>CM067217.1:30813738-31413738 GCA_034190945.1 Octodonta nipae
TGTTTCCGTTCCATGTCACTGGTTAAATATGACAAATGGCTTGTGCATAACTTTTCTAAAATGTGATGGTTTTAATCTTAAAAATTGTACTCAATGGATGTGTGATCCAGTTACAATAATGTTTTATTCAATTGTTGATATATGTTTGTAATGTTTGTTTAAAGCGCATTACGCATTCTACAGTATTTGCAATGAGAACCTGTTTTAATAATTTTCTAACCTCGATATTGTAAGTCTGATTTATCCATCTAGATTAAGTTTTACTATTATTAATTTGTGTAATCTTTCAGAAAATTGACTGAAGAAGAAATCAATAAATTTCGAAAGCTTTCATAATATAATAAAAGAGTACACTTTATTTAGTGCCCTTTATACAATAAAAAATTGGCTACTTTCCCATTATTTTTTGGAAATTCCAAAATTCTATCCAGATTCTTAGCCGTTAATTGCTACGTAATATATATATATATATATATATATATATATATATATATATATATATATATTTAATTTAAGCAACATTCATTATTAGAACCAATCTCGTTTACTGGTGAATAGAATACAATAACTTGTTTTCTAAATATTTATATTTATTAAGAAAGTTGTAGACGATTTCCGAATCTTCAACTTTTTTAAGTTTCAATTAATTTCATTTAATAGTCTCTCCTCCCAAAATTTTGTATTATTAAGATTTCTCTTAACTATGTTTGATAACAATAACTTTTTCTTTAAACATTTTTCATAATAAAGTTTCCGTTGGATTCTAACTTATCAAGACATCTCCATCTTGAAGATGATTAACATTTATTTTGATTTAATTCCAATCTATTTTCAGTTTATTATTCCCCATGTTCCGAACAGAGATATTTCCTTTTTAGGGTTCCGTATATACAATATCACTTATAATATCACTTCTGATTTCTACCTCTTTCACTTCGCAGCAATTTTCTCCTAAACTACTACTACTACTGGACGGGAAAGGTTGAAATTTGGTATCAGTGTTGAGTTTGGTGACCCGATCAGGAGTATATATAGTATAAGAAGAATTTTGATTTTAGGGGTTTTTCTGGTGGTGGGGGACTAAAAAAATCGACCGTTCACCCTATCTCTGAAACTATAGAAGTAAAATTTTGAAAAAAATTAGAGATATAGGGAGTCACCTGAAATTTACCGGACAAATAAGGTGAAACTTCTACTATTAATTTTTGGGGGCAAATTACAGAATTAAATGGAAAATATAAAATTAAAATTGTTTCTAACACATCATGTACTATATCAAATGAAAGCGGTCATTATGGCGAAAAAAAATATATATTTTTTTTCATATTTTTTCAATTATTTTAAAAATTCTCATTCACCTTACCTTATCTCCGAAATTATAACCCGTATATATTTTTTTTAAATAGGGATATAACATAAAATTAAAATTATTTCTAAGGCATCATGTAAAATATCAAATCAAAGGGCTCATTATGACGAATACATATATATTTATATATACGAATATATTTTTTTCCTATTTTAAAAATGAATATTTTACAATATATTAACAAAAATATTTAAAAAAATTAGCGATTCCCCGTTTATTCCCCAAACTACAAAACCTAAAAAATTTTGTTTAAAGAAAAAATATCAAGAAATCAGTAATATTAATATTGGAGGACAAATTATAGAATTAAACGGAAAATACAAAAATATTTTTTAACGCATCATGTAATACATTAAATGAAAGGGCTCATTATGAGGAATACAAATATATATTTTTCATATTTTTAAAATTAATTGTTTACAATATATTAACAAAAAGGTATAAAACATTCTCATTTCCCGCTTTATTCCCGAAACCATCATGCCTATAACTTTGAAAATAATTAGGGGTACTGGGGTTCACTTGAAATTTATAAGAAAAATTAGTAGAAAACCCCAATAGTAATTTTAGGGACAAATTATAGAATTAAATAAATTCAATTTACAAACGCCTCATGTAATATATCAAATAAGAGACTCATTATGTGAATTACAAATATATCATATTTTTAAATCATTTGTTTAATAGATATTAACAAAAATATTAAACATCGACTTAATTCCCATTTTAGAAACTACACTATCTGAAAATTGAAAAATATATTTTATTTGTATTTTTAAATAATTTGTCTAAAAGATTTAATAATTTATTAGTTAAAACTTGACCTATTTTTCCCTTTATCTTCCAATCTAATGAGCCACAAAATTCAGACAGTAGATTATAAAAGGCTTCTCTGAAACTTTATTAGTAAAATAAAAATATAATGTTAATTTTGGGGGCCAAATTAGAAAATTAAATACATATGTATTTTTATTAAAATCAAGCGAATCATGAAGCAGATAAAATAAAAAGTTTTGCTAGTCTGAAACTGGAATATTAGAATTTTGAAGATGGTACGGAACCCTTAGTATGCGAGTCCAACTCGCACTTGACCAAATTATTTATTACTACCGTCAAAGGTTCCTATATAAGAAAGTGGGTAAAAAAGTTTTAGACGATTTTCTAAAAAATGGTATAAGCTATATACACAAGCCTTGAAAAAAATGGACCACTTCGGGAATTAACAGAATCTAGTGCAACAATTTCGAGTATTCGCTGATCAAAAATAAAACTATAAAAGAAGAAGAAAGAAAGAAAATTTATTTTCAGACGAATTGAGAACCTCCTTGTTTTTGAAACAATGCAATTCGTTATCAATGACATTAAAATCTGATTCACAATTTAATTGCATTGAAATGTTAAAAACTGGCCCCTCTGAATATCATGGAAAATATATTCATGAAAAATATTATTCAAGAAAAATAGAATTGGATAGTGTGTTCGATATAACTTTCTATATTGACGAAGTGAGGTTCCATCTCAGTGCCTAGGTAAGTTGTAAAAGCTGTAGAATAGGGTAAGCAGAACTATCATGATTTGAACAGTCTCCATTACATCCTCAAAAGATCGGTGTGTCACTAACAATTCAAGAAGGAGATTCGTTAGCTCTATTTTTCCACAACAATATTAAAACGATTGCAAAACAACATAAAATTTTAACTCCTTTTATAGAAGAATTTCAGGATGTTAAGTTACAACGGAGTTATTTTCGATATGATTAAGGCATAGCCCGTACTGTAAGGAGCTTTACATAATCTGCGTTAGTTCTTCGGAGGTACATTAATAATAAGTGATCGATCACTTGAATTAACCCCACCGCAATTTCTTACGTCTGGGTTTTAAAACAGTTGAGTTTATTCAAGACTATTCAGAATGGAAGAGCTGCAAATTGCAATTACAGTGACTACCAACAGCATCAGTCCACAAAACTCCCTGTGAAGTTTTCGAAAAGAGATAGAATGAATTGACATGAGAAAAACTTTGAACAAAAATTATGTGTGCATCCCCTAGCACTTATATTGAAAAATAAAGTATGAAGCTGGAAATTCAAACGCTTTCCAATCATATATGAACACATTGTAGATAATATTATGTAAAACTAACATGTATCATTCCATTTCAAAAATAGTTACTTTGAAGACTAGATTATATTTCACGAAAGTGTTCTCTCACCGAGATTTTGCCATACTGATAATTTTTTTAATACGTATTAGTAAAATAAAAATAGGCAACAAATGTATGAAGTATCAAAATTTAATTGTTTTCTGAATGATAATTGAGTTCTTTGGAAATAACACCACATAAACTTGAAAGTCTGTGTAGTTCAAAAGTCCAAACGTTTCAAGGTCTAAATCAGACCCCGTTTTTAATGGTATTAAAAAAATGAACAAGAAATTAAAAAAATAAAAAATTAAAAGGATTCGCAATGACAAATATCATAATCACAATTTGTCATTAATGTTTAACAATAAAACTGATGTAACTAAGGGAATGTACTGCAAATTTGATATATACAGGGTAGCACAAAAAATTTAAAGATCATGTGAAATAACAAAGCTTCTTTCAAATTTTATCTTTAGAAATCCTAAAGATAACTGTTAAAATTCTTCCAATTTGAAAGAAGCTTTGTTATTTCACATGTCTTTTAAAATTTGTGCTACCCTGTGTGTATATATATATATATATATATATATATATATATATATGCATATATAATTTGCAGTAAATTCCTTTAGTTACATGAGTTTTATAGTGAAACATTAATGTCAAATTATGATTACGATATTTGTCATTGCAAATCCTTTTAATTTTTTAATTTCTTGTTCATTTTGTGTAATACCATTGAAAACGGGGTCTGATTCAGACCTTGAAACGTTTGAACTATTGAAATATAGACTTTCAAGTTTATGTTGTGTTATTCCCAAAGAACTCAGAAAAAATAAAAATGTCAAAATTTATGCCTATGTCTTAAATCGGATTTGCAATGATTCTTCAAGGTGTCCCCCAATCATGAAACGAAGATATTCTTTAGATCTGAAGCTTATATTTAAGGCTGATGAATGGCATTTAGGACAATCTCTTTTAATAATCCATTTTTATCCAAATATTGGTTTATTGCAATTTATTCTAACATAAAGTTATAGTTATGTGTTTACACATACCTACCCACAGGATTTTTTTTCTTTCCGATACAAATAAAACGCTAAAACACGTAAAGGTCACCTTTTATCCACATAAGAAAATCCAGACTTTTCGTAAATCACTTTATCAGATCTACATGACAATTAAATTTGCATAATTATAAATTAGTGTTTATATTAAATACGTTTAATAGAACATAATTGCTTTGTCAGTAGTAATGTCCATTCAACTCTATCCTTGAAAAAGAATTAAATTAAATCTAGTAGTGTTAACCTCTGAACACCTACGAACCTACAACCGGAAGAATGGAAATGTGTGAATTTCTACGGGGTCAACTAGTTGCTGAATTTACTTCTATTTTCATTTAGCAATGAAATAAATTTTAATGTCTTGTTAAATTATTAAACCTCGGTGGATTTTTATTTAATTAAACAAATTTTTGAGCTTAAATTACTAGATCCTACCTTGAAATACTTTTTTTGTATTGTATTTAACAACACCTGGCGAAATCCCTACTCTTAAATCCTACACATTAGTTATTGATGAGATAATATTTACTTTAATTTATTAATTTTTGACGGTTCGGATTACAACCTCAGTGTATTTTTGCAATTCATTTCAATTTGAGTCTACATTGATCAAAATTGGTCTATTTTTATAAGCTTTAATCAGCATAAGTCAACTATACCGACTCTAATTTCCGTTTTTTCCTTAAAAATACATGTTATTACGAGTGCGTTGAGTTTCATTTTCAAAATAAAAACTTGTTAGTTACTGTATACTACACCTACACCTAATTTTCTTTCTTTATTTCACTTACTCATTTTTGAGATGTATAATTTATAGCAAAATGTAGAGCTTAAAAATTCTAATGACAGTTAGTTAGTTTATTATGACCTAGAAGTATTGTTTATTTACGGCATAATCTTCTAAAATTTCAAATTGACTTGCATAATAGGTTAAAACTATATAATAATAATATCAACCTTTATTGATATACCTAACTGACAAAATTTTTGCTTGTAATTTAGATAATATTTTATTTGCTTTATGATGTGCATTGAATAATGCCAATCTATAGTGCCATATGTGGCATTGCTCTAGAACATAGCACAGTAAATATCTTGATATTGAACGTACATTGTATATGCTCTTACCATTTATTATTTTTATTTATATTAGCTGATTCTTCTTCCGTATCTTACGTTTTGTTATTATTTAACATCCCATTTGTGTAAAACCAGAAATAAATAGTTTCGACCTTCACATTTATGTTTCTCTATGTGTCTGACCACAAGTGTCTTGCTATAGTAGTTACTGCATCATCATAGGCTGTATAGGCTGAAGCACTTTCGACTCCCAGTAATTGACAATTAAAGTAAATTCTAAAACATATCGACATAAGAATCCACACTTGTGGAACTGTTGTGTGTAGCTGTACATATTTTCACAAGTGTACTGGATAAAAAAAAACAACACAAGGAGGAACCTCCCTAATTCTAATTATTCATCCTTTTCTAAACAGATTTCTAATCTATTTTTCATTCATTCGTTCTCTAGTGTTCTAAACACCTAAAATCATCCTTATCTTATGCAACTATCAGTTCACCAGCTGCCTGGATAAGTTAGAGCATCACTATACTTACTTGCTAGAAACTCTTTGATGAGAATTTGGTAGAACATTACTATAGAAGGCCATTTTTTCCTATTGTTATTATACAGGCTGTAAGGAATTTTAATTTATTTCCCATATTCCCAAAATGTCGATCTCGAGATTGTGTTCTTTTTTCGTTATCTACTTGTTTCTATAGACTGTTATCTTGCATCTTCGTCAGTTGTTGTCTGTTACCTCTTTCAATTTGTGTTTTATCTGCTTTCACTACAGTCTACCCATTATTAAGCTGATGCCACTGTAGTTTTTAAATTTCTTCTTATCACTATTTTAGATAAAAATAGTACACAATCTTCGAACTATTCCTCTAGGACGTGTACTCCTCTTGATGTTTGTGCGGTGTTATATTTTGTATAAGACTTAACACTAGTACTAGTGTATGATTCTAACTTTTGGTGTAGAATCCGGATTCTTTGTGAGAAGGATCGTTTAATTAGTACTGGTTTATGATCCGGTCTAATTCTGCTACTCGTTTGGCTCCAACTGATAAATGTATATTGTGTTGATACGAATGAAATATTCGACAGTATAATACTTCAGGGAACACACACCAACACTTAAAGTCATCATATCCAGGAATGATTTCACTAGAGGAGAATATTACACCTGAAAAAGAGTTTTACTTACAAATTTCTATTACTTCTTCTTCTGAACTAGGCGTTTGAGAATATGGGAAAGATCTCATTGAAACATCAAACAAATAAGCTGTCAAGAAAGTATTAAAACCACTGCGACTTCTACTCAACAATTATTGGAGGAATTCTGCAAATAAGTGTCGATTAGATAGGCCAAAAAATAACTCCCGTGATAAGTGTTAGAATTTTTTTTAATTGTCTATTACACCAGATGGATTACAGTCATTAGAAAGTAATTACCTTCACCAAAACATCTTACTGTGTTAATCACAAGTACTATTGATAATGACAATAAGAGATTGATAGTTTTATGTCAAATTAAATGTGACGAGTACACAGCTTCAAGCCACTACACTCAACAATTATTGCAAAACTCTTCCCGAGTTTTAGAACACAAATGTGAAGTTTGAAATTATTTATTAGTGGTTTTATATAAATGAAATGTTAAATAATAAAAAAACGCAAGGTATCAAAGGTAAAAACGAACCCCTAACAGCCAATAAAAATAATAAATGATATTACCTTCAGCTTCAATGATATTTACTTTGTGTTTCTGCGAAACTACGCAAAGATTGTATTCATTTAACTATGTTATTGTTCTAGAGCAATGCCATTATTGTGTTCGGTCTATGCGTGCTAAGCTTACCCAGACTTTGTTAGCTCCGCCCTTTGAGTAGCTCTGCGGTGCTATGTAAACCTGGTGGATTTTTGCATTTATTAATTGGATTTTCGGAAAACTATGGCTATGCATTGAGTATTATGGATAAATCAATAAGTGAGCCAGGAAATCGTCTTTTATGTGGTTAGATACAATTACTTTTTGTTTAATATTTGTTTAATTGTATCTACATGAAAACAATATTAATTAAAATATTGTAGAGTCTATAAGTATTTTAACAAATAATAATGAAAATATGTTTCTCATTCAACTACAAAAATAAATCATTGATTTGAAAACCGTTGTATTCAAGATTTTAAACTAAACGTTCCTTGCGTATGTAATAAATGTTTGGGCTGTTGTTGATTTTCTTAATAGCTTCAGCGGTAGGTTGTAAATGAACAGATGGTTTAAGTGGCTTTTACGTCAAATAAATGATATATATTTGTGCGTTTTTTAATGGACCGGTATGTCATAACTGTAATCATGTAAATAAAAAATATCAATTGCAGATGTTGTGCGTATGTGCAACCACATTCTTTACTTACACATATTTCAGATATTTTTATTAAACTGACCGCGTTCTATTGGTATGTCACACAACTTTCTCTTTTCCTAATATTTAGTATTTGAAAAAAATAATTTGTGCCTACATGTCAGTGCAAAACGAAAAAATTGTAAGTAATCGAGATTGCGATATATACACATTAAATTATGCAAACATTATTATTTTAAAATGTTATGGAATTTTCCAACACAAACTATTCGTAATCCAAATTTTATAATCAAATAGTTTACCACGAAATTTCACAATGCTCCTGAAAGGAATACAATATATAATTTCAACTCAATTGTATTTACCTTATCTCAATTTCGAAAAAAAAAATGAGAATAAGACCATAAGAATTGCAAACAAACAATGGTTCAAGGTGTTTTCATCTTTCGCCCCTTCCCCCTTTAAGCAATCAATCCTAGGAGTGACTGACTATTATTGACTGTTCTAATTATTCTTTTCAGTTGTACTAAGCCAGCAAACTGTACGAGATTATATGGTAGATTTGAAGACGCGAGATGAAAAGACCGACATCTAGGAGTTTCGGAGAAACTAGAATATAGAGGTTCCGAATCTGGAGCCGTTCCATGTAATTGCTGTTACCCGTAATTTCTAGGTTAGAATGTCACGATGAAAATTTCAGGTTAACTTCACCTCAGGGAGTGGTAACTCAGATAGGTAATGTTGGTCCAGCTGTCGGTGAACTGTAAACGTAGCCCCCTTCAGAACTCCTTCAAGTACTATTTTTTGACAGTTAATCGAATATATCCAGGTGACACAATGTGATCTTCTTTATCGGCCCTCAGTACATGTAAATGATGTGATTTTTGTTTTTTGTCATTTCTTTGTCATTGTCTTTGTCTGAGAATGTTGAAGCTATTAATTATTTTTTCTCTAATTTGTGGTAGAATTTTGTATCGAATTTTATTCTTGCAGCATTCATACATCATTTTAAGGTACTGTATATAGCCAAAAGCTAAAAACTAAATAGTATTTAAAGCATAATTTAATAATCAGTTGTTTTAGGCATTATTTTACAACCAACAAAAAGGGTCAGAAAATATGGCTTCAAAGAATAAACATCGAAAAACTTTACATGCCAGGTATGTTTATCTTTTTCTGATACTGTTACTTGTATTTATTTCATTTATTGATTTATTTCAGGTTATGAGAGTAGTTCAGGAGACAATTTTGTATACTCTGTAGGAAAACAACAAACCACTGATTATTACCCCCATATGATGACAGTTAACCAATGAAAACAACCAAGCTATTGTGAAAGAGATACATGCTATTTTTTTAAGAAGCTACTGCTACTTAGAAAAATAATATAAATACCCCAAATCAAGGAAGTTCCAACCCTGAAGTGTCTGAGCTGGATTATAGATGTATGGCAGTAGTGTCAACTGACGATGATCATTTGTATTGTCTTAAGATGACACCTGCAGCTGAGTCACAAAACCAAGTACACACGGGTAAGCAAATTTTATTGCTTGTTGAATAATTCATAATATCTTGTATTTTTATCTTTTGTAAATAAATAAATTTAATTTCAATATTGAGTTTCATTTGTTCTGATGGTACATTGTCTTCTAAATGTTATTTGTGGCATATTCTTGATTATTTGTATGTGTTCTTGGGAAATAACACCACAATCGAAACAAAAATCTGTATATTAAAGGAAAATTTGGTTTTTCCTTGAATATACAGATTGTGGTATTATTTTCGAAGAACACATGAAAATAATTCGATGGTACAGCGCCCTATTGGTGAGATTTGGGACCAGAAACTGCAGTTTCCTTGTTTTTAGTTGTTGATGATCTGTCAAATTCAACAAACGTCAAATTTAGTACTTGAAGGACTTCTGAAGATGCTTTTTATGCATATTCTAAACTCTCATGGGACAAAATGTGAACACATTTTGTAACATTGAGTTGCCCATCTATCTTTATTGTATGATCTGTGCTTCACCTGTCAAGAGATATTTAATACATCTCGCGTCTTCAAATTTAACGATATGTATCAAATACATAAAGAAGTGTTCGAGAGGACATTCAATTGTTGGAAGCGCAACTGATGAAGGTTCCCTAACCAGAAATAATATATATTATATATATTGTCTTGCGTACAAAAGAATGACATCTCGAAGAGAGTATTAGCTTACAATACAAATTTATCTTTAATACTTTTTAGGTAATCGGTTGGTTTTCTCTAGATATGCGTATTTATTTATTTAGCCAACAAAAATTGCCCAGTTGTCTAGCTTGTTTAATACTGTTTGAAAGATCAATGCAAGGTTTAATTTGAAATTAGTCTGCGGTGATTATTCGATTACAATTCTGATTACCTGTGCTATATTATTTTCTAAACCCAACTTGTTCGATTGGACTAATGCAATTTGTAATAACCTTGGTGAATGATTTAAATAGTTGGGGTGGGATAGAAAGACATCGATTTTTATTACAATTTCCTCTTATTCTTCATTTATCAATTATATCACCAGTAACTTCCTGTAGTCCCACCATTCTCCATTTGTCTTATTGCATATCTATGTTCTTCGGTTGTTATATTTGGCATTTCTTCTGACCCTACCTTGTTTATCTTTCTTTCCTTGACTGAAATTTGGTTTTGTAGTTGCGATTTTGTTTCATATAGATCCGTAATATTTTCGGTTCCTTTTATAATTTTATTGATGTGTCTCTCTATTCCGTTTTCATCTTTGTGAATGTTTTGCTTTTCATTATGTGAAGATTCTTTCCTTGTTTACTACCAACTTTTACACTTTAATTGAGTTCAACTTTTGTTAGCCTTTACTTACCACCTTCTAATTTTCTTTACCATTTGCCTAAATTTCAAATATGTATCTTCCAAAAATAGCGCATTCTTTAATTATGTTTTTAGTATGTTAGCTCAGGTTTATTAACTTATTTTTTTTATTTCAACAACTTTTTCTCCAACTTGCTTCACCGTGTGTGTAACTTTGTCAGCCATTTTATGGTCATGTGAACACTCATTCTCCTTACTCCCTTCTTTGTTAAGCTGTTTTCCATATTTTGATGCATCCTATTTCAATTTCTCTGCAATTTTTGTGTGATAAGTTTCCTCAACCGTTTTCTTTTCCTTTTAGTGAATATTGAATATTTTGCTTTTAATAGCCTGCGTCACTATTCATATCAAATGAATTTAAGGTTGTTACACATTTTATACCTTTTTCTCTTGACACAACATAGTCTCTCATTCTTTGTTTCGTATTTATGGATTTGTGTGTAAATAACCCCACACTTGAGAAATCGTCTGTATATTTCAAAACTTCCAAACGTTTCAGGGTCTAAATCAGATCCCGTTCTCAATAGCAACTGTACAATTTAATGTAAATTTTTGTGTTTAATATTTACCTTTGCGAAAATTTTGATTGTTTCTTTGTAATAATGCTAAAAATCTAAAAATCCACAATACAGTAAAGATGTCACAATTATCATTTAGGTTAGGTGACCCCCCCCCCCGTAGTGCCCTCCATGGCCTGGTAGAAAATAAGTTCTTGGAGTTTACAGATCCATTCGACTATTTTTAATGTCGCCAGGAAATATTAATGTACAAAATCATAGAGAAGCCCCTCTATATTTGGGTAAATTTAGTACAAGATCGCCTCCTGAAATTTTCTATTGACAATTACAAACAAAAAATTCTTTCATACGCCTTTTGCATATTAAAAATTCCATTATTATCGTCTGTGGTTAGATGGGGTTTTGGTATTCCATTTTGGTAAATTTATTTATTACATAAATTCATATTATGCCTGAAATATAAATAAGTATCTGCTTAAACTTAAATTTTAGCAATTTGTCAAATGGACTCGTCCAGAGGGATCAGTCCAGAAACGCCAAATATTTTCAACTATTATAGGTATTTATACTTTTTGTAAAACCGAGATGAGTTCTTCCAAGTTTGACTGAAATGTTGCAAAACTAACGGGGTCTACAATATCTATTTTTAGAACATAAACTGGGTAAGAGAAAATGTATCCTTTCAGTTAACAACAATGTATAGTTACAAAATTTAAAAAATTATAAACCATTACATTTTTTTGTAATTCCGAGTAAAGGTTCCATTATCGAAGAAACGAATTAACGAAATTGAGCGTATAGTAGCTCGTTTTAAATGATTTTCATTTCTCAACAACATTGCATATTGCAGGCAACACGGGTTTTGTGTAAAAGGTAAAAAACTAAATTGTTATCGATTTTTAGGGTTTTTTTTGTTGAAAAAACAGAAACGCTTTTATAAAAAATGTTGAATTTTTTGTCAATTAGTCAATGTTTTATCTTTAGAACACCTTGATGAAACGTTCATTCTACTATTAATTTTGCGCCCAAAAGGTCTTTTTCTCTGTAAATGACCTGGACGAATGAACAAATATTTATCTACTTTATAATTTTGTGCAATTTAATTTATTCTTCAACTGCAAAAAATTGAGGCAAAGATGCAAACCAAGACTATTCATTACAACTTCATAACGCTATCTAATTTAGGAGTATATTTTCGTCATATAAGTATGATAGGATGTTGTAAAACCAGTTTCTTCGCATTAACAGTTTGATAATAGAATTAAAATCTTTGGTATAGAATAATGTTTACTCAACGGTCTCGGGAAGTAATGTTGATTTAACGGAAATGGAAAAAACTCGTCGATTAGACAAATTTTGCGTACATTTACATACTCACTAACCTAGAAAACGCATAACTTACTGGTAAAGGTGAAAAGTAGCACATTTGCAAAAATTTTGCAAATATATTAAACTAGTTAAGGAGTTCTAAAAAAATTATGAAACATAAATCCGTAACCCTCACTAGGTAGTGATCGCAAATTAGGCAAACTGTTTGTGTTAATACAATTTTCAAACAACATTATTGGAGAAACTATGGTAATTCGGGACATTTTACCCAGATTTATTGGAATTTCTTTCAAACGTTTCCTCTCGACTTGCGGCAAACCTCTTCAGCGCATGCGTAGATGATACCTCCTAGAAGTTAGGGCTCCGTCGAGGGTTAGAGCATGACGTGTCCTGACTGGCTAGTAGCAATTTCGGCAGCACGGCGTTTAAAAGGTACTGTAAACTTTCAATGTAGACAGAGGGTCACTGGAATCTTTAGGTGTTGGGACTTATTGAGTGTGTTTCAAAAACGTTTAATCCTGGTGTTTTCTTAGCAGCTTTCCAATGCGAGCCCATTTTATAAATATCTATTATATGCACTCACATGGTGGTTTTATGATGTGTATAAGGAAGTACCACTGTCTGTCATGTCATCTACCGGGTGTCAACACAATCCTTTAACAATTTTGGTATAAGATGTGGCTAAAATCCTAGTATATTCATTCGAGTGGATTAAAACTTACTTTGCTTTCCACGATAAAGTTACCGAACGAGAAAAAGCTGCAGAATAGCACTTAATGACAAAAACATAACATATACATTTTGCAAATAACCAGATAATATAAGCTAAGAATGAAAACGAGCTACAATACTTGTTGCAGAAAATTGGTAAACAGTACAGAATCTGGGGATTCATTATAGATCCAATAAAGGCTGACTATGTGGTACTGGGAAACAAGGGCAACAATTTAACATGTAGAAAGAAGGGGATTAAGCTGGCCCATCAGAATAATAACCTAGGTGTAAAAATAGCAAATGATATATACAACACGGAGGATATCACTAGAAGGAGCTATGAAGCAATAAATTCACTCAAAATAAGAAATACACAAATTAGAAAGCGGACGGGGACACACGCTGACGTACTCGAAACAATCGAGAGCAAATGTTGATATGCCGTGGACAATATGGAGTTTGGCGGGATCCAATGCGATGGAAGATAAGATGGGGCGACAGCTATATGAGACATGCTTATATATGTATCGATCAGGTTTCCGCGTAATTGATAACTGATCCTTCCTGAGATTGATGGTAACGTGACGACTTTTCGGTTCGACCTGATGACGACAGATGTGACTTGTGTCGAAATGTTGTAATATTACCAATGATGGCGGGACGGATCAGTTATCAACTATGCGGATAAATTTCCGGAAACCACCAGATAAATTTCGTTCCTGGTAAATATATATATATATATATATATATATATATATATATATATATATATATATATATATATAGCGTAGAATGGGGTAACTTTCATTAGTTTCAGATTTAAAATTTTTTTTTCTTAAAATATACGAGAAAAAAAAATAATGTAAATATTGGTTTTGTCTGGACACTCCATTTCTTCCACAAAAATATAGATTTCTCATTATTCTTCGAGAGGAAAATATTGTTACGAAATTTACCCAAAGCCGACCCTGCTTCATTTCAGTACGACAACAATCGCTTTAAGATAAAAAAAACGATTCTCGAAAAGACTCGGCAGCGGAAGGAGTGATGATGATTTTTACTGGAGAATTCGACGCTGGTGTTATAAAGGAAGCACGCCAGGATCGCCAGTTCAGTTATACCGCGACGACTAGCGTATATGGGATTGTTATTGTATTTGAATCAGCTGTTTTAATGTAAATAAAGTTCTAGAAAAGTGAAAGTGAATATTAGTTTTATAATTTCAGATTGAACCCACGGACTTTACAACATTTGGTGATCAGAAGTAAAGGATTAAGTGCAGTTAAAATCCCAATTTATTTATGGAAACCCGTAGTATGGACGAAACTACCAAAAAATAGTCAAGCGGGTTACAGACGGACTGGACGAAAAAATTGCACAGATTCTAGAAAAACGTGACAAGAAGGAAAAACAACATCAAGAAGAAATTCAACAAAGGTTAGTAAAATCTTTTGATGAAAAACGTAAAATAGAATTAGAAAATCTTGTCACTACGATGAAAAGTGAACAACATAATTTAATTGAAGGATTGTTCTCGAAATTTGAAGAAAAACAAGGTAAAACGGAAGAAAAAAGACAATTGCAATTTGAACAATTAATGCAAATAGTATCGCAAGTAAATGAAACAGTTAATGAAAGAATGCAAATAGTTGAATCAGACATAAAAGAAATAAAAGACGACATAAAGATCCTAAAAAGTAATGTGGAGACTCTTGAAATCAAAGTAGATGACATCGATTCCATCCAGAGCCAGGTGAAATTTGAAATCAGTTCCATTAAAAACACGGTACAAAGTGAAGTAAGTGAAGTACAAGATAAAATCAGTGCCATCCAAAACAAGGTAGAAACAGAAATCAAAAAAATGCAACAGGACTTACAGCGAGGAAAATACCAGCACACCGTGAATACCAAAGGTTCCTTTAGTAAACCACCCACATTCGACGGCAGTTCATCTTGGCCCATGTATAAACGACAATTTGAGGCCGTGGCTACAGCTAATGGATGGGATAATCAAGAAAAATCTACTTCTCTGGTAATTTCGCTAAGAGGTCCGGCCCTAGAACTCCTCCAAAGCATTCCAGTAGAAGAACAAAGCAATTTCGACAAGATCATCGCCATTCTGGACAAGAGATACGACAATCAATCCTTGAGCCAGGTATACCAAGTCCAAGTCAGTGGGAAAACGCAAAAATCCGGTGAAAGCCTTCAAGAATTCGAAGCAGAGATTAGACGGTTAGTTCACTTGTCCTACCCAGACCTGCCAGAGGAAACGAAAGACCCGTTGGCCACACAGAGTTTCATAAACGGCATCAGAGATGTGGAAGTACAACGAAAGCTAAGACTAAATGGCGTCAAGTAATGAAGCTCTACTTCGGGCTTTGGAAGTAGAGGCCGTCATGAACATGTCCAAGCCGAGGGTCCGAGCAGTTTCCTTCAACCATGAAGAGTCAGAATCACCACTTCAAGCACTGCTGGCTAGTCTGAACAAAATATTAGAACGGTCACAAAGAACTGGCACCAGGGGGCATGTTACCGCTGCGGACGGACAGGACACTTCCAACGTGACTGCCGAGTAAGGCTACAGGAGCGATCACCAACCAGGGGTAGCCAACAAACCGACCTTACCAACCAGGGAAACTCCAACCAGTCAGCATAAGGGGGCGAATGCTGACTCACCCTCCACCAGCCCCCAGGATAGTATCCATCCGGGGATTTTGCCGAGATAGCGGCAGCCTAGTCATCAGAGGCACCATCAATGGGCGAGCAGTTACCATCACCATCGACACCGGCGCCGCTATGTCCATTGCCAAGTCCAGGGTTTTAAGAGCATCAGAAATTCGGCCAGTTACCAATAACATCCAGCTCAGAACAGTCACCGGCGAGTCCATGTCAATACAGGGTGAGGCAGAGGTCGTGCTACAGATAGGGGACAACATGATCCGGCATAGGGTCCTGGTAGCGAATATTGAGGACGATTTTATACTGGGAATGGACCTAATTAGCCAGCATGGATTTATGTTCGACACGAGATATGATGTTCTTCGGTTCCTAAATGAGGAATTTGTACTGACACGGCCCGTCAACAGTTCAGTCACCTCCTTAAAAATTGTGGCAAAGCCTTCAGCTAGAATTCCCGGTCGAACGGAACAGATTATTCATGGGCAGCTAGACAGCAATCCTGGGAGCTGCGTTGGAATGGTGGAGCCCGTACATTCAGCTCATGGCTACTTAGTTGGACGGGCTATAGTTAAAACCGGACGAGATATACCAATCAGAGTCCTGAATTTGTCCAACAACGACATCAGAATTACCAGTGGTCAAAAGATAGCTTGTTTCGAGCTAGTAGAGACCATCACCAATTGCGAAGAAGAGTACCAGACGTCGGTGAAGGAGACAAGGCCCGATAAAGAGTTCCTACAACAGTTTGCTGACCATTTGACACACTTGACACCAGAGAACCAGAAGAAAGCCAAGCAATTTATCACAAAACACTGGCAAATTTTTAACAGTAAAAATGGAACCACCGGTCGCACCAACATCATCCAGCATCAAATAGATACCGGAAAGGCTCAACCCATCAGAATACCACCTAGACGACTACCATTGGGGCAACAACAGGCAGTCGAGGAAAACATCGGGTCCATGTTACAGAATGGAGTTATTGAGCCATCCATCAGTCCATGGTCTGCTCCCGTCGTGCAAGTTAAAAAGAAGGATGGAACCACCCGATTTTGCGTGGATTACAGAAATCTGAATGATGTAACGAAGAAAGACAGCTATCCACTACCCCGAATCGATGACACTTTGACCACACTAGCAGGCTCCCGTTGGTTCTCCACACTAGACCTAAAAAGTGGATATTGGCAGGTTGGTCTACACGCAAACGACAGAGAGAAGACAGCTTTCTCCAGCAGTAAAGGGCTGTTTCAGTTCACGGTCATGCCCTTTGGGTTATGTAATGGACCCGCTACATTTGAGAGGCTAATGGAGTATGTACTGAGCGGGTTAACATGGAGGACGTGCTTAGTATACCTCGACGACATTCTAGTCATGGGTCAGACATTCGACGACCATCTGAAGAACCTGGACGAAGTATTCTCCAGAATTAATAATGCCAACTTGAGACTCAATCCGAAGTGTTCCTTATTCCAAAAAGAAGTAGAGTTTTTGGGTCACGTAGTGTCCGAGTCAGGAATCCGCACCAACGAAGACAAGATAGAAGCCATCCGTGATTGGCCAGTTCCAAGAGACAAACATGAACTCCGAAGCTTCTTGGGCCTCTGTTCATACTACCGGCGTTTTGTTGAGGGATTTGCCACCGTCGCCGCCCCTCTACATCGGCAGACCACTGAGAAAGAGACCTTCCATTGGAATCAGGATTGCGAAACATCATTCAGGCGACTGAAGGCAGCACTATGTTCCAGCCCAATCCTAGCCTTTCCTACACAGTCCGGCAAGTTCATCTTAGACACCGACGCCAGCAACACAGGTTTGGGGGCCGTCCTATCCCAGGTGCAAGATGGTGAAGAGAGGGTGATCGAGTATTACAGCCGTGGATTTTCGAAATCGGAAAGGAATTATTGCGTCACCAGAAAAGAACTTCTTGCAATAATAAGGGCTGTAGACCATTTCCACAAATACCTCTATGGACGTCATTTCTTAATCCGAACAGATCATGCCGCACTCAAATGGCTGCTGGACATGAAAACACCGGAAGGACAACTGGCCAGATGGATGGAGAAATTACAGCAATACGACTTCAAGGTGGAACACCGTGCCGGCCGTTTGCACAATAATGCCGATGCCCTATCCAGAAGACCCTGTAGAGCGTCTGAAGACGGAACAGCGAGAGGGTATCTCCATCAGGCAGATCCGAGTGCAGGCCAATGAAGACTGGACAACGGAACAGTGCATCCAGGACCAAATGACTGATCCAGACATCGAACCAATCTTGTCACTCAAAACGAGCACCCAGGCCACGATGGGACGAGGTAGCTAAATACTCCGGCGTGCTGAAATTGTTATGGGCTCAATGGGACTCTCTAAGAGTAGACAATGGAATGCTCAAGCGAGTTTGGGAAAGCGCTGATGGACGAGAAACCAAGTCCCAACTGGTAGTTCCGAAGAAAAAGGTACCAGCCATCCTGACCGAAGTACATGATGGAATTACCGGAGGCCACCTGGGCATGAATAAAACCCTTGACAAAGTTCGCCAGCGGTACTACTGGGTGAATTACTTCGAAGACCTCAGAGCTTGGTGCCGCAAATGTGCCACCTGTGCCGCCAGTAAGGGCCCGAAGACCCGGACCAAGGGCAGAATGCAACAGTACAATGTAGGCGTCCCATTTGAGAGAACTGCCATCGATGTCGCCGGTCCGTTTCCCGAGTCTGAGAGGGGGAACAAATACATTCTGGTCGCAATGGATTACTTCAGCAAATGGCCTGAGGCATATGCGATACCCAACCAAGAGGCAACCACGGTAGCGACGACGACGGTGCTAGTAGAACAACTATTCAGCAGGTTTTGCGTCCCGATGGAATTACATTCAGACCAGGGGCGTAACTTCGAATCGAATGTATTCCAGAAGGTCTGCACGATGTTGGCTATCAGGAAAACGAGAACAACACCATTACACCCACAGTCAGGCGGAATGGTGCAAAGATTCAACAAGACCTTGGAACAACACCTATCCATGGTCGTCAGCAATAACCAGCGTGATTCCTCTTGTCATATCGCTCTGCTGTACATAATAGTACAGGCCTGACCCCAGCCAGGGTCCCATTCGGAAAGGAGCTGCGATTACCATGCGACTTGGCATGTGGCTCCCCCGAAGAACCTCCCCAAGACATCGATGATTATGCCGACCAGCTCCGACATAACATGCTGGCAATACATGAATTAGCCCGAACGCAGATGTTGGCCACCAGTGACCGGATGAAAGCGCGATACGACCTCAAGGCCAGTTCAGTCGGGTTCCAGGAGAGGGACAAAGTCTGTCTGTACAACTTCCCAACGGAGCAAGGGTAAATCCCCAAAGCTTACACCCGCCTGGGATGGTCCATACGAGGTTTTCAAGAGGCTTAATGACGTCGTCTACCGGATCCGTCGAAACCCCAAGGCTAAATTGAAGGTGGTTCATTTAGATCGACTCGCTCCCTACCATGGAGGGGATGTTTCTGATCGGGACGACCAGAATTAAAGGGGGGGCAGTGTTACGAAATTTACCCAAAGCCGACCCTGTTTCATTTCAGTACGACAACAAACGCTTTAAGATAAAAAAAACGATTCTCGAAAAGACTCGGCAGCGGAAGGAGTGATGATGATTTTACTGGAGAATTCGACGCTGGTGTTATAAAGGAGGCACGTCACGATCGCCAGTTCAGTTATACCGCGACGACTAACGTATATGGGATTGTTATTGTATTTGAATCAGCTGTTTTAATGTAAATAAAGTTCTAGAAAAGTGAAAGAGAATATTAGTTTTATAATTTCAAATTGAACCCACGGACTATACAACAATATAAAATGTCGGTGATCAATTTTAAAGTGCGATCAGGGTTAATTTGATAACATCCTTTTTTCTTGCAGAATTCGAAAGTATTCCCAACCAGGAACAAAACACAAATATATTTTTTAATCCATCCATGGGTCTAGGATTTATATCGCTTTTATGTATTTGGGGTTACTTTGCCTAAGAAAAACAAAGGAAAGTTGTAGTAAAGAAGTTATTCAAGCTTTCATTATTACAAAAAACTAGTACTTACCTACCTTTTTAAAATATTTTTTCACAACCCGGCACAGATCCATTCTCTGCTACTAATGACCTGATAAAACTGACGTTCAGTGCTGCCAACCGTAAAATAAAGGATGAAAAAATGCGTTCAAAATTCCCACAATTTTAGTTTAAAACCGAAACGATTTTTTATCAAAGTCACCCCTGGATTCAAAGTAACCCCATTCCAAATAGAATAGAAAAAGTAAGAGTGAGTGCTACAACGACTTAGAACAAAAATATGCCGATAATTTAATTATATTTATCCATACAGTTATAGATAGAAATAACTTCTTAGCGTAAAAATAATTGTGGTTAGTTTTACTATTTAGCAGCATTAATTTTGTTACCGGTCATTTTACTGTTGACCGTAAATGTATGGACAATTTTTAGCTTTTATATGTATATTATGTATGCTTGAGAAAACTCTAAGATATGTCGAGTATTTCAATAAGTGGTGAAACACTAAATGGCTACAAGTTTTTCGTTTAACTTTTTCTACAATTTAAATAAAGTTTCACAACCAACGCACTGCAAATTCGGTTGAATTGATTAATAAACACAGTTTAATATTTTTCTTACCAATTAATTTGTTATACATTAAAATAGTTGTCGGTATTAATTGCCCGTTAAAATATTCAACAGGTTACCATGTGTGAATATTTAAAATGTGGATCAAGTAAATTTAATGAAATATTTTAATTTTAAACCAATTATTTGTTGTTTTCTGAATGATTGCTGTGACATCTTTATATTTATTAATTTATTGGGAATAATAAAATTCCATATGTAGAAAATTCTGTATATTTCGAAGATTTTAAGGTTTCAGGAGCTAGATCCCAGGCTGTTCTCAAAGGTAATTAAAAGAACATTATATGAGAGAATGTAAATTCTAAAATTTAAATTTTAAGTAATATGAAATAAATAAACATTTTATAATTTACGTTTTCTTAGGATTATCTAACAATTGGTATGAAGGGTCGGCAATTTCAAACTTGCTAGTGTAGGCCCTTTTTGAAATTTATTTATATGCCTTCAGATATTTTCAAATAATAGTTTAGGGGCCTTTGCGAATTTCATATTGGAAACCCAATGCATAAATGATACACTTCGGGTTTAAAGGAGGCAAACTACCGGCTTGTAAAATAAGTTTATGACCCAGTGATGCCAAATTGGGGGTTTTTGCCTTAAATTTAGGGGGGGGGAATTCAAAAGAGGGGATTTTTTCGCGGAAAAATTTTTGGGGTATTTTTTAGGGAAAAATAAATTTATTGGATATATGTTTTATATGTATGTTCATTTGATTTATGTATGTTTTGATACATGAAGGTAAGTTAATTGATTACAATTTTTATAACAATTATAAATATTTAATTAAACTTTTCATTTATCAAAGGCATTTAGGGTATCTTAGTTCAAAATTAGGGGATTTTAAAATCCGCTTAGGGGAAAAAATTTTCAGCGGTTGGCTTCACTGTTATGACCTACCAGCATTGTGTCACCAGTCTTTTCAGGGTGGTGTGTTGTTCGTATATTTTATACGATTATATATACAGAACATTGCACTATAACAAACGCTGGCTTTACAAATAAGATTATGGAAGTGAATTGTGGGTATTTTCAAATAATCCGTAATAAGTTTACTTCTGTAGGATGACTTTATAGCTTGAATCTTGAATTAATTGCACTGTGTTATGAAAACCCAAAATACAATTGGAGTAAATTACAATAATCTTAATTCGTGTACTTGTAGGGCTATAATAACCCTTCAAGTACATTAACTCTCTGTAAATTACTATTATGATCTTAATATAAATAAATGTTTGAAAATTAGCAGATTGAGGAATTAACAATAATTTGAATTTCAATAATTTACCAAGTAGTTAATAATGAAGATTCTATAGATCACGATGCAAAGAGGAAACGTAGAAGTAAGAAATTAAAACTATTGAAGATGACTTGAGAGGTACTGATTATTTGTAACCGTTATTACATTATTCACAAAAAGTTCCTACAGTCAAAATTATTTCTATTTAGGATAAATGGCTCAAAAATATGTGATTGACTACATGAACACATTGTAGGTAATAATCAAAAATTCTAAAAATGCATAAAATCTTTATTAACAAAAGTTAAAAGAATTCCAATAGCCTCTAGCCATGGAAGTACATTATAACAGAAGAAGGCGCCTGTCAAATGTTTTTATACAATTTCAATTCAGTGGAGAAAGACTACCAGGGACAAATAACAATTTCATAACAACGAATTCTTTAAGATTTCTGCTTAAATATTTGCTGTATCGGAACTATTTGCAAGGCTATTGTGTCAATGTTAATTACCAAAGTATAGGGCATTCTGAGCAATTTGTATTTACATTATAATTATTACACTAAACTAGAACTATTGCCAAAATTTTGCCTTCATTTCGCATTTTACCAAAATCACTAAATCAGACACCTTTTAAAACCACGGATAAAAAAATATATGATGAATTAGTGTAATTTTTTTGAGTTCAGAATCTCACGTTACTTTATGATCATTCTTTATATTTATTTCCATTTCTGATCACATAACAACCAGGATAATTTCCAGGTACTTGTCCTACTTAATAATGAACAGTGTGATTCCATCCAAAATTCATCACTTTCCTATCGGACTAAAGGTTATTAAGAGCACAAATCAAATACAAAAAATGTTATGCATGAGGGCAATTTGAGATCAATACCAAAAACAACTCTCCATTGTTTGTTAATAGGTACGCTGATGTTTACAAGGTCCTTTTGAATATTTTTTGCATACAATAGAAGTGTCACTTATGAAAATTGTATAAACTCAATAAATCCTAGCTGTGGCGTCTTTAAAAGGGAAACCAGGAGTTTTATATTCGGTTTTACTATTTTTCAAATTGTCCCCTGATTGATTTCATTACTCAGTTATTTATGTCTGATATGGAAAAACTTACTGATGATTAAATTGGCACACATTCTCAACTGATGAGTCGGAACGTCTTAGGAAAGGTAGTAAAAGTAACATAATTTTCATTCATTTAAAACAAAGATTTTATTAAAATTTTTGATTATTCATCTGCCTATTCATCATATGAGTTCAAATTATTTTTATGTATCATATCTTGACTCTTTGAAAAATATAAAATATGAGAAAATAATTGTTAATTAATATTTACTGTGGTCGCGAGTGTAGAGCCCGTAAATATGTGAACTAAAGGAGGCTATTATCAGTTGTCAAATACATGTTTACCATTAATGTAATAGACATTGGCAATAAAAAATATAAAGCATGATCTAAAAAAATGCATGTCTATATTTATGAGAAATAACAATACACTCTAGTTTATATTTTTATGAATTACTAAAAAAAGAAACAAATTGTATGGTCTATATAAAAATAATTACAAGCTCACTGAAAATTAACGCCAAATTATAATCAAGTTTACAAATAAACAATTTCCAAAAAAATACATAGCTATGAGCTATGTCTATAGATATTTATTAAATCAAGGAATACTATTTTAATTATTTTTATTCATGTAAATAATTATAAAAATTGCGTTTCAGGCAACTCCTCATAATATTATATAGATAATCATTAAAATTAAAAATGTTCAGAGATATAGACGAGCATTATATTATTAACAAGGTTATGTTTTTGTTTTAGGCAAATGACACACGTTGTGGTTTTTATAATATTAGTACACATGATTTTGCCATAATACTAGGAAAAAAAATCACAAAAAATATTTTTATATACAAGGCTTTTCAAAACTTTTGTGAAATATCATTAAAAGAAAAACTTCAAAAAACACGTTCATTTATATTTACGGTTTAGGGATCTCTGATCACGAATGTGAGGTTAGATTTGCAAAATTCAAAATGGCGGATCCAAAATGGAGAATGAAAATTTAAAAAATCAGCCGCTGATCACGAATCTGATAGACAAACTTCAAAATGGGAGTTTCATTGGACGATGAAAATAACCCACCAGACGAAAATTTCGTCCACCATCTTGAATTTTTTAAATTCTGTACTCATGTTCAGAGACCCCAAAAGCCCCTATATACCAATTTTGGTATATATCTGTTGACTTTAAAAATTTTCATCCGCCATTTTGGATCCGCCATTTTGAATTTTGCAAATCTGAACTCGGATTCGTGATCACAGCCTCTAAAAACCACCCTAAACCTATTTTGGTGTAATTGGCAATTAGTTTCAAAAATTATTTCTTTACGATTTGTAGTCATTACTCTGTAAAAAATAATCTGATTTAAAAAAAATGATGTGTCAAAAGATTGGCAAAAAAGTGGCATTTACAGAGAGGTATCACATGATACCCCTTTCAATGATATTATAAAACTTATTTTGGGTGACTAGTTTTGAAATGAAAGCTCTCTATACAAGATTTGACACATCATATGTAATGTTTACAAGAAGCGTTAGGTTAAGTTCGATTATATGAGATTTCAATGGAAAAATTTTTCAACAAATATTTCTTTCCAATAAAACAATGTTATCCTAAATAAGAACAAATAAATGTACTGTATAAAAAGTAGGTGCATTATTTATATATTTTTATAAAAAAAAAATTGAAATATATGAATTCATGTAAAATAACTTTTCTGTATTACACCCGAATAAATTATACCATCATAGTTATCAGTTATAAAAGATGATAAAATACTGAATTTTCACTGGTAAATTTGTGATGCAAAAATATAAACACAACCTATAACATTCCGTCTTTAAATATTTGTAACATGTCTAAATTTTCAGTATAAATGAAAAATATTAAATAGAATTAAAAATGGCTGTTTATTAGTATAATATTTCCGAGGCCTGCCAAACAAATAATGTAAGTAATTTATTTTTAATTACTAACGAAAAACATGGACTATTAATATAATTTATTATCAAGGTTAAAATAATTTTAAAAAATTATTTAATTTTCTCCGAAACCCAATTACAAGGTTAAGTGATAACTTCTTGATTTATTGAATGCTATCCAAAATAAAAACATTATTATTTATATTTCATATATTAAAACATTTCCATAATTATATAAATTCAGTGAAAATTCACATAAAATTTAGGATTATAGTTATATAGACATATACGCCTGTAACATAATTATGCGAACAATACCTTTTGAAATCAATTAAAAATCGTCAAAATTCTTAAAATGGTGTTTCGTCTACATATTTAATTCCAATTATGTAGAGTTTTCTTCTATTTGCAAGCAAAAAATTTTTTTCAAGGACAGTGGCGGTCCCAGGGGGTTCATTTCATGGAGATCATGGACCCCCCAAATATAAAACTTCAAATTGATATATCTCATAAAATAAAATTAAAAAGTTTTTGTAAAATGCGCGACCTTACCCCAATTATCGGCTATGACTGCTCCTTGGTGGTAAAGTTTGAGGGAAAAACCGTTGTACTCTTTTAACTTTTTACGGTTGTCTCAAGTTTATATTTATATTTTATGTTGTAGAATTTATATTGTTTAAACAATTCTTTCAATATGAGTTCACCCAATTTATCATAAATGGGATTTGTGTAACGGAAATTCATCATGACACTTTTATGAAATTAATTAAACAATTATTAGCATAACATCATCATAAACCATTCTAGGTAACCCCATTAAATTCAGCATGTCTACAAATATTATCACGTACACCAAATAGTTGAATTAGCAAAACAATCGACTGATGGCACATTTTCGATAACTGATGTCAATCGCGAACCATCAGTCGAGTTCAAAATGTAGCATAGTAATGATTAGATGTAGTTAGCATAGTGTAACCAAATAACCAGTAGAAATAAACAGATAGTCTCTACAATTAGTATTATTGGTTGAGGCCGCTGCAACATTATAATATCACATGGCGATCCTGAAAAATAAATATATATATAATGACTTTAGTAGTAATTATAACACATTTGTATGTACATTTAAAATTATTAATGTTTGCAAAATTAAAGAGCTTACGACTCCAGTAAATTTGACAGTTTTATTTGCTTGCACTTTAGTTATTAACTATAATGCACGGTAAACACATTAAATACTAATTTAAAAAGACAAAGTATTTAAAATAATATTTGCGTTATAGTAAATAATTAATAATAATATAAATTACGTGATGGACGAAAATCCGAGACAACATTATTTTTAACGAAATAATTATTTATGACCTTCATATCATCGGATTTGTCTTCTGGCATGTCTTGGTATTTCTTGCGTAACTGGTTCCTAACAAGAATGAGAGCTAACGAACAGAGGAATGTTACAACAGGTACCTTTATTGTTGGATTTTTCCTATTGGCTATATCCAACTTCCGGTTTTGTTTTGATATGAAAAAAAAAGTTAGTTTTTAAAAATATTTTAAAGAGTTGATTTTGATATTAAATAAATTTCATTAATCCGTGTCACAATATTGAAAATTAATAATACGTTTTAGACCGTTTTTAAATTTTACCTTTGATTGTTTCTGTTGCTAATTTATATGTTTAGAATTGTTTCTGATCTAAATTAATCAAGAAAATTGTAAAAAACTTTGAAATATAATTTTGTTGTGGAACTCTGTTTAATATAATTTCAGTTTTTGTATTGTAGAATATTTCAGATACAATTAGTTTTGTTATATATGTGCTTGTTTAGTTTTACCAAATGTACAATTTTTATAAACAATAATCGATTCAAGTTCGAATTGAACTCGTATACTAACGGTTCAACTACAATTGTTATAATCTAGATAACTTGCAATAGATGTTTTTTTTAATGTCTCGTTTACCTCTAAAATTTTCTTCTAATTGTTTTCGAAATTGTAGACGAACTATTTTCGAAGATGAACTAGGAACTGATTCATTTTCTTATTTGTCTTAATACCTTTATTACTCTAAATTTTATAGGAATAAAATATTGAGTCGTATTCTTCGTGACGAGCTGTTTTATATTACATAAAGAGCTTAATAATTCAGATAAAAGGCCAAATGGGTCGAATTCTATATATTTTAGTGAACATATTTTAAACAAATATTTTCAAAATTACAATTTTTATGAATGATAAGCCCATTCATTCTATACCTACTTGATGCGTTTGCAAAAGTGTAATTTTTAATTCTCCATTTCTTAGTTAAAGGGGAAAATGGGTCCCTAATAAACAATTTAAGTTAAAATTACAATATATATATATATATATATATATATATATGTTTTAGGTGGTTTCCGGGAATTCATCCGCGTAGTTGATAACTGATCCCTGCCGGGATCGATGGTAAAATGACGACGTTTCGGCAGAGTCACATCTGCCCTCTTCAGGTCGGTTCGCATAATTCTCGTAGCCTTCTGCTTTCGCTTCTAGTTACTCGAATACTGTATTTTGCACAGTTAATAACATAATTGTGAAAAAGTGTTAGTAATCGAAAACAAAGAATTAGTTTCATTTAATCAGTAAGATGGACTAGCATAAAGTAACGGCTTATACAATTGAAATTTTCTTCGATTTTTATTAAATTTTTTCCTAATAAAAACGGGCAACAACTTTTAGATCTCAAATAGAATTGTTCCTAAAGTTTCACGTTTTCATAGGACTTTAAAGGCGGAAACACACTGTTGAAACTCGATGCGACGCCACGTGTCGATACCTGACGTTCACCATGCACATCACCAACAAGCTACGCTACGACACGATATCAATTTTTGATAACTGGCAAGGTGCCAGCACTGTATTAGTGCATGGATATTTTATGTGGATTTAATAAATTACGATCCAGATGAAAATTTTCAATTGGATTTGTTTTAAAGTATTGCAAAAATTACCAATGAAAATACAGATTATTTGAAAATAATAAAAAAATAATAATAATATGGCACGGGTCAGTAGTCGTGGTTACGTCCACACTAGCAACAGGCCAATCTGGATCTATGGGATCGGGTGGATTCTAGCCATAACAATACAACGATTTGGTTTGAACCAATACGCGTCACGTCACATCTGGTGGCGTCGAGTTTCAACAGTGTGTTTTCGCATTAATTGTGGCTGGATGTCCTATAGCTATGGATAGAATATCATTATGTAAAATTAAAATAGCTGCCAATATTTATTTATAAATAAATAAACATTATATTGAGGACTGTATTGATAATTTAGCAATTCTAGCGTTACTTATGACATCTCTTACGTTTACCAGAATTAGTTGTTCAAATTATTTGAAATTTAATTTTTAGTT
This sequence comes from Octodonta nipae, assembly GCA_034190945.1. Classification (NCBI taxonomy): domain Eukaryota; kingdom Metazoa; phylum Arthropoda; class Insecta; order Coleoptera; family Chrysomelidae; genus Octodonta; species Octodonta nipae. Next base: position 30,842,210 of record CM067217.1, read on the forward strand.
TAGATTTAATAAATAAATACGTCTTCATTAAATTTGATGACTGCCTAGAAATAATTTGTGCATATTTCTAAACTTAATTATTCCACTAAATGACAGTAATATTAATAATTAGTTTAAAAACATATAATTGCATAAATCTTGTTAAAAACGTCTTGAAAAATATTCATTACATCAAAACCCGCGTTAAATAGTAACGCCCAGAAATCACAAATAATCGGAAAAATATGTATCAAGAAAATTAGTTCTTATATTGAGATGTTTTTAGTCACCACTTTATTGCTATCATCATCATCATCATATGCAGCCTTATTCAACCAGTTTTTCATGGTGTGGTGTAGTCTTCCTGAAGAATTGAAAGATTGCTGTGAAAATGAAGAACTTGAGGTCTTGAGAAAAAACGAAGAAGAAGAGCTTAAGATCTGTGAGAAAGACTGAAAAATTGTAATGAAGAGAACTGAAGATGGGTGGACAAATAGTCTTTTGAACTGAAATGAAGCAGAAGAAGTGTACAACTGAAGAATTGAAGAACTGGCTCGAAGGACAGAGAAAAGAACATATTTTTGGCAGTTTTTATCGGGAACTCAAAACTAGAAGTTGAGGAAATGGCCTTTGAATAACTGAAAGTATAAATAAATATATTAATGAAGGAAAATCTGAAGAGCTGATCGATGACACTTAACTTGAGGGAACAGACGAAGAGCTTAAGGTCTTTTTTGTGGAAAGAATTGTCTCGAAGAATTAAGAAGACGCAGAATATTCTCAATGCGGCTTGGTGAGGGGCAAATGTCGATTTCGCTGATTTTTGCCAATTACATTGGAGACTACCGCACCCCGTGGAATTATGTTACATTTTTTTAATAATTGAAAAAACCTTGATTTGGCTGTGATTCGATCTCGGGTCAAGACCTCTTATCAAGCTCCAATTTGTATACAATTGTGTGAGCTGAAAGACTTACCAACTAAACCACCACTTATTGGGATCAAGTGTACCGATTATTTTCCTGATGTCATAGTTCTATCTTATATTAGGGCGTATCCTTGTTTTTTATACTTTAAGTAATGAATACTACCCAAAAAGTATTCTGGGTCTGATTAACATAATATCAAGTTTCTTAAGATACTATATAACCTGGAGCATATTTACAAGGAATAGTTGCCCCAACCTCTGAATGTTGACGATATATTAAATTTGAACTCCTACAGAGTATTCTATATTTTTTTGCCACATCAATCAAAATGCTGAAAATACGCCCGTATATATAATTTAAGGTGTTAACTTTTACACCTAGTGTAGATGGTATAGAAATTTCAATTGTCAATAGTTATTCATTGATATAAACTGACCTACAAACATGCGTATTTACGGAGGGCAAGGGTGGTAGGTCCCACCCATAACTCATTTGGAATGAAAGGATTGAGTAAAAACGTGTCTACCGACATAGTACTCAATTTTTTGGTTATATGGTTTATATAATACAATGTAAACGATCCGGATCGTAACCTGTTCCAGAAAAATCGGTGACAAGACACTCCTCATTTTTTGAAGTCGGTACATAGTCAGTGCAAATTAATGTTTCCAGTTGATAATAAATGAATTATTACAAACACGTGAAAAAAAAAGTTACTAACATCTCTATACTACTTATCCATCTTAAACTTAATTGACTCTATTCCACATGAAATTTAAGTAGAATTCCAATTAATTTTGAGGAAGTAAATTATTTAATCTCAGTCAGCAAGCTTAAATTAACTTGATTGCTCCCTATAGAAATGGAACTGATGATGGACTCCAACAACATCATTATGTGGACCATAATCCCCATTTTTTTCTCGGCACTTCCTTACTTTTGGGTCCTCTGCCCGCATCTGCAAAATTTAACCAAAAACGGTGGAGCAGATTAGAAACATACAAAAAGACACATAAACGTATAGCCAAAAAATCTAACCTTTTTTGAAGGTACCATATCTCGGAAATCCCAAAGCGTTGGAACCGAATTTTTAGGTGATCTTGTGATGGAAGCCCAAAGGTGTCCAGGAAATGCTTTCTGAACATCCAGTATTTCGAAACACAGTCCAAAGGTGTGTATTGAATATTCTGTCTTACGAGTAACAAATTGAACTTTTTTGATATTTATGCGTAAGTTATTAGTATTCCGTTGAATACAACTTGGTTTAAGAGTCATTTACTATTTACGATATATCGTATATTCAACTTCCACAGAAATCAAAATTAAAACAAAGCCCAAAATAGTGCCTTTACTTTTTGGCAACTCTTTTTACTTTTTTCATCAACCTTGACTACTGGCCTTTGGTATGTTAATAACAACAATATTTTAAGTAATAAATAATTGTTTAATGTAACAGACACCGTACTTCGTATACGCATTGACTTTCACTGATTAAAACTTGCCAATCTTGGAATATGTTTATTATGTTTCGGATTAATCTATATAAAATTTTAAGTTAAGGTAAAACTGTAAATTACCAAAAATATTAAAAACCCGTATTAATTTTTATTTTGTCGACAACCTTGTAGTATTCGCATTTCTAACAATATTACTCATAACATATTCACGGTTTTCATTCAATATTGCACAGCATTTACTGTGATAAAGGTTTTTCACGAGGCTATTTTCATACAAATAATAATATGTATGCGCATAATCAATTTAAGTCTTAATACAGTTATATCCATATGAAGTATCAGTACAGTCCATAAACAACGTCAATATTGTTCAATAAGAATTTTTTTAAATTTTCTTTTTAACTATTAAGAGATGGAGGAATTCATTTAACAAATTTATTGCAATTTTGTACTTGCAGCAGCATTCGGTATTATTATTATTAAGAAGTTTACTTACTAAACCTGAAAATGTAGTTAATTGTTTCCTAAAATATTTTCCTGGTATTCTGTTTAAGCGAGATTTAGTTCTCAATTTGTTTATTTGCAATAAAAATTTAGGTTTGTTTATTTCTCTAAATCCTTTAAGATGAGAAATAATAGATTTAAGTTTTATACCTACTGTGTATTTATCAAATATGTATATATTTTCCATAATGTTAGAAAAAGTGATATTAAGTAATTCATACTTTATTATAACAATAGAACTGACTTCAAATAAAAATTTAAACTGTTTAAAACACCCTTTGGCGTTTAATAATTATTATCTGAGATATCCTTACCTTTAAAATTAGAGATTTATGTGGAAAATTTGTGGGGCTCGGCTTGGACATACTACAGTTTATTGCATTTATTAATAAAAACATTATATTTGACTTTATGAATAACATACAAAACCTCTGGAATTATCATAATAGGTAACCAATTAAAATGTTGAACTATCTCTTCAAGATTTTTCAATCCATTGAAGGCAAGTCAATATATTTTTTCTAGTCGAAAACCTTCATCAGTTGCGTTCCCATTCACCTGATTGAAATCTCGAATTATTATTTATGTATTTAGTACATATAACTGAATATAATATTTTATCGCAAAATGAATTTCGACATCTAGGATTTTCAGGAAAAACTAGCTCACAGAGACACAGAGCACAACTGTTGAACGTTCTCGATTCCAAACAATATATTGCTTTGGGTTAAATGGCTTGACAAATTTCGAAAGGTAGTGTAATAATTTCCTACGACTTCTTTCGTGTGACTTCTATCCTAGGATCACAGAGAAATGGCGTTACACACAGTATACTTCCCGATTTGTAGTCTCTGTGCACTAGTTCCTCTTGGAACTCCTAGATGCTGAAATTCATTTCGGTATAAAATAAAATATTGAAATTGATTTAGCCGTTTCGGAGAAATCCATGAAGATTCTTTAACCATCAATCTCTTAAAAACAATTTTTACAGATTTTCTTTTAATATTGTTATTTTTCAAGAATATTTTCCTATTGATGCTATCAATCCTTTATATGACTAAAATGAAAACATAGACGGAAATAAACCGAAGGGAGTTTTTGAAATGCCAAAAATTAGGTTGCAGCAGTCCAATTCAAATAGAAAAAATTAAATAAAAACATGCCAGGAAATCTAACGCTTCTAGGCAAAGAACCTAACAGTCTATGTCTTAACTAATATCAGAAATAAAGAAATAAGCAGTAAGACAATTAAAAGCGACGTCATAAAACAGCGTTAGCTTCACTGTTGGAACGCGAAAAAAATATATTTTAAATTCTGAGAGAATCATATTTCAGCCAGAATACACAAATTCTCCGCAACTGTAACTCCCTTTAGTTGTCAATAGAAGAACTTGTTAAATTAGGTTAACTGATACCTATGTCCAGGTATTTACAGATTTAAATTTGTATCCTAGAACTCGATGAACCACCACCAAAATTCCACCGGATAAAATTCATTTGCTGAAGCTTGATATTAAAAAACATTTGGTGTATCAAACGTGTTTTGACTTTAACATCAATAAGTAGTTAAGTGACTCAAAACGTGACTGCTACAAATTTATACCACTAAAAGTCTTAAAAATTATTTTAATATATATTATCCTCTACCAAAATAAAAATAAGATGCGTTTCGTATATGTCTTAGTCGTAGAAAAGATTACAAATAGAATAAAATCAAATAGATTATTTTGAAAAGGAAATAGGTAACATTATTAAACAAGAATTTAAAAGATAAGTTAAAAATTTTTAAATTAAATTTATTCAACACTAACCAAATTATATTACGATAAAATTGAGGATCTGAAGAAAAACATAGTCCAGCATAAAATTCGGACACTTTTGAAAGGAGTTAAAATGTTAAAATGTTCTTAATATATTATTTCAGATATTTTCAATCAAATAATATAAAATGTTTAGGGAATAAAAATCATTACAAAACTTTTTAATTTATTTTAAGCAATAAATTCTTTCTCGCAACCAAAGAATTATATAAATAAATTTATATATAAAATGAGATAAAAATATTAAATTTAAAATACATATACAAATATGTCTAATTAAATAAAACAACTAATATTATTCGATAAACATTAAAAAATTAAACTCCAAACCAAAGAATAAATTTAATTTGAAGAATTACAAATTATATCAGGATATTATTCAAATTATATGACGATATTATTACAGTTGTGTAGGAAAACGTATTTGAATATAAACTTCTATCAATTAAAAACTTTATTAGTACATTTTGTGTAGATGTGTAATTTTGTATTGAATTAAATGACTGGGCAAAAATGTTTGTTTCTCAATGGTGTTCATATCCAGTTTATTCTAGGAAGCTTTATCAACCAACTATATCAAAATAGATGGTAAAAAGCTCATTTTAGTGTAGCTAAAGAAACAAGCTTTAGAGTTGAAAATTACCCAAAAAATATATATAAACAAAATTCAGAATAAAATCGTAAAATTTAAATTTAAATATTAGTGATACATAATTCTTAATATATCAGAGATTCATTAGGCGTATTATTTAAAAAAAAAATGTTTTGAAAAACTTACCTTAAAAATATTAATAACCCGCAACCCGCACAGAGTATAAGTTCTGTAACGAAAATCACAATCAAAACTGGGCGCTTCGCAAAACCTGGCCACAGACCTGACCGTATACGACAGAATATCAATGACAGTTCAGACTGGAACTAGCTTCGATATCGATAATGAACTTGTTGCTACTATCACTTCCCCTCTCGAGTTTTAGAGTTAGCGAACATATACACGACTAAGTTTGTTACTGTAAACAAAATCAATATTTATAAGATTTCGCACATTTCATTAAAAATCGCTCAGTCAACGATTCATTTAATTTACCGCTTCAAGTTTTGTTGTACGACAAGTCCCACTACCTGCCACTACTACTACGTGGGATTTTTCGAGAATGCGAAATAACAACAGCATAATAACATGCGAATTCGGACGTTTCGAAACCCGAACTGAAGACCGCTGAAGACAAACAAAACAAGCGCAGCTATATTGACAAGAAAATTAGAAAGACGGCTAGAACCAAGTCAATGTTTTAATATTAACATTAAAAAGTATATATTTATCTATTTCTTACCACCAGTCCTTTCATCTCATCCGTCACATGATGGATGCACTTGTTTTTAATTTTCTCATTTGACGTCTATAATAACTTTTCAAACTTTATACTGTTATTTTCAAAAATGCGAACAAAGTAGTTTCATAGATAAGGGGATAGATTGATATATTTTGTGAGATATTAAAAATTTATGCAGATTTGTATTTCCCATATTTTGTATTTCCCATATCTGTTAGTTATGTGATGTGCCTGAAAATTTTATTTCTTTTAAATTTTCTAATTTATCAAAAAAATTTAAGTAAATCAAGAAGGTTTTGCTCACGTTTTACTGTAAATTTTTAGTAAAGTCCTATTTGTTATTGATACCGATTTTACTAAACCTTTTGATCTACTACAACTTGGTATCTATTGAGTAATTATCTCGATTGGCTTTACTAAACCATTTTGTTTTATTTAACTAAGCGCAGCTTACAGGTTGCATACCATGGTTTCCAGTCGTTTAATATTCAAGCTGCAACTGGAGTGCCACAAGGATTTGTTCTTTACCCACTATTGTTTTATTTAATATGAGATCCTGGGAAAATAAATTGTAAATATTAACTATATGCAGATGTTTTAAAAACATATAATTTGATTTATGATGACGTTTCCAACAAATTATAGGAAGGTTTTAATACTCATTCACATTAGTGCATGAAAAATAGTTACCGTTAAATAATTCCAATTATAATCACATGTACTCTTAATTAATTTAATTCTATTATTTGGAGGGCAAATAATAGAATTAGGGATTTTTTTCATATTTTTCCTATAAACAAAAAAAATGAGGTCTTAGAGTTTGGGGAATAACGGGGAGAATGGGTAATTTTTTTAAATATTTTTTTAATATATTTTAAAATATTCATTTAAAAAAAATTAAAAAATATATATATTTGGAATTTGATATATTACATGACCCTTTAGAAACAATTATAAATTTTTATTTTCCATTTAATTCTATAATTTGCCCCCCAAAATGAATATTAGGGTTTCTTCTTATTTTTCCAGTAAAGTTCAGGTGAGGGGTTATACTTCCAGATTTTTCAAAATTTTTCAGCTTATGGTTTCGGAGATAAAGGGGGGGGATGGGTAAAATTTTTTATATTTTTGTTAATATCTTTTAATTAATTTATTTTATAAATATGGAAAAAATATATTTGTTTTCTTCATCATGAGCCCTTTTATTTGATATATAACATGTTGGGTTAGAAACAATTTTAATTTTATATTTTTCATTTAATTCTATAATTTGCCTCCCAAAAAATATTAGGGGTTTTTCCTTATTTTTTCAGTAAAGTTCAGGTGAGGGGCTACACCTCCATTGTTTTTTCAAAATTTTCCAGCTTATGGTTTCGGAGATAGGGGGGATGGGTAAAATTTTTTATATTTTTGTTAATATCTTTAAAATAATTTATTTTAAAAATATGAAAGAAATATATTGGTTTTCGTCATAATGAGCCCTTTTATTTGATTTATAATATGATGGGTTAGAAACAATTTTAATTTTAATTTTCCATTTAATTCTATAATTTGCCCGCCCAAAATAAATGTTAGGGGTTTCTCCTTATTTTTCCAGGAAAGTTCAGGTGAGGGGCTATACCTCCATTTTTTTTTTCAAAATTTTCCAGCTTATGGTTTCGAAGATAAGGGGGGGATGGGTAATTTTTTTATATTTTTGTTAATATCTTTTAATTAATTTATTTTAAAAATATGAAAAAATATATATGTGTTTTCGTCGTAATGAGCCCTTTCATTTGATATATAACATGATGGGTTAGAAACAATTTTAATTTTATATTTTCCATTTAATTCTGTAATTGGGCCCCCAAAATTAAAAGTAGAGGTTTCTCCTTATTTTTCCAGTAAACTTCAGGTCAGAACCTATAAATCTATTTTTTTTCAAAACTTTACGTTTTATAGTTTCGGAGATAAGGGGGGGGAATGGGTAAATTTTGGTATATTTTCGTTAATATCTTTTTAAATATTTTTTTTAATATGAAAAAAATATATTTGTGTTCCTCAGAATGAGACCTTTCATTTGATATATTACATGATGCGTTTGAATTTTTTTTATTTAAAATTTTATTTAATTCTATAATTTGCCCCCCCCCAAAATTAATATTAATGGTTTCTCCTTAATTTTCCTGTAAAGTTCGGGCAACGCTCTATATTTTCTATTTTTTCAAAATTTTAGGCTCAGTAGTTGCGGAGATCGGGGGGGGGAACGGTCGGTTTTTTAGTTTTTCCCCCATAAGTACCCCTAAAATCTTTTTTTTTCTTTTACGATATGTACTCCTGATCGGGTCACCAAACTATACATTGATACCAAATTTCAACCTCTTCCGTCCAGTAGTTTAGGAGAAAATGGCTGTGATGTGACAGAGGCAGAAATCCTGAGTGATATTATAAGGGTATCCGTATATTGTATATACGGAACCCTAAAAAATAGTAAAATCACAAACTAATCTTCTAAATATTATATTGACAGTTTGTATTGATTAATTTATTATTGGTACATACATTAGGAGGTAAAAAGAAAAGTGTTGATTTTACAATAAGCAAAAGTAGGTAAATCGATTTTTATTTAATTAAACAACCTTCTAATTACGCTGTATAAATGGGTTAATACATATATAATAAAAATAGTTACAAATATGAGGAAAGTACATAGACTTTAAAAATACACTAATTTAAACCTTTGCAATAGTACACACTCATTAATGTAAATAATAACATCAACAAATTTCACTATCTGACTTAAAAAATATGGATAATTGTTGCAGTATCATAAAATGTTGAGACATATTTTGATTGTATTTTGTAAAAGTATGTATTATTAAATTTTAATTAGCATTCGGTGACTATACAACAATAATAATGAGAAAATACAGCTAGTATGTAGGTTACTTATAACGAACACAATTAAAAAAATGTTTCCTAAACTTGTTTGGGGTTTATAGCATATTTTTAAAGTGAATTTTTTAATATATTCAAGGGAATTGTTTAATTCAAGGTAAGTAGAAATATCCTGGTAATTATCAGGGATGTTTACAATTGGACAATAGTTTTTTGTTCAGTATTTTTGTGTTATTGGTCGGTGATTCATCAATGAATACATATAGAAAAAATACTTTTATTAAATAAAATCAATTGTTGGAATTTTTGCTCCACCTTATACAGGGTGGGCTAGGACTTACTGACCGTTTTGGCCTCAATACTTTCCAACGTATTTGAAAACTTTATTTCAAACTTACAATTTGTCTATACAACGTAACTCATTTATTTATTTGTTTATAGGGCACAACAGGCCCTGAAGGCATAGGGTGTGTAATATATTTTACGTAAAAATTTTCATATTTATTTATTTACAATATATGCAAGGATTTCTTAATTATATACCTCCATTCGTTTCTATTGCCAGCCCCGGCTTTCCACTGCTCTTTCTCCGCAGATCTTCACCTACATTGTCCAGCCATCTTCTCCGATGTCATTTTTTTTTCGCTCCTATTGGTTTTCCATTTATGATAATTTTTGGCATCATGAATCTCATCATTCGGTCTACGTGTCCTATGCATCTGAGTCTCTTAAGCTCTTACAAAAGTAGATATTTTGGGCTTGCCATATATGTTCTCTAGTTTTTCTTTTTTTCTTCTCCTCCTCTCACTTTCCATTCTTATGCCTGCGTAAATTTTCGTTAACATATTTTTATCCCCTCGTTCGATTCTCTCTTCATCTGTTTTATTAAGAACCCATGTTTCACGTCCATGTTACTTTCGCTCCAATTACTGTTCTATATACTCAAAGCAGAAACTTATTTTATGCGAATTATAGATATTAGAGTTGCAGTTTTAAAAAAGCACAGTCTGAATATTGTATTCCACCGCCACTGGCTGTTGTTTTTTCTTACTTTCTTATGGCGTTCTGGTGTTCATCAAGTCTGACATAAATTATTCTGTTAGTTTACTCCACATACGTTTTATGTCAGTCTGCACTTGGAATCTCGTACACTCCTTGGTGTTCTAAAGGAATCCTCATCTTCGAATTTCTTAACACCGTGTTGATTTTTCTGTCAATATTGAAAGTAGTAGGTATCAGTAATGTGTCTCCGTAGAGTTCTCGTAATACTGTCCGTGGTACGCTTGACATAAGGTAAATAGGTAGGTATTGTTTATTGGTGTCTCACCCTCCTCGTCTATTTGTCTCGGCTTTTTGTATATTTCGGTCTGTTAATCCGTTTTGTCTCAGAGCTGTTTTGAAACTGCCCATTTCCTGTTTGATGTTATCCAGGTCAGTTAGTCTTTGTGATCAGTTAGTCTTTCTGATCTGGTTACTAAAGTCTTTACGACGGCATGTAGTTGGGCTGGGTGGTGCTGAAGCTAATAATCAATTGTCATTCCTTGATTTTCTAATAAGTAGGAAGGAAGATGGAATCCTTGGCCATATAGGAAAGCAATTCACACCAATAGATACCTTCAAGCTAATTTCCATTGAGGGACACGCCACACTGAATAGACTTTGAGAATAAGAGAGTACCGGCAAATACACCCGAAATCGAAGCCTCACAGTCTAAACGCACGTTTTAGGGAAAAGAGAAAAAACAGTGAGAGAAGACTATCTATGGGCTTTTGACTAAAATCCCGCAATGGGTTTCTTTCTGTCAACTGGGCGTCTTCATTTCTCGTTGTCAGGTAAATAACCGAAATAGGCGTGATGGTATGACGAACACGAACACTATTTAATGTCCATATAATAATTTACAATTCAAAGCATAACATTAATTGATATCAATCAATAATATTATTTAACAGGACAAATACATCAGCCTGGTCGTACCGCGTTGCCTCCCCACGTCGTTGCCATATTCGAGAGGACGGAAACGGAAGTGCCTCTGACATATCTAACATTGGTGAATGACATCCGGTTCCGGCACTGTCAAAGCTTCACCAAGCTACAATCTTATTGAAGGTGATCCAATTGTCTGCGCTAAGGTTGTTTCTTTGCTTTTGAAACCCAAAGCCAACACAAGCAATGAAATCCAGAACTTATCGAATTCTTGGAAAATTGTAATAAACACTGCACTGGCCCGGCCCTCCCTATAACAACTCAACAGGAAATCACCAATCAGCAAGTGAGAGGCGTGGCCACTGAGCGCCAAGGGCCAATCACACGCAGCCGTTCACGAAACCAACCGATGAGCACCGAACCGCGACTATATAAAAGCGAGCACTCTACTGTAGATTTTTTTTTAGTGATTCAGTGCGTCGTCGTCGTCGAGTACAGTTGGTTCTCCCTTGCTGTAACGCAAGAGATAGGGAACCCTTGCTCGAGAGGGCGATTACCTGAGACGACTACCTGCCAGAGACCTTTCGAGGTACCGAGGCGGAAAAATAAAAACAAGGGATTAAGTTATAATGCATAGTATTATAGCATAATAGATTCCTTTAATCCTAGGCCGTTCACGGTTTAGGATTTTAATTGCACTAATAAAAGTTTATTTTACAGATTAGAAAGATGATATTGATAGAAGATCTCAACGTAGAGGAACTAAAGGAATTAGTAGTGGCAATAAACGAGAGGATCATCGATCTTTCCAACAGAAAAGAAGATAAGGCAAATAAGGAGGATCAAACGGTAGACATGGAAAGTGACTTTCAAACAGGGACCAGGAGAAAGCGGAAAACAAAATCCAGGGCAAGTGACTCCTCATCGTCTAGTGAGATGGAAAACGAACAAACCCAGCAGAAAAAACCCAAGGGTAAGAAGAGGGAATATGCCGACGCCAGCATACCTATACAGAAGATTGACACCCCAGCACACACAAGGACCGATGCCCCCACAGAGACAGAACCCGAGAAGGAAAAAAGACAAAGAATACCACCCATTGTCATACGCGAAAAACAGAAGTGGACTGAGGTGACCAGGCTTATGAGAGAACGGAAGATAAACGTGCCAAAAGCAACTAACACACAGGAGGGCGTAAGGATGTACCTGAGCACAGAAGAGGATTTTAGGACAACTACAAGAATGTTAAACGCGAAGAAGATACCGTACCACACGTACGCGCTAGAAGAGGAGAAGACGTCTAGAGTGGTGATAAAGGGCATCCCCGAATTTATCACAGAAGAAGAGATAAAGAAGGAACTCCAGGAGAAAAACATACAACCAATCAAGGTCACCAGGATGATCAGAACAACCAGGACAGAGAAGGGTGTAACAAAAAAGACGCCGATGGCCATGGTCATCGTCCAACTGGAAAAAACAACAGAAAACAAACAAGTTTTTCAATTACAGGATATCGGAAACTGCAAAGTTAGAGTGGAGACACAAAGACCCAGAGCATCGATCGGGCAATGCTAAAATTGCCAAAAGTTCGGGCATAGACAAGGCAGATGTACAGCGCCCCCAAAATGCGTAAAATGCGGAGGATCACATGAATCCAGGGAATGCAGAAGGCCGAGAGAACAGCCACCAAAATGCGCAAATTGCGGAGCGCCACACCCAGCCAGCTATAGGGAATGCGAGAAGTTCCCAAAGAAGAGAAACAACGATGATGAACCAAAACCAAAAGAATCAAGAGAAACACGAACAAATGGACAAGACGTACTCACAATGATGGAAGAAATGAAGAACATTTTCCAGTCCTTCATGGGGCTGGCAACAAGACTAAACCTCGTGCATGGATAAGACGACCCCAACAACATTGAAAATCATGACGTGGAACGCCAACGGGCTCAAGAATAAGAAAAACGAACTGGAATTACACCTAGAGGAGAACAACATCGACATAGCAGCAATACAGGAGAGCTGGCTCAAAGAAGAGGACAATTTTAGGATCAGAAACTACACAGTACACAGGGCGGACAGGTCAGGAAGGAAACCAGGAGGAGGAGTCATAATCGCCGTGAAGAACCGACTAAAACACCAGCAGGACGACCCATACCAAACAGAGAACATCGAAAACGTAACTGTAGAAGTGGAAATGAAGGACGGAAGGAAGATACAGATAATTAGCGCGTATCGACTACCAAATAAAGAACTTACAAATAATGACTTAAATCTTATTTTTAGGGACAACGTCAAGCCGAAGGAAGACGTACTGGACATCTTTATCCTGCAGAACACGGACATGGACTACGACATAAAAACAACGGAGGAACTATCATCGGACCACAACTCAGTGACGATAACAGCTGCTAGATGGACAGATAAGCCACAAACCAAGGTGGAGACAAGGACCAGCTGGCAGGGATTCAGATCTACTCTGACATCGAGGCCGGAAGAAGAAGAGGAAACAATAACAAGTATAGATGAGGAAGCAAGAAGAATCGGGGAGCAGATCATAGAAGCACACCGAATCAACACAACAACAACAAAATGCAGAATCTACACAGGAGACATACCAAGAGGGCTAAAGGACAAAATACGGGAGAATAACAGACAAAAGAGAAGGTACAGAATAAACTACGAGCCAGGGGTAAAAAGGACGATCAACAGGTTAAGCAAAGAAATAAAAGAAGAATTGACGGAACACTGGAACGAAAAGTGGGACAATTACCTGCAAGGATTAGACATCGACAAGAACACACACTGGCACATAATGAGAAGAATGAAAAGGAACACAGAAGGGAATAAAGCAGCACCGCTACAAGGAAGAAACGGACTAAAACACAGAATAGAGGACAAGGTAGAAATATTTACGGATGCTATGGAGGAACAATTCACACTCAATGTAGAGCCAGGAGACGATAGAGAATTCGAAGAAGAAATCAAGAAATTAGCGCAAGAAGTACGAAGACCACAACTAAACGAAGAGCAAATGAGGGAAACCATGACAGAAAAAATAATGGATGTCATAGGAAGACTGAATACGAAGAAAGCACCAGGATGGGACAGGATCACGAACAGGATGTTAAAGGAGCTGCCAGAGGAGTACATAGACAGAAGAATGAAGAGCCTATTCAACAACATACTAAAGGACCAAAGATACCCGAGGGAATGGAAGAAAGCAGAGATCATATTATTAAAAAAGCAAGGAAAGAACAGGAAACTCCCACAAAACTACAGGCCAATAAGCCTACTGAGCAACACAAGCAAAATCATGGACAGAATCATTTTGAAGAGGATCAAGGAAGAAGGGGAACAACTAAGGATCATACCACACAAACAATGCGGATTCAGAGAGGGACACTCGACGGAGGGTCAAGTAATGAGGATGGTGGAGGACGCGATGGATGACACGGAGAACAAAAGGTCGACGTGCATAATATTTTTCGACGTAGAGAAGGCATTCGACAGGATCTGGCAGGACGGGCTAATAGCAAAAATGGACGAAAAAGGATTCGGAAGAACCACCACAAGGATAACCCAGGACTACCTCACAGGAAGGACATACAGGATCAGGATCGACAGAACCACATCAACGGAGAGACGCATCAGGGCAGGAGTACCACAGGGATCAGCACTATCACCGGCATTATGCAAGATCTACACCAGCGACATACCAAAAGGGACGAGACACTCAAGGACTTACGTATACGCAGACGACACAGCAAAAGCGGCAACATCAGCAAGGGCAGACCAGGCAACAATCTACTTACAACAGAACATCGATGAAATGGAAAAATGGGCCAAGAAATGGAAGATCAGGATCAACAAAGAAAAGACACAAGCAATAGCAATAGGAAGGAGAAAAAAGGACAAGCCAACCAGGAGACTAACTGTAGGAGGAACACCCATCAACTGGCAGGAAAACGTAAAGTACCTAGGGATCCACATCGACAGGAAGCTAACATGGGGGAAGTACACATAGAGGAAACAGCGAAGAGAGCCAAACAGCGCATTAGCATGATAAACGCATTAATAGGACGGAGGAGCAGGCTACACCTGAGGATAAAGAAGACGATCTACGAAGCAGCAGTAAAACCATTGATGATGTACGGAGCAAGCATATGGGGACAAGCAGCGGACACACACACCAAGAAATTAGACATGATTCAGCACAACGCTCTGAGAAGAATGACGGACGCACCATGGTACATGAGAAACGAGCAGCTAAGAAGAGATCTAGGGATACGCACTATAAAAGGGGAAATAATAAGGAGGACTAAGAAGGAGATAGCAAGAATGGAAAACCACAGGAACCCACTACTACGAGAGGCCACAAACTACGACGAAAGCAAGAAACACAGGACGAAGAGACCCAGGATGGCGCTACTGCAAACAGAAGAGGAAGTAACAGGTAACTTGAATATCTTAGGGAATGAAATATCTTAGTGAATAAAATATCTTAAGGAATAGCGTAGGGAAAATATTGTAATAGCGTAGGGAAAAGTATATGAAACATGGAAAACAAATTAGGGAAATAAGTATAAAAATATGGACTAGGAGTAAGAAATTTGTAAAAATTTAACTCTGACAATAAAGACATGAAACTGAAAAAAAAAACTGTAGATTTTAGTATTGGAGTAACTAGAAGTAGTGTCAATACTTGTTAAATTTTGCATAAAAAAAGGAAATCAAATAGATAATAGCACAATACATTTTTATTTCAAAATATGACAATATTTCACAGATAATTTAAATAAATAATCCAACAAATAAGAATCAAACTGCAAAAATGATCTTTATTATTGATAAAAAGAGTAAAATGAACAAAAAACATGTTTCCTGGGAGAAAAAAATATTTCAACTTCTTACTATAAAAATGAAACCATGTTTTAAGCAATATATTTAGGTTTAATTATGAAGCTGAAACCTTACACTTCTAAAATTGTTTTCGGAAATTTACGTTTAATTACACTATTAAAAGTGTTTTGAAAATTTTTAAGTTTGTTTCAGATTCCACATAAAAAATCAAATACACAGCTTATTTTTTAAGTTTATTTGTTAAAACTGAATTCCAGTAATTCACAAATACATGTCTGTGTCTTATTGTAATCATAATGTTACAGTAACATAACCGTTCGATTTAAGCAAGTTTCAGAGACAGGTATGTTATTAGTTAGCCCTAAACCGGTATTCAGCGAAGCATTAAGGAAAAAAAAAGTCCTACAAAAACTTGATATTCTGCAAAATTCCCGACTTGTTTGTATATATTCCGTTTCATTTTTGAAGCTCTTGCCTGCCTACGTATGAAGTCAACATGCATTTAAATGAATTTGGTAATTTTCCATCAGACTTGATACTCGGGGCGGATAAGATAAACTTGGCGATTTTTGCAACATGAGGACCAGGCATGTTGTGCAGAAATGTGTTCTAGAATATATATAGTGTGCACCATGGCAGAAAATTAGGAAATTTTTTTATTAACAAACAAAGATTGAACAATTGAATAAGTTGCAGATAAACAGTTTCTTAAGAACCAAATGTTCTACAAGGATGATATCAGGCAATTTTCGAAAATTCTCAACTTCTCAGAAACTGGAATTATTTTAAAAAGTATGAAATTTTTAAAACTTTTGTTTGATGTAAAAGATTTACTCGATTTATTTCCACGCTCCAAGACAATACAATTTTTTTACAGGAGGTAAAAATTAATTCAAAGGTAAAAGAAAGTGAAAGTTGCTGCCAATCTTGAAATAATGGATGAAAATATCTGATTTTTTGTCGAATACCTTTATCACGATCAAAACCATTTTTTAATTCTTACTCAGTATTACAGTTTGTTTGAATTCATAAATACAAAACCTTTTAAACAACTAAATTGTCCATATTTAATATTGTTTAACCGACTTCCTAAAGGAGAAGGTTATCAATTCATCGACACGTTTTTTATGTATGCTCAGTGATTATTCAAAAACAGCTTGGGCGATTTTGATTATTTAAACGGCATTATATTAAGTAATAGTACAGAAAGGTACCATATAATTTTCTATAGCCCGATATTTACGGTTTGTCAGAAAATCAGAAAAAGCAGTAATTAAGGGACTACTCTGCAGTGAATTTCAATGAATCTACACTGTTTTCTCTAAAACGGCTCAACCAATTTGAATATTTCTGAAAATCGTAAAAATATGTGCAAAAAACGGTAAACATCAATGTAAATGTCAAATTTTCATCATAAATATATCAAGATATGCCAAAGTATATCCTGCAGGGTGTTTGTAACGATTTTCATTTTATAGGGCTTGCAGTCGAGTGAAATCGCACAAAATATTCCATTAGTGTATCGAAAAAAAAATTGTTTGGTAAGCGATCTTTTCTTTTCTGTATGCTTTACGGTGGTAGGTGTGTGCGTGCATCGACATTCAAATATCAAACAATGTGCGCAGTTGAAATACAGGGCGATGTAAAATTACAGTTACACAGGAGGGTTAAAAAAATCTAAGCAAATAAATGTGATTATGGCTAGTAAATAAGCAGTGGCATATATAGCATGGTTGAAATAGAAGGAGGAATAGAATTAAAGTTATACAAGGTGGTTCAAAAAATGTTGTATTGGGTGGCACATAAGTAATTGTTTGCAAAAGGGGGTTGAAATAAGAGTGAAGTAAAATTATAGTTATACAGAGTGGATCAAAAAACTCTAAAAAAGGTTAAATAAGCATATGCAGCAAGGATATTCGAGTTATAGGACGGATAGTTCAAAAAATGTTAGAAGCAGTTGCATATACAGAGTAATTGAAATATAAGGTGGAGTGCAATTATAGTTATACAGAGTGGTTAACAAAATGTTATATAGTGTGGAACAAAAGTAGTTGCTTATACTTGACATATGAGGCGTAGTAAAATTATAGGTATACAGGCTGATTTAAACAATACAAAAATAGAAAGGGTCAGCAACATCCTTTAGAGTTGAATTATCGTTGTACAGGATGATTCAGAAAATAATAGACAATTAATTTATATTGGGCGAGCAATACACATAAACATATACAGGGTGGTTGCAATATAGGGTAAATTAGAGTTACAATAATAGAAAGCGATCCAAATAATAAATCAAATAAAAAAGTTAACAAATATATGGTTAATATAGAAAAAAAATACAAATTAGAGAGAGAGGGAGAGATAAGAATACGCTTAAATAATCAATAGATCTGTACCTAGATATGCCAGAAAATAGTTATTGATTGCGCATGGTTTCTAAAGTATTTTTATTTTGAGCCGGTTGAAGTCGGTTCTTTTTTAAATATAAATTATAGTTCTACAAAATGAAAGATCTTTCCATAAACTTGAATCAGCACTTTCTATAACTTGCAACAAGTTTTTTTGCAAACTGAAATTAAGTTGCTAGCTAATGTCGAATTACCCATAATTCAGCAAGAATTTTAAAAAGTAATGAGATGTAAATGTTTGACTTCTCACACACATTGAAATTCAATAAATCGGACCATAGTGTACTGTTCCACTGCTCTGAATATTTGCGAAAATAAGGTACTACTGGAAATCAAGGAACAATATACCTTTATACTTATATCATAAATATATTGTACCTTTATTTAGCAGTTCTTGCACTTTTCTGTCGTTTTTTATAATCGATAGTTTGATCGTTGCTCTCATAATACACCGATACGACCCAGGATATTACACTGACAAAGAAAGCGCAACGCCCAGAAGGAGTATTGAAATTTAATATTGTATTTAATAATAGTAGGAGTAAAGATCAAAATTTGGTAGAGTTTGGTGAATGTTTTTCATGTAAACTTTTTTTTATCAATTAATATTGTAGTCGATTATTGCGTTTTTTAATTTACAAAAAACCAACTGTTTGATGGGATCCAAAATCGATGTTTAGTAATGCTAAAATGTCTAAAGTACGTATACGCCGAATGTATCGCCAGCTAAGTGAATTTGAACGAAGTCGAATTATTGGTTTACGGGAGGCGGGTTTTTCATTTCAAGAAATTGTGAACCGCACGAACCGATAATTCAACCACTTTTATGAGATGTTGTTAAATGTGGTTTGATAATACCCAAAATCGGAGAAGAGTAATTATCGAATGTTGAAGGGACACAAATGAAGTTCAAGATCGACTTCTAAGACTTATGGCCTTTAGAGACCAATTTTCAACAGCTCGAAATTTGGCTGATGAGTGGTTAGGAGAACAATACCATCTTGTAACTGGCCGAACGATTTACCGCCGTATAAGTTCTGCAGCATTATCGACCCCATCTTATGCTATCTCTGATCCCTGAGCATCGACGGCAACGACTACAATGGTGGAGAGAACGGCAACATTGGAATGTAGAAGGACATCAAATCGTCCTCTCTGATGAATCTCTTTCCTGCTTGGATGGAGATAATGGCCGAAGAAGGGTTAGACGACGTCGATGAGATAGACGTCAGCCTCAATTTGCTGTTGAGTGACATGTACACAGAACAGTAGGTGGTATGGGGTGCTATTGCACATGGAAGTAGGTCTTCTTTAGCCTTGTTCGAGTTATCTTCATGATGTAGTGGAACCGTATGTACTCCCTTACACTGAGAGCCTTAATCGGCTCATGGATCCCATATTTCAACAAGATAAGGCTTGACCTCATGTTGTTAGAGTTAGTTTCAACTTTTTTGAAAGGAACGATTTGAATCTGTTGCCATGACAGCCCAGATCTCCCGATTTTTCGCCCAATATGTTTGGGATATGATGGGTAGAAGGTTCGGAAATTTACCACAGCTCCCATGGACTTTGGAGGCTCTAAGACATGAAATTCAGATAGCTTGAGATAGTATTCCTCAAGAAGAAATATTGAATGAATGCAAGACGTGTTGGAGAGTGTGTCGATATTCGTGGTGGTCGAGCACATTATTAAAAACTTAATAAAAAAAATTAAAGTTCTTGGTATTTTTTATTCAATTTCCCAAAACAATATTAAACCTAAACATCTCCTTCTGGATGTTGCGATTTCTTTATCAGTGAGTAAATATATATCGTTGTCAGCCTTTAAATTTTCATATATTTACGAAATTTTCAATTTTTCGAGAAAATCCCAGCAATTTTCAACAATGCATGTCTTGTAGAAAATTCATTCTAAGTATTTTGCACAAATTAATATTAAGAGACTTTTTCAACAATGACCAGGTTATAAACAAAACACTGTATAAAATTTCATTCTCCAATTTTATTTGTTTATAAAAAAAATCATAACTTTCTGAAAAAGACTCACTTAGATACACTTATTCAATATGTTGCCTAGAACTCATTTCTACAGAAAAAAAAAGGTCTAGTCTTCATTCTGCCCAAAATTTTGATAATTCGGTCGGACTAGAAAGTGAGCTCATATTCTATTACTGAAACTTATATAATACAATTTTGCTAACTTGTCAGACTATAAGGTGAGAACTTGTATTCTTTTACTAAAACGTACAGAACGCTGATTTAGTATTCGTCTTCACAGAATGGTAAAATATTGTTTATTTGATAATTAGATATTACAAGAAAATAAATATTAAATAATAATTTGAACTTGTCCTCACTGGAAAATACCAAATCACACGTTTCTTAATTATCGTATCAGATAACTTTTTGTCTAAAAAATAATTATAAAAAATAGATGGATAGGCGTACACCTTGTTAACCTTCAAAGATAGGTACTTGCTACGCGGAAACTATCAAGTCGTTTGCTGTATATTTTCAACACATTGTCGATGAGATTTTGCACAAATATAATGACCATATTCTTAAACATTTCTTAAAACATAAATACCTAATATCCAAATAAACGAAATTCTCTGGAATTGTTTTTAGGCGATGATAATTTTTCCGGTCAGCATTATAATGACTCGTACAATCAGCTAGACTAATATACAGGGTTCTTGAAACGAGGTGGCTTATTGGAGACTTTCTGTTTTACTAAAATTTGTCTTTATTAATTTCAGTAAATTGGTAAATATTTCTTCCTGTAAAACCCAAAAAGTCAAGGTAAGTTTCATAACCATTTTGTATGACGACAAATACTTTCTGACATAATTTAATTTATAGCAAAAATTTATATAAACTATAAAAACTGATAACACCAAAAACAATACTAAAAATTATAAAAATTTTATTAACTGTCGTTGAGGCCCATACTACTAAAATTTAGCTCGTTAATTTATATAAGGCGTTCTAGTTGGAAGTTTTTTATCAAATAAATAATGAACGAGTTCGTGAACAATATACGAGGGCTGCCTTTTATATTTCGGGATAAGAGAACAAAAACAAATATTAATCATCGAAAATCACTTTATTGTTTTGCAAAATATTCCCCATGAAGATCTATACACTTTTGCATGCGTTTGAACCAATTGTCGAAGCACTTTTTCCACTCTGATTGACGTATCTCCAAAACATGCATTCTAAACGCAGCAACCGCTTCTTCAGGTGTCGAAAAACGTTGACCTCTCAGTTTGTTTTTTACGTACGGGAATAAAAAGAAGTCATTTGGTGACAAGTCAGGACTATACGGCGGATGACTCATCGAATCGATGTTTTGAGTGGTCAAAAATGCAGTTGTTTGAGCCGATGTATCAGAGCTCGCATTGTCGTGATGAAGAGTGATCCGTCTTCCGCGGTTGGTTTTCCTCATTTTTTGGAAGACAACTGGCAAACAAATGGTTGTGTACCACCCAGAATTGACTGTTCTGCGTTGCTCTAGTGGTACGGTTGCGACATGTCCAGTTTTTCCGAAAAAACAGGCGATCGAAAAAACAGGCGATCATTTGCTTGGAAGTGCTTCGTGCGCGAACAACTTTTGTTGTTGTTGTTTGTCGGCTCATCTTGAAACACCCATACAGTCGACTGCTGTTTACTTTCGGGCTCATACGCGTAAATCCAGGATTCATCACCTGTCACTATGTCATAAACGTGTTTTGAAGCACCGCGATCATATTTTTTGAGCTTTTCTTTCGACCAATCGACACGAGCCTTTTTTTGAACGATTGACAAATTGTGTGGGATCCAACGCGAACAAATTTTTTATGACATTCAAATGTTTATGCAATATTGAATGTATGCTGGTCCCACTAATGTGTAAGGTTGACTCAATCTCACGATATGTCACATGACGATCTGGCAATATCAGTTCGTGCACAGCATCAATGGTTTCCGGAACAACAACTGTTTTTGGACGACCTTCACGAAATTCGTCTTGGAGTGAACTACGACCTCGATTGAATTCACCATACCATCGATAAACAGTGGTCCTTGATGGAGTTTCATCGCCAAAAGTAAATTAAGTTTATCCATGCACTCTTTCTGACTTCATCCACGTCGAAAGTTAAAAAAATAATCGCACGAAAATGTTCACGATTTAATTCGATTTTTTAACCGAGATGAAGCCTTTAAGTTACTGCAAACAACACATAGCGCTCGTATGTCAAAACGTTCTGAGTACGTATAACCTCAAAAATGTCAAACTTTACGATAGAGCTGTCAGTTGTCAGATTGCAACACTAGGGTTGTCCAATCCCGATATATAAAAGGCAGCCCTCGTATTGCATTGTTTTCTATGCGTAACCAACCAGGTGATTTTGAAAATACCTTTAATAAAATTGGAACTAACACGGAACTTATAATATCTGAAGCCAGATAAATTATTTCATTAGTGTATTTTAGAGTCTGTCATAAAAACTCAACTAAAGATTTGAAGCGTGATAATGGACCATTATTATACATAGAATGCAGTAAAAGCATATTTATCCTATACAATTACAGACCCATATGCTATTAAGAACCGAGAAAAACGCGTATTTATCAAATGTCAGTAAAGGTTCTATGTTAATGTATGGTAGGGCTTGATACCTTCAAGAATTATGGATCCTACTTTTTTAAGTGTTGAGTATATAGAAATATCGACAACCACATATTCGAATTCCTACATATGATTAATAGGCAAAGATGCGCTATGGATATGATGGTGCTCCAGCTCATCATGATTAACAATAATAAATTATTACAAAGCATTTTTAGGCTCCGGACTTGACTCACTTAGGTTTTCATTTGTGCAGTGATTCTGTGGGAACTTCATCGATCAGTGGAGGGAAAATTATTCTTAGCAAAATTCTGAAAAACAGTATACTAGTGTGACCAAAATATTTTCAACATGGCCGCGATATTTGTTATACTGAATGTAGATGTCAACTTGTTTATGACAAATGAAACACCACGTAGTTTATTATATTATTGGATTTTACGTAAAATTCTAGGCATATTTTATGTATAACAACATTTCTGACATATTCGAAAATTTTTGGGGAAATCTGACGTTAGCAAGCTCTCAAAATAATTATCAATTTTCCCCATAAAGATGCCTTTATTATTTGGGTTGGTTTTATTGTAAAATAATGTTATTGTCTTTTCAAGTTTCTCTATGATAATTGATTATTAATATTACTGGGTAATCCAAAAATAAAGACTTCATTTAAACCTAACCATTCGTCAAAAGTATTTTTTTCCAAATAGACTCCTTCATTGTTACAATTTTATGTTTTAAATCACTAAAATATTTCACTATAAAAAATAAAAGTACTGCCGTGTACTAGAAGCCAATTAAGACAGCCAAAAACAGATTTTTGTTGAAAAAATGTATTTATTCGTATATATTAGGTGCTTTTCCAGACATATATTTTACAACAAAACATAAAAGTTATTGCAATATAGTACAGAGCATTTAAGACATACTACATTAGATTTTTGACTCACTATTTTTTATATTAAATGTTTTTATGTTAATTATCACTAATATATTTGTCATATATACAGGGTCTGTCAGAAAGATTGAAAAGAGTGGGCAACAGATTTAATGTTAAAACAACATTCCAAACAAGAAATACACTTAAATCTTTAATATCGAAAACAAAACCAACAAACAAAACCCAGAACTCAAAAAACTGCATATATAAGATTCCTTGCGAATGCAATAAATTTTATATTGGAGAAACATCGAGACCATTAAACGTACGAATAAATGAACACAAGAATTACATAACGAAACGACAATTTGAAAAATCAAAAATTTGTGAACATGCTTGGGACCTAGGCCATAAAATACAATTTGACAATTCAACTATACTTCACAAAGAACAACATAACACAAAACGAAAAATAAAAGAGTCTGCCTTAATTCTTTTGAATGAAGACGATTGTATCGCTTCTACTTCTGTAGAATTTAATCGTATCTGGTTACCGACAATTAAGGAAGAAATTATTAATGGTAACCTCCTTTTGAACAACCCAATATCGGGATAGTTCATAAGGTTTTTCCTAGGTTTTCCCTTATGACGTTAATGGGATCACTGAAACAATAGAATTCTTTGATCGCATTTTTGGCGAATGCGCTATCTTATAACAAAGTCGTACCTAGGAACGCCACTTATAAATTCTAAAGACAACTCTTTCAAATTCTTCTAATTTGAAAGCTGGTTAACTATAATTCATGATCTTTAGAATTTTTTGTGCTACCTGTATATCTAAAAACAACAAATTTTCTAATGTCAATTTTTAAATGTCATAAATCAAATTTTCATTTTGCAATCTACATCAATAAATATAAAGCCATTGACAACGAAGTCAGAATAGACTTTGAAACGTTTGGTATTCCTACAATATACGTAGTTTTATTTCTATTGTGGTGTTATTCCCCAAAAAAACATAAAAGTTACTAATATATTTCACTACAAATGTTATAACAGTATACTACAAATCACTTAAGATATGCTATAGTGCATATTTACTAACTAGATGTTTTTATGATTGTTACCAGTACTGTATTTTCTACAAAAAACAAAAGTTACTACCAGTGTACTACAATCATCTAAGACTACTACACTGAGTGTAGAAAAAAAATTATATGCTCAGTATTTATTAAAAGTTTTTATGTTTTGTATTGCTGATATGTTTTACTACCAAAAATAAAAGTTACTGAGTGCACTATAATCTTTATAATATATTGTATTATTATTTATGTGGTAAAATGTATTAGTTATAAACAACATAAAAATGTCGCATTAATGTTGAATAAATATTTTTTTACAACAAAAATCAATTTAGTATATCTTATTTATTTATTACGACTATTATATTTTACAATAAAATAAAAGTTACTACAGTATACTAGAATTCATTTAAGACATACCTTAAATTTTGAAGTAATAAAATTATTTACGCACAATTTATTAAACTTTTTTTGTTTTTTATCACACTACAAAAAATGAAAGTTATTACCATATACTACAATTTCCGAAAGACGTACTACATCCACTTTTGTAGTAAAATATTATATTATTCGCACACCATTATTAGATGTTTTATATTTTTTGACTAGTATGTTTTACTATGAAAATTTTTGTTGTACAGTTTACTACAAATCATTTAAGGCATACTACACTGAGTTTCGGAGCAAAAAGGTTATTTTTGACTATTTAATACATGTTTTTATGTTTTTTTTACTCTTACTACAGAGTTTCTAGTGTAGTTTAGTATTTTTTAGAAAACTATCTTAGGGATAAAAACAAAATACATCATAAGTGGAAGGAGTTGAGGTTTATTTAACATTATCATATCTCGAGATTCCCTCAAAAACCTACTTTTATAATTTTCACTTTCTGCTAACATCTTCATCTGCTCGAAATCTCTTTGATGAAGTGATAATAGTGTGTTGTGCCCATGCAGACGTAGTTGTTATTTGTTTTACTCCATTTTTGTATTCGTCTCTACGGGCACTGATTTTTCTGTTTGTTTAGCAGACCTACGCAAGGTTTCAATCTTTTCACGGAATCTCTTATACTCCCTGGTATTTAAGGGCAATTATATCCTTAGAATGTGGTATGAAACCCCGAAGATCAATTTATTTTGAAAGAGGGATAAAAAACTGTACATTTTAATGTTCATAAATTACTGAAGGAGGGATTTGTTCGATTATTATTATTATAACTTTGTAATATTTAAAAATGATATTCAGAGTTCAAATTGTAGGCACTTATCTTCCGATTAGACATATATTTGAAAATATTGAAGTAGAAAATTGCTTTACTAATTATAAAACTCATTACACTAATCGAACCACGATA
This sequence comes from Octodonta nipae, assembly GCA_034190945.1. NCBI lineage: Eukaryota > Metazoa > Arthropoda > Insecta > Coleoptera > Chrysomelidae > Octodonta > Octodonta nipae. The sequence goes on from CM067217.1 coordinate 30,868,235, forward strand.
TAAAATATTCCAAAACATTGTAACTATAAATATTTTATCACGCTCGTTGTGGAGGATTTTCTGCGTGTTTTTCCATTATTTATTCGACCCACAGGGCAAAAAAGTAAACCGCACAATAGCAAAATATATTTTAATATTTATGTGGTTTTAGCTCATGGTATTATAACTACTATTATGCATTGTTCATCGATAGGAAATATTGTACCGTTTAAATAAATAAAAAATATAGTTTTACATGAATGTCCAGAGTTTTATCTTATAAATTCCACCAATATTAAGGCTTTTATCACATCGAACAACAAGCTTCTGGGTTTCATCATCGAAGAAGCTTGTTGCCTGCTTGGACACTAACACGGCCAATGACTACCAAATTAAAGTGACCCGGCATAATAATTGTCTATAATTTTATCTTCTAATAAGTTTTCAATCAAATTTGTCAAAAATACAGTGTAGATACACTTTATGAAAAGAGTATTCTCGTAAATAAGATTATTCGACCTTATTAACACATCCAATTAATAGGGTATTCGTTTGAAAATGTTATTCTGTAGAAGTACATAATTCTTAAAGATCTCTCAAGTGTTTAAGTAGTTCCTGGGAAATAATACCACTGTTAAGAAAATTCCAAACCTTTCGGGGTTTAGGTCAGACCCCGTTGTCAATGGTTAAGAAACTACGATAAAAAAGGCATAATTCTAAGATGTAAAATTAAAATATTTGACAGTATGTATTTCTGACGTAACTAAGAGAATTTTATTTGTAATATACAGGGTAGCACAGAAACTTTTCAAGTGTTTTAATAAGTAAGACAGTTTAATTCAAATAGTGATTTGAATTTCAAAATTTTCTGAGGCGGGATCACTTGATAAATCATTCATTGTGATTGATCTGGTTCTTGAAAATGTCTCCAATTTTTGTTAACTTGTTTTAAAGATTCTGCATTTTCTGGATTTGGACAGCGTTCATTTTTTCGAATTAATTTATTTGTATATCTGAAGCAGGATATAAAGAAAATTTCCCGACGATTCCATTCGTTTAGTCTTTTTCTCACAAACACACTCTGAAACTTCACTTTATTAAACTTGTCACACTGACGCATAAATGTAAAAAATCGACCCATTTGCCTATCTTTATCTCCAAAACAAGTAAACCCAAAATTTTGATATTGTTTTTGCAAGGTAAATTATAAGATTAAATGAGAAATAATAAAGTTTAATATTTACATCATGTAATATAGAGAGTGAAAAGTGTTGTTATGATAATTACAAGTATGTTTTTTTTGTTTTTTAAATAATTTGTTTAAAAGATATTAGCAAAAATACACAATATCTGATCTACTGGAACACTTTGGAAAAAATGAAAATATAGGGCGTCACCCAAAATTTACAAGAAAGGTAAAGTGAAAATTGATTAAAAAATACTGAAACATAAAGCTTTCATTTTTTTCCATCACATAGTAATGTATTTAATGAAAAAGCTAGTAATAAAAAATAGAAACATATTATATTTGTTCATTTAAAATAATTGGTTTTAAAGATTCATTATTTAAAATTCGACCCGCTACCCCTTTACCTTCCAAACTACTGAGCCCACAATTAAAAATAAGATTATATAGGGCTTCGTTGAAAGTCGTTAAATTAAAACAAAAATCCTAATCTTAATTCTGAGGCCAAATTTTAAACAATACAATTTAAATTTTTGAAACTGATTAAACAGTTCTAGAGTAAAAATATAAAATATATAAAAAAAATTTCAACAAACCTCCTATTTCAATTTTCGAATTTGACAAAAATAACACAATTTCAAATGCCACAAATATTATAAATATTAAAATCTAAAATATTCAAAAACATAATAAAGTATTGTGTTTGATGATTTTTCAAAACACGACGAATAATTCAGAATACAATTGAATTATTAAAATCACAGAAGTACGTCAGTCTATTGACATTTTTGCATATCACATAGGCATAGGTTACATAAATTTGCATAAAAACTGTTGCAGAATGATTGTTTACATTTGCCATATAGCGGGTGGGCATTTATGTTGGGATAATGTGAGTCTGGAATGGAGTCTACACCAGTCAATAAAATTTTTAGGTCACATAAAATTCATCAGGAAACCGCATACGCCAGCACGTAAATAATAGTTTCTAAGTCATAACTGGCCTAATTAACAGCAAACTCGTAGAAGTAAATTATTTTAGTCTTAAAAACCCCAAAAATATGGGGTATTTTCGTTTTTTTGCTAATAGAGGTAAAAGTAATGATCTGTTTATAATGCCGTCCATAGAAAAATTGTAGAGAATCAGAAAATTTTCAAAATGAATGTTTATAAATTTTGATCGCAGCAATTTTCTTTAAAGAAAAGGTGGAAAAACCGATGTAAAGTGATTGATTTTAAAAAATTCATAACTTGGTTGTAATAACAGCTGAAACCTTAACCTGTCTCCTAGTGATAGCTTTTACCGTCGAGATTAATAAAGCTGAAGATCGATATTGTACGTCAAGTAGATCTTGCAGAATTGCAGTTTAAATAATTTGTAGAAATATTTTGCGGGACTTATCGTATTAACCATGATTGTTCGATAGAGATATGGAAAATATATTTTGAAAGCTTATAAAATGCACTTCACTTCGTTGGACTACGATGGACCCTCTGACGTTTTGACAGTGGCTGATACAGTCAGTGGAAACAAGTCATTTAATTAACATCAGATGTATAAACACAAAGTGTTGTACCCTAACATACAACTTTTATTTTTGCATTCGAGGCACGTTTCAACAGCGAAGCTGTCAACATCAATTTGGTTTACTCTAAAAATCAACACAATGTCTGTTTTGTCTAATTTTTCCTCTTATAATATTCATATTCATCTCAGTCTAGCCTTTAATGTGTTCAGTTTTCTCCCAATTATCTTATGTCACTTCATATTGGGACGAATTTTTAAATCTTAATAATTCTAAGGGAAAAAAGTGTTATCTCGATAGTCCATAGTTGATATATTCCTTTAATTCGACATGGTAAAACCAGCCACAAATTAATTTTGACTTCATTCTATTTTAATCTTTTTTCTTTGCGCTCGTTACAATGTGGAGTTTTGAGTATCTTCAAACATTCTCATTACATTAGTTTTTATGTCCTTATTACATATTTATCACAGCAAGATTTTTAAACTAAACGGATTTGATAAAGCAATATATTTAGATGTTATATTCACTTTCGATGTTTAATTAATTAAGTCTCCTCAAGGGGTTAAACCCTTAGAGAAAATACTTAAATATAGAGTGCGTCAGATGCCGAGAAAAACATTACGAATGGTGATAGAAACAGAAAATAAAGTGGTCATATTTAACAATGTCTAAGCTCGCTTCTAATTGGTGTTTGCGTCAGTCAAGTAACGTCTAGCTTTTGCTTGCAGCTCTAGACAGAGACAGGCACATCTACTCGGTTTCATTTCTGTTTCATCCAGCGTTACGATTTCACTTGTACAGGCGCCCTAACGCACTCTATCTTCAGATATTATCTCTTTGATTAAACTACAACAGCTTCTAAATAGGAGATTCTGTACTCCCATGGTGGGTGAATCCTTCCTACCAATACCGACAAATGTCAAATGTGGACCCTTAGGAAACAATTGATGAAACCGTGATACAAAAAGCAATGTTGCACCAAAAATTAGCCATAACACAAACCAAAAATGTTTGGTGAGGACCTTTACCAACAAAAGAAACATGCTGAAGCAACAGCAAAATTGAAATGAAACTATGCCTGCCATGTGGCAAGAGATAAGAAATGGCCCAGCACCAGGAAGCCCACCCGACGCAATGAAGGGAACTGCCGGACTCCGTAGATCCGAAAGGGATGACTGAAATTTTTTATGAAAATTTATAGTCCTAATAATTCAAAGTTTCAAAAAATGGAGCTAATAGTCGGAAATCTTGCCACGTGTAACCAGTGATTCCTAGATAGTACATAGACTATGGAACCATACTAGAAGTCTCCGGTGGCTTAATCTATTCGTATATTTGAACCGAGCCAAAACAGACACTACCTGGAACAAAATGCTTACTTCAAGAAAAAATAAATAGTGATAACAACACTCACATTTACTATGTTTATATATACATGTTGTAGTTGGCAAAATTGGTACAACAATATAATTGATGATATTGGCACGGAAAGTTGTAACTCCACCCAAAGGAGGACCCTGTATAAACGAACTAGATGTCACTGTTAGCAAATGGTAATTGACAGTCCGGGAAAAAACTATGGAGTTCTAAGTTAGTGACATGGAAAACTGAAGAACGTCAAAGTAGTTCGTAACAATATCTTTGACCGATTTTGTAAAACTTAAGCCAAATTATTAATTTATTTCAAGTTTGACGGTACACTGCATCTAAATGCATTGCAATTAAATTTATAGTAATTATCATCATTATATTCAAATCACAGTAATCATCCTGAATTGCATAGTAGCAAATTAAGTAAATAATGATAAAATGTCAAATCAATTTTGTAAAATTTAATGTACCTAATATAAATTGTCAATAAACGCTCATAACATTATAAATATACACAAATTCGCATATTTTCTATATTACCTACTTGAAACTTTATAATACGACGAATTAATTAAAATCTTATTTATAGTGACCATTTATTAGGATAGTGTAAGTCAAGACCAGCCTGCAAAATAAACAAATTTATCAAGACAAACAGGACTGAAAAGATGACGATAGATCCAATTGGGCAAGACAATAATAAACAATAATAAATGGACCTCAACTCAATGAGGTTAGAGACAAATTCTAAAATATTTCTTACGATCCGAAGTTACAAATGCTGATGAGTAATATTTCACTATGGCAGACGTAAAATGTTATTAGACAAGATGAAAAATAATAAAGCAACATGGGCACGGATGTATACCTGTGGAACTCTCTAAGTGTGCTCCCGAGTTAGTAACTGAAAAACAGAAATATTTAATAAATCGAGGTAAAGGATTTTTACAAAGCAAACAGAGGCTGTATTAAGTCAAGACAAAGATTATGGGATTATTTTCAAGTGAATAAGGGCCCTGACACATTGGTACATACGATGTAGAAAAATGGGAAATAGATAGATGTTAGTTCATTCCTTTTTTGTGAGCAAGTGTTTTTTGCGAAAAATTTAGACGGTACAACATTCAGGGTAAGGAAACTAGTGGATGACTTTAACAATGGGACTAGACATGAACTTGTAGAAAAATCAATAGATGGTTGTAGGAGATATAAATTGGGTTTTGAATATAAAAAAAGAAATGTTAAAGCACAGAACAGAATTTAAAAGTTTAGGCGTACCGTTGACGAAAGATGGAAATAACAAAAGAGATATTCACCAAAAATTAAGATTTCACGAGTCAATTGAATTCGCTGCAATGGGATAAGGATATAAGAAAAACAACAAAAGTATATTTATATAAAACAGTAGCAGAGTAGCGTGACTTATGGCTCAGAAACATGGAATGTTAAAAACAGCATTAAGAGACGCATAAGAGCCGTTGAAAACTAGTTCTGACAAAGACTTCATGTTCCTTCTGACCAAATCAAACAGATTGAGAATGCAGTCAAATCTTACTGATAAAATAGTAGGAATACAAGTAGAGTGCTACCATGTGATCAGAAGAGGGATTACTGGCCAAAGCATGAAGATTCCAAAGAGTAGACGAAAAAAAGACATCTTGGGACAAAGGTGTAAAGAATGCTTTGATCCAGGGTGTTTTAAGGAGGTGGGCCAACAAGACTTTTAAAAGCGAACACTAATTGTGACTAGTACCGTAAACGACCAAGAGATGGCGCTCCGAATACGGTAATAACGGACGAGGGTTGATTTAAATTAATAATATAAAGCAGCACGAAGTGAATTTACAAAAAATTCATATGGAGATTTGAGACAGTATATCTATCATATTGATTATTTCTTTGGTCAAATAACATTATGCAATTTGGACTCGCTCCTCAGAACCCAAAAATCTTACATTTATTATAATGACAATTTACACGGAAAACGTAAGCCGGGCCGGTAATGAGCTCAAATTTCACTCCATTAATTCACTGGAAATGATTGAACAGATCTGTGTTCTCAAGTGAATTAATATTAAACAAGTTTTATTTTTTGTGTTAAACAAATCACGGACAATTATAATGACTGTATTCACACCAGAAAAAAATACTGGCAAGCATAACATATTGAGAATCAAAGTGGCACAATGGACGTATTTGGCGTTCACAGGCAGTTTATATACCAAAAAAACTTGCAGTTAACTAGAAAATACATTAATATAGGTTCAAAAGAAATAGGCAAGTTAAATAATCACCAAATGATTACAAAGGTTGTTTTTGTTGTTTATAATTTTAGGTTGAACATGCCCAAATAATGATTGATATTGTGAGAGGCTTCAAGCCACAGTGGTGTATTACATTATATTAGATTCAGCTCAACTTAATTAAAAAAACACCGAAATCTGCAGAACATAGAGATATATTTTATTTTACAAAACTCATAGTTTATTCAAATATAAATTTACAATGAATCAGTCTTAAAGGTTTAAATGTAATATATTTTAATTGGTAAAAATACTATAGATATAATTGATAGAGAAAAGGAAATGCAATAAATAAATGCAAGGTTTGTTTTCATATATACAACTTAATAAGACATTAGAGGGGGTTATACAATTTTAAACAAGTTACTATTATAGTAAATAAATTTCAGCAGTTTTTATGTATTGATTGTATAATTGTAACTTTAAAAATAAATGATTCACCACTTGATAGTTTCATTCTCTGGTAGATAAATCAGAGTCAAGGCAATAAATAAATGAAATTCATTTTGATAATTTTTAATGAAACTATATTCATATAGTATATATGTCATCAACAGATTGGCGCAACATTGAAATCATGAGTGAAGCTAGGTTGCCCAGCTACTTCTTGTATAAACAAATGTTTGAGATTTGAATTTTTTTGTTAAGGGTGTTTTCCAGAAAGCACTTTTTCTTTAAATTAATTTCAAACAGTTGGCCACTACCAGTTATACTAGCGATTGACTATAATTTTTTTATTGTAAATGCAATTTTTGGGATGAATTCATTTAAACTCAAAAATATAAGGAATGTTTTATAACCACTTCCTATGTCTATGACTCACAGTTTCCCAGATAATTTACAAGAAAAAATAGCCTTTAGACTCAAATATAGCTGATAGAATTTTAAATTTCTTAGTTGCAGTTGCGTTAGGATCTTTTCCTATAAATTAAATTATATCAGAAACTGACTACAAATTAAACAAAATGAAACCGTTACGAACACCCTGTAAAAACAGCAAACGGCATTTTCCCTTTTGGTAGCGCCCTCTTTCACATAATGAGGGAAGTAATCAAAATTAGTGTCACTGCATAATCAATGTAATGTTATTGACGTTGGCCCACCTTCTTAATACACTCTGCTTTGATCAATACATGTAGTGAAGAAGGATAATGGCAAAACAAAAAAAAGGTGTTTGAAGCCTGGCAAACGGCCGACGAAGCTGTCATATGTACCTAGTAATAAAAATTAAATTCAATAGATTAAGATAAAATGCAATTTAATAGACCATTAGGAAAGCTCCAAGTACCTTATATGTTTTGTGCTTATATTATGCCTTATTATCATTTAGATAAAATGTTATTTCATTGTATATATAATATATAGCACCTTAGCGAGCGAGCTTCGCCCGTGATTTTAAATATTTTTGTCAACTTAAGTATTAGAAAGAAACTACTTATGTAACCGCTATTTTCGACTATGTTGCTGTCTTATTATACAAAGTATTTTTCCATATACGAACATTTTACCAAAATCGTAGGAGCCATTTTCCAAAAAGGCTGAAAATACCCAAAAGATTGCTTGTTTATTACATTATGATAACTGCTGCTTTAAAACATCCTTTCCATAAATTACAAATAAAATATTTTCCGTCATGTTATTGATGACAATACTTAAAAAAACGTTAATATTTACAAATCCATTCTCACAATCTAAAACTATAATTACCAAACAAACGAATGTAGTCATAGTAAAGATCCTTAGGTAAGGTTTATTATTCGTAAACAATATTTAAATAATATAAGCAAAGTGTTAAAATATAGCATTCCTATTTTTATCTTAAGTACTGCCTAAAATTTACCAAATATGAAGAAAAATTTTGCAACAAGGCCATGTTATTATTTTTGTAGCACTAAATATAATGGTTGAGTATTAGTTGTGGTTTAGGTAGGGTGTCCTCATATTAGGCTGTAAACGCGAAAATATTTGCTTAAATACCTTTGGAACATTATAAATAAAAATTACAAGAGTATATCAAATAAATCACACTTTTGAGAAGGACGCAAGCTAAACACTGAGGTCACAATCATTCACTCAAACAATGTAAGGTTTACAGAAAATTTTTATTAGTTTTTACACTTTAAATAATTTCTGTAACTATTTTGAAGAACATGTAAATAAACATTGTGGTGGCGTTATATATTTCAATATGCTCTTTGCTTCATAATTCACAGACTCTTTGTACTACAGGGCAGAACTTTGGTACAGCTTTTAAATTGTCTAAGAGAAAAGAAAAGAAGAAAAAGGGAATAACCAAGAGTCTACTATCATGCTTATCAAGATTATTACAATATTCATAAAATACTTCCTTGCATATCCTTGTCCTAATATTGTTCATTTTTATTTACTGTTTGTTCGCCGCCTTCGTCAACCTCTCTCGCTTTCGATACTACCCGAACTATCTATTCTACATTTTGATGCGAATCACAATTTGACGCCCTTTTGACACGTACACCTTGAAAATTTTGAGCTAATTACAAAAAACACCAAATCTTAGATAAGTCTGGTCAAACAACAGACAATTTTTTTGTGGTGGTGTAATTATCGGTTCCGAAGTAGAAGAAGCACTAAAATAGCAAAAAAATGCAGGGTTTTAGGAAAAGATGAAGTAGCAAACGAACTGCCTAAATGTGGTAGAACAGCAATGACGGACCAAATAATAGCACTAATTAAAAAATTTCTAAAACGTAAGAGAGTAGCAGCGAAATAAAAAACAAGCATATTAAGATTACTGACTGAGAATGGAGATAAAATAATTGATATTAAAAAAAACGACTTTTTTCTGACATTTTTGTTAACCTGATTTAAGGTACAATTCTTTTGATTATTTTAGGGTATTCTTATCTCTCCCTTTCTCTCTCTAAATTGAATTTTTTTATAATATCCACATATTTTTTAGCTTTTTTATTTGTTTTATTATTTGACCCACTTTCTATAAGTGTAACTCTAATTCACCCTATATTGCAACCACCCTGTATATGTTTTTGTGTATTGGTCACACATTATAAATTATTTGTGTATTATTTTCTGAATCACCCTGTACAACTATAATTTAACTCTACACGATGTTGCAACTGCCCTGTATAAGTATTAATCCTCTCCACCCTATTGACGGTTTCTATTTTTCTACTATTTAAATCACCCTGTATACCTATAATTTTACTTCGCACAATATGCCAAGTATAAGCAACTACTTATGTTCCACACTATACAAGATTTTTTAACCACCCTGTATAACTATAATTCCACTGGATCTTATAATTCAATCATCCGGTATATGCAAATGCTCCTAACATTTTTTGAACCCTCTGCCCTTAACTCGAATATCCTTATTGCATATGCTCATTTAACCATTTTTTTAAAGTTTTTTCATCCACTCTGTATAACTATAGTCTTTACTTCAACCAACCTTGTACAAGCAACTACTTATGTGCCACCCAATACAACATTTTTTGAAACACCCTGTATAACTTTAATTCTATTTCACCTTATATTTCAACCATCCTATATATGGAACTGCTTATATACCACTCAATATCGCATTTATTTGTAAGATTTTTTGAAACCACCTGTCTAACTGTAATTTTACTTCGCCCAAGATTTCAACTGCGCACATTGCTTGCTGCTTGAATTTCGATGCATGCACACACCTAACGCCATATACCATTTAGAAAAATCGCTCACCTAAAAATATGTCTTTTCGATACACTAATGGAATATTTTGTTCCATTTCACTCGACTGCAATGAAAACCGTTTTTTTTTTGACGTTATAGATAATTATACGGAATCAAGCTGGAACATCTCTTTGTAGAATACAATTTGAAATATTAAAAATTCACCTGAAATGCACTCCCTTCAGTACTGTTTTTTCTGATTTTCTGGGAAACCGTAAATCTCACCTTATAGAAAATTATATGGTACCGTTCTGTAATATTCCTTAATACAATGCCATTTAAATCATCAAATTTGCCTAGCCGTTTTTGAATAATCACTGAGCATACATAAAAAAAATATGACGACGAATTGAAAAGTCGGTTAAAAACTGAAAATTGCAGACGAATGAACCTATTAAACACCACCACTCTATACTAAAAATTAAAATACTATCAGAAATAACGCTGGAAGATGAAAAATTGAATATAACTAAGCGGCCTTCCTTTGTTTTATCGAGAAGCATTCGATAGAGTAAGAGCGAAAGAGGTGATTTACTTACTACTTTACCGTTTTAATAAACAAAACCGCTTAGACAGCATCAAAACTAATGAAAACAACTATAACGGAGCCAAATAGAAGGTAGAGTATATGGAATATAATAGTAGAATAATAGTATATAATAGAACTTGCAACGGGAATCAGTTAAGGAGACTTCAGCCTAATAATGGAGAACATAATGAGAACTGTCCATGGGGGAAGAGATTTTAAATGGAGAGTAAATACTTTGCTCTGCAGATGAAACGGTACTAATAACTCAAGGTAATGATAATCTACCGACTGGTGCCAGATGCAACACGACAGAAACAAGATTTAACACGAATATCTCAACAAAAAACCCAAACCAATATTAATTAGCAAAGATCTCATCAGTTGACACATAGAAATCGACAGTAGAGGTATAGGATTACAATATTCAGCTGTAGAGTAATGGGAAAAGAAATCAAAGCTGAGGTCCAAGAACCAACTTAAGTTTAAACAAAACAATATGCTGAAACAAACATAACAACAGAAACAAAGTCAAGCATATACAGTGAGGACGCGTGGGTTGGAACAAATTCATTTAAAATTCAGTTCTTGTTTTTTTTTTTGGAAAAACGTTCGGACACGTCGGTTTTTTTTTTGGGCTGCGGTTTTTGTGATGATATACTCATTTATACAAGGTGGGCCACAAAATAAATAGCGAGCATCAACTTCATTTTTTCAAATGGAAACATTTGTTTTTTATTTTATTTTTGCATTATGCAATGAATTCTAAGTATTTTTATGTACAATGTCGTATACCAAAAATTAACAGTTATTAAAAAATTACATTGATATCAAAATTGAAGAAAAAAAAACATCAACATATCGAATTAACTGTTCAAATTGTTGACCATTAACTTCCTGACAATATCTAAGACGGTTTTCAAATTTTCGTATCACTTCATTTAGCGTTTGTGGAAGATTCGTTGTATTTTGGCCCTAATTCTATTCTTTAATTTCTCCATATTTTCCGGCTTATTGAAGTAGACTTTCGATTTCACGTAACCCCAAAGATAAAAATCTAATGGGCTTAGATCTGGAGACCTAGCTGGCCATTCGATAATACCTCTCCTTCCGATCCATCTATTTGGGAAAATATTGTTAAGATAATCTCGCACTGTTCGCGAATAGTGCGGGAGCGCTCTATCCTGTTGAAACCATATCGGCCTATACTTAACTTTCTTGGAAAACTGTGTATGACTTTCTACAATCCAATGTGGGTTTTCAATATTGTTTCGAAAATTTTGCCTGTTTACTGAACCATTTGAACAAAATGTTGCCTCGTCGGAAAAAACTATCTTACTTGAAAAGTATGGGTTGGCATTACATCTATCCATAATTGTATCGCAAAATTCAACTCTCCTGTCCAAATCATCTTCAGTAAGTTCCTAAACTAAATGAACTTTGAATGGGTGCCATGTATTTCTATGCAAGCATTTTAGAATTTTTTGTGGCTATTTGTCTAATGGATTTGTGAGGATTTTCTTGTAAATCGAGCAAAACATTTAATTGTGTATTTTCTGGAAGATGTTTGTAATTGTCTCTTACGTGGCCAAATTCTAGTGGACAAATTCTAGAAACTTTTTCTATTTTCCTAACTACCGATGGTGTAATAGGCTGCTCCGTACTGTCGCCATATCCTAACATCGTTAAAATTTCTGTTCGCTGCTTTTCAGTTAAACGCGCCATACTTTGAAACTTTGCAACTGCACTTGGCAACTACTATTTGAAGTAAAATTATTGTACAGTTTCTATGGAAATAAACAAGTGTTAAAAACTCCAGCATTAAAAAAATAGTTTCCATTCATGCGACTAAAATACCGTCAACAATCATAAAAACCAGACGTAAATAAATAGGGTCAAACCTACACCTTATTTTTACCGTCGTTTGCTTAACTTTACAAAGAAATGTATTTTTTAATAACTGTAAGTTTTCGGTATAGAACATGGTACATGAAAAATACTTATAATTCAATGCAGAATCCAATAATAAAATAAAAAACAAATGTTTCCATTTGAAAAAATGTAGTTGATGGTCGCATTTTATTTCTGGCCCACCCTGTATAAATGAGTTTATCATCTCAAAAACTGCAGTCCAAAAAAAAAACGATGTGTCCGAGTGTTTTTTCAAAGAACACCTGAATTTTAAATGAGTTTGTTCCAACCCACGCGTCCTCACTGTATGAAGCAACTATCAGGCCAAAATATTAACGTAAACCACCGGTACAACAAACAACCGCGATGGTGAAAATATTACAACGAATAAATGAAGATACATTAAGAGGTCTAATAAGGAGGGACGAAACTAGTAGAAAATGCAATGTGGAAGGAAACATAAGCTAACCACGTAAATGACTTATCTAAAAACATTCACAACTACGATAAAAAAAAACAGAAGACTATTTTCTACTCAAAGGTGGTAATTTTTCCGAGAAAAGTGTAATTTATTGTGATAATCTGACAAAGAAACTCTTAGTTATTTTAAAGGTGGTGAGGAAGCTCTATTTCGAAAACAAAATACTAAAGGGAAACTGGCGCAATACAAAACAAAAACAACAATTATCTAGCTAAATACGACGTTCTCGCCAACTTGCGTATTCTTTGAGGTCATACTATGCATTCGATCGCCCGAATGCACATTTTCATTTCCTCCTTATTACGAGTCGCTTCTCTTCCTCAGTTGACCTTGACTGGGCGCTAGCATCTGTCTGCATCCTGATATATCGGTACCGGCTATACAATCAATCTGGTATTAAATTGCGTATTTGCAAGAATTTACAATAATCTTTTAGCAGTTGCGTACGAGACTTGTTTCAAAAGCGGATAAGGTACCTATGTAATGGAAAAATAATCAAGGTAAAAGTCAAGAAATGAAAAATCCACTAGAGTTAATAAACTCGTACGAGATGTGATTATTCCTTTGTCTGAAACAGCAATTATCACACAGTATATGTAAAAGCTTAACCTATCTGCAACGCACTGTTTTTAAACTAATATAATATTTGTTTTTATGAGTCAATTGATAAACTTTAAAGGAAACCTTAAACTCCCTATTTTTCAAAATTTTAGGCTCAATAGCTTGATAAGGATACGTTATTGGTTGATTTTCATACCGTTTATTAATATCTATTAAAGTATACATCTTAGAACTGTAAAAAATGTAGGTATACTTCAAGGACAGTACATAAAGGATAACTCGATAGATGTAAATTTTTCCGAAAGCAAACGTCACAAAGTGGCTGCTAAAATTTGCACCGTAGTCTTTTCTTATAAGTTGTTATCAATAGGTAGCTATGCAGCGCTTTGTTAAAGCGGTGTCCTAAAGAATGTCAGATTTACCCAAAGCGCTGAAGCGCTTTAATAAAGCAGTAAAGCATATAAATTCTCCGCTTTGCCGCTTTATAACTAAATCAGCTGTCAAATTCTGTGTTGATATTACGCAAAAGTGTCGCCAACAAGTAAGCATTACTAGTGAAAATAACTAGAAACAAAAGTTTCATACAGCGAAAGCAAAGCGCTGTGGCGCTTCAACGCGTTAATGCTATAATTCCCTGAATGCACCCATTATCGCATTAATGAGATGAAACAAAACCAGAAAAACTCAACTGCCAACAGACAAAGCGCCACAACAACTCGAGATCGGGCCCAATACATGGTGATACATACGTCACAAGGTGCCTGATTTTTTCGAATTTTTTTAACTTTCGTCAAGCAAATTGTAAAAAATCTTTGGGTGTACTTATTTGTATTTCTCATGTTGAGATCTTTCATTTTATAATATGATGTTCTTGAATATTTTTAATTTTTCCATGTTCGTTAATATTTAAGGTAGCTTAACAGTAGGATATTCGCTTAAGTTTTTGTAATTTCTCGCATTTTAGACTCAGTAGTTTAACAGATAAGGGTTGGGATATTTTAATTAATTTCTTTTATACCATGCATTTTCAAATTTAAAACAATATATATTTATATTTCCTAATATGTGTCATTTCACCTGATATATACTTTTTTACATTTAGTTTTCTAATGTGCCCCCAAAACCAATATTTGGATCTTGAATTTAGGCTCACTAGTTTCGGAAATTCATATTCATATATTTTATATTAAACATTCTACATTTGTTTTAAAATAATTAATTTGTATTCCTCTTAATGATCCCTTTCATTTGATATATTGCATGATGTGATTATTAAATATATTTAAACTTCTAATTGGTTCTAGGATTTCCGCTGAGATTTTCCTATAAACCTATATGCACCATTTTTTTTTAATTTTGAGTGTAGTAGTTTTGGAAATAAGAATGGTAATGGGTTATTGCGTCTTTTAATTAATACCTTTTAAACGTTGCAGTTTAAAACTAAAAGATATATTCACATTTCTAATAATGAGGTCTTTCATTTCTTATTTTTATTTCTTGTTTAATTTTCTAAATTAACAATTGTAATGGGTTTCTGCGAATAAGGTTGGTTTTGTATCTTTTAACGAATTTTATAGAATCCAATTTAGGCATGTAGACAATAGTAATGGGAATGAATGCCGAATTTAAACTGAAACTGAAAGCTCCAAATGTCTTCAATTGTTTTTTTTTAATGTATTTTACGTAATGGTCTGAACCACGCCGAAAAAATGTAACTTCGCCGGTAAATTGCAAATGTCTAACAACTATTGGTCCTACAAAAACATTTACCGCTGATTGGTAGGAAATTTTACCCCCTGTACCTTTTTATTTGAACATTATTCTCTGTTACTAGTTTAGGAAGTGTAATTTTACGTGCTAAGTTGCAAATCACTTGCAAACTATTGGTGTGAGTTTTTAGTATTTGTGGAATTCATTTTGTTGTTATTTTCTGATTTAAAATGCAATACTCCATTGGAAACGATTTTGTGGATTAGTTTCTTTTTGTCGCTTTATATTTGTTAAAGAACTAGCTATGCCATATAAGAATACTTATTTAAATTATTTACCAATCAATAAAAATATAATTGACAATAACTATCAGTTACCGTTGCATATTTGAAACCTATCGCTCCTTTGATCAAATACATATTGATTGCAGACCTAATTTACTAACTGTAGTAGTTGTATTAAAAAATATTAATTTTTTAATAAAATAAAACCGCTATATCAACGACACGACCTATTGAGATACCATATTGCACATAGTTAAGCAGGGAAAGTCTTAATAGTTGTACAATTCATTAAATGTATTTTTTGTTGAATAAAATACGCTCTAAATCCTAAAACAAACGAAATATAAGATTACTATTTGCAAAACTTGAAATCTCGATTGTATATTTTTAATCTGAAGTTTTTGTGTACCTTAAACCGGACAATGTGGTAAATTTCACATGGTGTTCAAAATACTGCCTCCTAGATACTCTTTTCCAAATAACATTAGATTATGGCAAAAACTCGCATTAAACATAAACATGTCTTAACAATAATATAAAAACTAGTGATGATATCATATCAGTAACAGCAAATGAATCAAATATAAAGCAAGAAAATTAATCTAGTTATATTTTTAACCGACTTCCAAAAAGGAGGAGGTTATCAGTTCGTCGAGTATTTTTTTTTCACTTTTTTTTGTATGTATGTTACCTGATTTCTTCTCCTGTGGTGCACCTTTTTGAATGAATATGGTCTTGTTTAATAGAGTATATATCCGGATTGGTGAAACTTCAAATATTGGAAAAGAATTCTATTGGTAAAGTGATAAAATTTGTGAATGAACACATGCGTGCATGGAAATCGTCCAATATCCCTATTTTAGTCGATTTTTCGATAACTCCATATGGATGTGTATAGTTTTTTAACATTTGATCTATTAAGGAAGATCCTTAGGTGATCTCATATACTTTTCTGCGACGTGCAACTTGAAGTTTTACAGAAAATTGCCGAAAATTCCAAAATTCTTATCAAAAATTTCATCGAAATGACATAACGGACATTTCCTCATAAATATTTTAATTCCGACGTAATAGTGCGGTAATTTTAGGCACTGGAAGTTTTAATTGCGAATTTAAAAATTTTCTATGTACATCTCAAGCATATAGGTAGTAAAGCATAGTATTTTCGGCTCCTTCAATCAATGAGTATCAAGCTCGTTTTGTTTGTATACCAGGCAAATACCTATTTAAATGCAAATTTTTCCATTTTGGGAAGACGGTGCTTTTAGTTGTCACATTCTCCCGGCCTAATAGAAAATTCAGTGACAACACATGTCAAACTTTAAACTGCTATTTGGAGCGTATATAGACAGGGTGTTTAGTTATAGCAAACAAAATCACAAAGTAAAGTGATAGAAGGAGTTGCATTTATATGAAGATTGAAATATAAGACAGACTAGAATGATAGTGTTCAAGTTTGATGAATTAGTAGATAAGTACGCAATGAAGGATTTTAGATTTGCTTGGCACCGACTTCAAAAATATACTAGATTGGTAGGTAATTAATTTGTACAGAATGAGCACCTTTTAATGTTTACATTTTTTACTTCCTGGGTAGGTACCTAACAACATTAAATGTGTTATTTGTTTGCTAGAGTTGTATTTTGTTGTAATTATTTTTAGCTTTTTAGTTATAGGTAGAAGTCCGTTATATATTTTTTAAAAATGTTTTATGTTATGCTCCTTTTTGTCGCCCCCTCCATGTGCCATCTGATGCGGCACCCTCTATACATAGCAGGACATGATCCTGCCTTATATGATAACGGAAATACTATTTAAGAAACTCAATGATTCAAACTGGGGTTAATGATTCTTTTAACGATTTCCGAATTTTAAAATTCATATATCAAGAACAAAATTATTTCTGCACTTGATCCTTCCCACACTTTATTTATATTATTACATGACGGATAGGTTAAGGACAAAGTTTGTTTTCAATATCACGTTGATTGGAATGATCTGGATTAAAACGGGTTATTTATATAATTTTACTCCGCTCCAATTATTGTGATTCACAATCAAACAAATTTTATTTCAGTCAGTTTTAATTCAAGTATAATATTTATAAAATGAAAAACACCAATTTACCTTATAATATTTTGAAGGTAAAATTTATATGTTACTGGGGAAAAACTATAAACACCAGTAAAAGTTCATGGTAGTTTAGTATATATTTGTAATATGTTACTTATTTCATACTTCAATTGACCCACGCTTATCGCTCCCAGTAGCAGTAGCAAGCAAACTTATTTTTGGTAATTTACTACGTCAAATATCTACGATAAGTTGATAAATTGTCGTTTTCTTGGACGAAACTAAATTAAATATCCGTTCAATTATCGTAGAATAGACAGGAAAAATCTACAAATCACATATTTTTGTTTTTATCTTAATAGTTAATACAAAGTCAGTGATCCAAGTCAATCGCCCCCTCGAAGAGATTCCAAATTAAGGAATCTAAAGTAAACAAGGGAATCTTAACTCCAACAAGAAAATAATTTATATGCGTTTAAACTTCAGATCGACTAGTTTTCTGTAATAACCAAGGAAATACTATGTATCCAAAAGCATACCTTTAATAGGTATTTTTTTGCTAAATTGCTCCCAGAAACTGTTGTCTAGATTCTTTAGTTCTCTTCTTATTGAAAGTATTATAACTTAATAAAAGTGAGATTACACCATGTCGCTTCTTTCATGTCCACGACTCTAACTCTTTCTATCCTCTTTCATATATACATCTATATTCCATGACTTGTTTGACTATATCATTCCAAGATGGTCTCGACATTCCGCTTTGTATCCTTTGACCAGATCTTCCATCTGTCGTCTAAGGTATACATGTCAGTTTACAAGTTATATAAATATTATATAAGGTATTTATGAATGACCTGTGTCTTCTCAGAGTTCTTTTCAATGCCTCGAATCTGATAGCATGGAAACTAAACTAAATCTCAGGGCAATTACAGTCATTTTTAGGGTTCCGTATATACAATATACGGATACCCTTATAATATCACTCAGGATTTCTGCCTCTGTCACATCACAGCAATTTTCTCCTAAACTACTGGACGGAAGAGGGTGAGATTTGGTATCAAAGTATAGTTTGGTGACCCGATCGGAAGTACATATCGTAAAAGAAGAAATTTTGATTTTAGGGGTACTTCTGTAGGGAAAAACTAAAAATATCGACCGTTCCCCCCTGATCTCCGAAACTACTGAGCCTAACATTTTGAAAAAAATAGGAAATGTAGAACGTTGCCCGAACTTTACAGGAAAAATAAGGAGAAACCATTAATATTAATTTTGGGGGCAAATTATAAAATTAAATGAAAATTTAAAAATAAAAAAATTTTCAAACGCATCATGTAATACATCAAATGAAAGGTCCCATCTGAGGAACACTAATATTTTTTTTTCATATTTAAAATAATAGTTAAAAAGATATTAATGAAAATATACCAAAATATACCCATTCCCCCCTTTATCTCCGAAACTATAAAACGTAAAGTTTTGAAAAAAATTAGAGGTATAGGATCTGACCTGAAGTTTACTGGAAAAATAAGGAGAAATCTCTACTTTTAATTTTGGGGGGCAAATTACAGAATTAAATGGAAAATATTAAATTAAAATTGTTTCTAACCCATTATGTTATATATCAAATGAAAGGGTTCATTATGACGAAAACAAATATATTTTTTTCATAATTTTAAAATATATTAATTAAAAGATATTAACAAAAATATTTAAAAAATTACCCATTCCCCCGTCCCTTAGCTCCGAAACCGTAAGCTGTAAAATTTTGAAAAAAATAGACATATAGCCCCTTAGCTGAACTTTACTGGAAAAATAAGGAGAAACCCCTAATAATATTTTGGGGAGCAAATTATAGAATTAATTGGAAAATAAATAATTATAATTGTTTCTAACGGATAATGTAATATATCAAATTATAGGGCTCATTATGACGAATAAAAATATATTTTTTTATTTTTTTAATGAATGTTTTGAAATATATTAAAAATAAATAAAAAGCACCCTTCCCCCCTTTATTTCCCAAACTATAAGACCTATTTTTTTTTGTTTACAGGAAAAATACGAAGAAATCCCTAATATTAATATTGGGGGCCAAATTATAGAATTAAACGGAAAATAAAAAAATATTTTTTAACGCATCATGCAATACATCAAATGAAAGGGCTCATCATGAGGAATACAAATATATATTTTTCATATTTTTAAAATTAATTGTTCTCGCTTTATTTCCAAAACCATACTATCTAAAATTTTGAAAATAATTAGGGGTATTGGGGCTCACTTGAAATGTATAAGAAAAAATATTAGAAAACCCCCATAGTAATTTTAGGGACAAATTATACAATTAAATGGAAAATAAAAATTTTATTTTCAAATGCATCATATAATATTCAGATAAAAGGCTCATAATGTGAATAACAAATAGATCATATTTTTAAATCATTTGTTTAAAAGATATTAACAAAAATATTAAACGTCGACTTAATTCCCACTTTAGAAACTACACTATTTAAATTTTGAAAAATATATTTTATTTGTATTTTTAAATAATTTGAATAACAGATTTAATAATTTATTATTTAAAAAAAAATAGGCAGAAACGCTCTTTCCATAAGAAACATGAGTGTTCCTCGGTGTCTAAATCAGACCCAGTTCTCAATAAAAACTAAATAACACTAAATAACTTTAGTCTGATAAAGAAGTTACCGCTTATTTCAAATGGGGTTGAAACTGCCTTTTAGTATAAATTACACTGTTGTGACCGATACGTGTAATGTTCGCTCAGTTAAGTGTACGAATAACTTTGACTTATCCTAAACCTCTAACCGTATTTTAAATTAACAAATCAATTATCTTAGGTTTTCACAAGTTATAAGAAAACAGAACCGTTGTCAAATACAGGGCTTTTTTCTTTTAAAATACATTAAAATAAAAAGATATTGGGGCAATATTTTACAAGTGTCACCCAACAGTTTCAACCCCTAAGCGGGGGTGAATACCTTCTTTTTTTTCAAGATGGCACTCGGGAGACGGAGTTCAAAGTACCAGTGAGTGTCACAAACGCACAAGTGGTTACATATATAAATAAAGTTAGTGAATTTACAAAAAAATGTGATCTTGGAAAAAATTTATGCGAATTAAAACACAGTAAACCAAACCACTACAAACATAATTTATTTTTAAAAAATATCTAATCTCGATTAATTTATATTCACAGAACTATTTACAATTTATGAAAAGCTTTACTAAAGTAAGGCAATCGAATAATATTTTCCGATTATATGCTAAGTTAGAAGAGTAACCTTGAATGCCTCCGGCACCTCTCCGTATTTATATGTTTCTTCTCGGAATTCTTCAGAGCAGCCGAGAGATTTTCTACATGGACTAGAATTCTGCAAAAACTTCATCATAGCAAACCGCTGACCTCGATGCGCCAGACGAACAAAATTTCGGATTCTCTGAAATATCGGAATGTTTTAAAAGTTATTTTAGGTGGCTAGTTTTGTCATGAAAGCCCTGATTGTGCACTCCAGCAAGATTTGCCATGTTTAATGAAAATTAAAAAAATTAGCTTTCTTTTGAGTTCAGCAAATTTCGTCCACCTTTTGAATTTTGTAAATTCTGAATACAATGCAATTATTCGTGAGAGTTTAATTTAATCTCTTCTTCTTTTACTTACAAGGATATTCACAGTATCACTATAAGGCTTACTAATTGTCTGGCACCTCTAACGGAATCAATATCAAGATTATTAGAAAAGTAATTATATGTCGATTTAATAATAGAAAAATTACAATTTGTCAGGGGTATTTTATAACTGTCCTAGCAACTTGATGAGTGTGTGCGTGTATGTTGGATTTTTATCAACAGGACAAGGACAAGGTCGGTCAAGGTTTAAAATGTAATCAATTCTACCCAGACTTATGTTCCCAGTTGTACTTTCATTTATCACATCTCATTTGTCATAATTTAGAATAACGAGTTGTCTGCATTTAGTACAAATTTACAAACGGAAATCGTAATATAGTAAAATGAACCTGAAGTATTAGTTCCGATGTATGATGCATTAAATGAATTCAGATTGCTGAAATACAAAATTCAAGAACAAACAACTATTTCCAAATTTTGCCGACTTCCTTGAGTTTTTAAATATTTTATTGGTGATCGGTTAAGGACAAGGCCAGATACATTTTTAAAAGTAGTTTGCTCCACTAATAAAGATAATGACATCTCTACTTAAAAAATATCGTTTATTGATGTTTACATTTTAAATTGCATTCGATATATATACCAATGCATGCATGCATACCAGTGTTAACATACAATTCTATATTCGGTAGAAAATTAATGATGTACTAAGATTTTGACAAAATTCGTTTGGATTGGGCCCAAAGAGACAGTCTGTTATGAAAATGCTGTATCTTCTAAAGGAGAAACGTGAATCAGGCGTCAACGTAAATTTATTCAATTATCCGATGGAAGGCCGGTGGGCAGTTGTTTTTAGTGAAATTAACTATATATCCCGGGAACTGAAAAATGACGATATCTACTTTTCAAAGTGTTGAACTCAAACACAATGTTTATTATCAAAATATTCACGTGTTAACTAAATAGTTAGGTCTGAAAGCAATGCAGAATTTGTTGTTATACTACTTTTAGTTTGATATAATATTGTATCCTGCATTTAATACATTCATTGAAATGTAACAAAAATTAATATAAAGCAACTAATCCAAGCATTAAGTCACCCAATCCTGCTCTGTCAATTCTTAACAGGAAATATTAAAGTATAACTATCTAAAAAAGTAGATTGTGTTAACAACTTTTGTTACATGTTCATTTTATAACATAGCAGCAAACATTTTTGTTAATTTTATTCTACAATCAATGTAATGGACATATGTCACCACCATCAATATACTCTACTATATTATATTCTACAATAGTGACATGTTTATTTTCCCAATGTCGCCGTTTAAGGAATTTTACTCATTACGAATATTAAATAACACTAATTTCAAAAAAATTCCCTAACGTTACGTTTTAATAAAACTAAAGTGTTTTGGATATTTTGAATATATTTATGATGTACTGTCTAAAGTATATCAAGAAGTTCCTGGGGCAGGTATAAAGGGATTTTTGAAGGGTTACTTACTTAGATTTACTGTCGGTAGAAAGATAATTAGGGTAATTTTATAATTATTAATATTACTTATGTTTTACAGCTTTGAATAAGGCATTTTATTTTAACAATAAAAAATAAAAGTGTTCTTAAATTTTTGTCTTTACTGCCATTATAGACTAAGAGTAAATAGATTGCAATAAGCTTTGTTGGTCAACGCTTGGAAGCACCAGTCAGAAAACATTTCTTAATATTATAGAGAAAACCTGATGAGACATCCGCTTGTTATTTTGCATTCTGGTTTTAGACTGCAAATAATAGCGTTGTAACAATGGCAGACAATTTTTTTATGACAAAACCCTCGGAAACACAAGAGAATGTGTCTGAAAATCTCCTCAAAACGATGAAAGAACATCCGATTGAAATTGAGTGTACAGTTTCTTTGGACACTAGTTAACACATTGCCATAGAAATTTTAGGCTCCAAACCCACAGGCAGAGGCGAGAAAAAGTATCAAAATTTTGACTAGTTTTTGACATTTTTAAGAAAGCTTATTTTAATTTATTATCACAATGACACTTTTCTCCACATTTTAGCCAGATGTTTAATCACGTGTTTTTTATTGCTAGCCCTTAGTCTATTAGCACAAACAAACAAATTTTGTCATCCAAAAATGACTTAATAAAGTTACAGCTACTTTCTTTTAGATACGTGTGCTCTCTTTTAGACTAGCGTTTTATAGTATGTAAATGTATTATTATATTATGTTATAAAAGTTTATAGAGAATATTTGAGAACAGTGTATCCAATATTCTTTATTCTACAATAAAGAGTCTTATATTTTATTGCGATTAAATATTGAATTCAGTTTATACGTACTAAATACATAAATAATTTTTCGAAATTTCAATCTGTTGATGGGAGCACATCTGCTGAAGGTTCTTGATTAGAAACACTATATTGTCCTGCGTTCATTGGATTAAAAAATCTCGAATTGTAATTGCTTTGCTAGTTTTTTATATTAGACAGATCATAATATGACTATTTTAATTGAAGAGTAATAATTTTTAACTCTTTATTATGAATAATGTGTGTTCTTAACTTATTATATAATGGATGTTTTTTAATTAGTATGCATGTTCATTTTTAAACTGTCTCAACTTAAATAAACATTTAATTTTTTAATTAGTTGGCTAATGTTTTCTTGAAATATTTGTGTTGCAGTTTACTAATATAATATTAACAAATCATTCTTGACAATATTACTAGTAAAATCGGGATATCTCCACAATCGCTGCAAACCGATTGCGAGATGTAAGACCGACATCTAGGATTTTCGGTCTTACGTCTCGCGTCCTCAAATTTAACGAAATGTATCAAATACATAAAGAAGTGTTCGAGAGGACATTCAATTGTGGGAAGCGCAACTGATGAAGGTTACTTGACCAGAAATAATGTATGTTATATATAATATACAGTGATGGGTAAATGTGTGGAACCAAGTAAATTTCTCTGGAATTATTAGAGATATCAAAATGAAATTTGGAAGGTGGATACTGCAGTAGATTGCCTATTTGTTTCCAAAATTTTTTACAATTTTGAACTTCCTGTTTTACCGGAAGTAATGTCGATTAAAAAATTTGCAATAAACACCCTGTATAGTATTTTAGTTTCTGATGAAACATTTTATTGCGAATACAAAAATATCGGATTTGATATTGTTTACTTAACAGATTAACAGAAAAGTAACTAAGGAAAGGAAAAATTCGATGGTAGCAAAACTCGGTTCAGATTTCATTTACGCCTGATATAAACAAACCGCTCGGTAAGGATTTGTATTTCTATTGGCCAATCGGTGGGATTTTACCGTCACAGCCACCAGCACTGCTTGTTCCATAGTCGAATACACGTGCGTTTGTTTAAATCAGGCGCAAATTAAATCTGAATCAAGTTTAGTAGTCCATGAAATTCATTGCAGAACTGACAGTAGTTGTCAAAATAAGTTATTAGTTTTTTTTATTTGAACGTAAAAAGATTGTATGGTTTTAATTTGATCGTAAAATGGCCGAATTAAGTGAAAGAGAAAGAATAGAAATATTAATGATGATTGGGTATGGGGAGAGGAAAAGGACGCATCAAGAAGTTTGTGGCCTTTTTAACATTGTTCATCCGAATACACGAATATCCCGTTCAGTAGTGACGTAAACTTTGCGAAGGTACGACACAAGTGGAACAGTTAGCAATTTACCAAAAAGTGGACGGTTAAAAAGAGCAAGTAGTGAAGGTGTAGCTCAAAATGTTGCTATATCTTTGGAAGAAAATCCTCACTTATCCACTACCCACCTCGCCAATATGCATGGAATTAGCCGTCGTTCAGTAGGAAGGATATTAAGGCGAGAAACATATCATCCATACAAAATTCGCCTCGTTCAGGAACTCTCCGAAGACGATTTCGACAGACGTTTGCAATGTTGTGAAACGATGATGGATATTTGTGGGGTTACTTAAAGTCTAAGGTTTATGTTGATAAACCAAATAATTTGCAAGGATTAGCTGCAAGAATAACCTAAGACATCCAGAGAATTACACCAGAAGTAATAGCTAATGTTACTAGAGAATTTAAAAACCGACTTGCTTATTGCCAAGAAGTAAACGGTGCTCAGTTTGAACATCTAATACATTAAGTTTAGTTAAGTTAAGTTTAAATGTTTTGAAAATCACTTAGATTTAGTTAATAATTCTGATTATGTATTTCTTTAATGGATATTGGATTTTTCATTTCCTTAATTACTTTTCTGTTAATATCTCGGTAGGTATTGAAGTAAACAATATCAAACCCGATATTTTTGTATTCGCAATAAAATGTTTCATCAGAAACTAAAATACTATACAGGGTGTTTCATTGCAAATTTTAAAATCGACATTAGTTTCGCTAAAACAGGAAGTTCAAAATTGTAAAAAAATTTGGAAACAAATAGGCAATCTACTGCAGTATCCACTTTCCAAATTTCATTTTGATATCTCTAATAATTCCAGAGATATTTGCTTGGTTCCACACATTTGCCCATCACTGTATATGGTCTTGCGTACAAAGGAATGCCACCTCGAAGAGAGTATTCAATATCTCTGACAGGTGAAGTAACCTGAAAATTTTATTGTGACATTCCGTCCTAGGAGTTAAGGGAGAACAGCAATTACACGGAACGGCTCCAGATTCGGAACCTCTGTATGCTAATTCTCTCGAAAATCCTAGATCTCGGTCTTACATCTAGCGTCTTCAAATGTTTATATGGTTCCTTAGATCTAATGGAATGGGTCTGAACAACTTCCATGATCAAAATTGGCATCCTAGAGTACTTTGTTTTAGTACTTTGTTTAATGCTTTTTTAATATCCCGGCTTAATTTGTTGCTAAATTATCTAGACAAATTACCGCCCCGCTTTTTGATAATATTCACATGGTTCCTTTGATCAAACGAAAGGATTCTAAACAACTGTCATAATAAAATTCGACGTGTTAGAGTCCTTTCTTTTAGTACTTTTTTTGATGCTTTTTAATCTCTCGGCTTAATTTGTTGCGAAAAAATCTAAACAAATTCCCGCCCCGCATTTCGGTAATTTTTATATGGTTCCTTAGATCTAATGGAAAGATTCTAAACACCCGCATGATCAAATTCGAAGTCCGAGAGCACTTTGTTTTAGTACTTTGTTTGATGTTTTTTACTCTCTCGGGTTTATTTGTTGCTAAATTATTTATATAAATTCCCGCCCCGCCTTTCAAGAGTGTTTATATGATTCTTTAGATGTGATGGAAAGATATGAGTAAATTTTTAAAATTTATTTGTTACGATACCTACCTAAATGTATTTAATAAGTAAAAGTATCGAAAACAAGGTATCGAGTACAAAAGTATCGGTATCGAAAAAAAAGTACTCGATATCACAAAGTATAGATACTTTTTTCGTATCCCTCGCCGGGATATACTAAATATATTTTGAAAGCTTATAAATTGACTTTTACACGGCACTATGGCAAAAAAACAAGATATACGAAGTATATAAGTTGTCAAAATATATTTTGCATACCACTATCGAACTATAGTGGTTAATAGGATGCTTCCTGCAAAATATTTCAAGAAATTATTTAAACTGCAATTCTGCAAGATCTACTTAATGTACAATATCGATCTTCAGCGACATTAATCTCAACGTTATAAGCTTTCACTAGGAAGCAGATTAAGGTTCCACCTGTTAATACAAGCAAGTTATGAATTGTTTAAAATCACTCACTTTACATCGGTTTTCCAGCTTTTCTTTATGAAAAATGCTGCGATCAAAATTTATAAACATCCATTTTGAAGATTTTCTGATTCTCTACAAATTTTCTGTTGACGGCATTATGAACAGATCATTACTTTTTATACTAGAAGCAAAAAACGAAATATTCCATATTTTGGGGTTTTTAAGGCTCAAATAATTTACTTATAAACTATCATTTACAAGATGGCTTATGCGGTTTGCAGTTGAATTTTATGTCACCTAAAAATCTCTTTTGACTGGTGTATAAATAAATTATTAATTTTCTAAGTTACGTCAACTAATCTCATGACTAAAAGTCAGCCTAATTTCAAATGGTGACACTTCTACGATATAGGTACCACAGAAACGTTATATATTATAACTAGCACGGTGTGTCAAACGGGTTTCGGGTTTTTTAGACACGACATTATATTTTGTTTGCAATAATTTAAAGAAAATTTCCATTTTCTTAACTGTTACGGCCATCTATTTAATTTATTATAGTGAAAAACTTATATTGTAAATTTACGAATAAGGATATTTTTCCTATACTTGTCTTTTTAGATTTAACAGTGGGAGGAAAATTGGCTGACTTTGTTTCTACTCATTAGAAATTCGTCTCGTTAATATTATTTATAAACATACCAAGAACATAAACTATTTAACAGAGTGGTATTTTATACGAATTCAGTTTGAAATAAAAATTATCTTGATACAGTGCTAGAACAATTGGTAATATCGTTTTAAAAAAGTAAAATGTTTGCTTGACTTAATACTTTTATTTTGTAAAATATTAATTATTCAAATCATTTTTATATTTTACTAATACTTTGAATAATATACTAGCTACAGGACAAATACTGAAGTTTCATAATGGAAATATCTAAATTGCAGGAACGCTGCAAACTGAATACCATGTTTGGGGACAAACGGATTTCGATGTCCGGAAATAGTTTTTATTGACAGTCTAACCTTGGAAAAATTCGTAGATCTGAGAAATTTAAATATAAAATAATTTGGTAAGTGCAAGTTGGACTCGTAGGCTAAGGGTTTCGTACCACCTTTGAGATTTGTTATAATGTAGATCATTAAGTCCCGGGACGGCTGAATATTTGCTAAAGTATTTCATTTCTGGAAAAGGTCCAGGCCAAGAATGGGAATGAAACCTATAACTTGAAATTTCATTTGCCTCGACATGTTCTGACCGAGACCCAGGCCGTAGCCAGCTTTTGGTTGAGGTAGAAAAATTGAGGTGCAATTTAGAAAAAAAAATGTCCTCCAGCTGCCCTCCGTCGGTACGCCCATACCGAACACCATAGTACGTACCTTGATCTTGAAATACCCACACAACTCCAGATAATATATTAAGAGTCGCTTCCTATATAGAAAATCAATAATATATAGGAAATAAACACACATAAAATTTACTGACTAGTTTCATGTTATAAAGGAAACATTTTATATTAAGACTACTAAATAATAATTAAAATTTATTTACTGGGACAGCTTAACCTGTAAAAGGCTTAGAGCATGCCCTTCTGGAGGTAGCCTGGGATGCACAAATCTCGTGGCAAGAGTAGAAAGAGAGAGCAATAAAGACAGTATCAGGTTATTTCACTTAATGGGTGGAAGCAGCCAATGAGCTACAAGCTGAACGTATTTCATTGGAAGCAGCTCCTAATTGAGTGAAATAGCTACTTGCCCTCTCCATTACTTTCTCTTTCTAGCTTTGGCACGATATTCGTGCTATATGGAAGAGCGTCAACTCCCATGTTATACATTGTAACAAAGTTTTAAGCGCCATCCAAAGCACGAGCCAGACTTTTTTTCCGCCCACTTATGATTAATGGGATATTAATTAGCTCGCAATTCATTGGGTATGTGATTTAAGAGGCCAATTAATGAATCATTAAGTTTTTATTGCTTGCTGAAATGGTTGTCTGATTTTTTTGGGGTTGACTTTTTAAGTATAAATAATTAGGTTTTATGTGATTGATTCCATTTTCTAAAAGTTTTTTTTTCATTTAACTTTATAAGTAACCTCATATAATTTATATTCCAATTTTACTCAAATTATTGTGCCAAGTAGTTTCGGTGAAAAAGGAGAGAATTTGTCATTTTAAAAAATTACTCTAAAAGTATAAAATATTTATTTGTAATCCTGACACGATATATTACAAATTCAAACAATTTATTTTCTATTTATTCATGAAATTTTAAAGTTTGCCCCTTAAAATGAACACTGTGATTTTCGGTATAGTCTCCTGTAAAGTTCAAATGAAGTTAGGTTCCTATTTTTTTTTTCGCGAAATGAATGATTTGAAGTTTCTGGGAGCTAGTTTTTCTTAAAAATGCTAGATGTCGAAATTCTTTCGTCGATTAAACATTCCATACAAGATTTTGAAATTTCAGTCAGTTGAGGGAAGCGCCACTGATGAAGATTCCCGGCTAGAAATATATATATATATATATATATATATATATATGCTTGCACTAAATGTATTGAAAAATTTCGAAGAGATAAACCAAAATTTCTTTGATAGATTTTAGTTAACTTCGAATTATTTCGTGTGATTTCTGTTCTAGAAATCACAGGGAAACAAAAAAATAAATAATATGTGTAAGAACATGTAAATGTGTTATGGCTATTTCATATTTTTCTGGATTTTATAAATAATAATTTTTTAATCATTTTCATCATATAGTACCTATATAGATTTTGTGCAGGATCTTAATTGATATAATTTATTATATTCAGTAACACAAATAATATTCATCACTGACCTTCCATAAACTTATTATTTTTATTTTAGAACAACTTAAATATAACTTAATATAACCTAATTTTTAAAAGTTTTATTTAACACGTTAAGCGCCATCATGTTAAAAAAATAATCCCTGTGGGCCACTGTGTAAACTTAGTAAAAATGTATGAAAAATGCTCTTTTTAACTGTTTTTATATAATTTATATATTAATTTTTTTTTCATAAAAAACTTCTTGTATTTTAATGGATACAGATATCCCATTTTCATGAATTAACGTTTTTGGCCACTTGTATCGATTTGATAATAAGAAAAGGACATGTTCGGCTTGCTATGAAAGACTACACAGTCGTGATTGGAAATGTTCCCAAACTAAAGCTTCACAAATTCGCTACAAATGTAGTGCTTGTGAAAAACTTTATTGTTTGAAATGCTTTTTTATTACCCATAAATCAGAATTAATTCAATAAATATGAGTTTTTATCAATTTTATTTGTAATAGCACTTAGAAAAAATATTGTTTTATTATCCCAAAAAAAATTCTTCGGCCAAAACCAAATTTTGGACCAACGGGCAAAGTGCTTTATAAGTCCCCTATACATTTGAACGCACATGTTGCATCTGTTTGAATTTAGTCAGCCCAAAGTAAAAGTAGTCCTTTGTATCCGTTTGGATACGTTGGCCCAAATGATCAAGGTTACTGGTATCCAAAAGGAAACAAATGGCGCTTAACCTGTTAAACCACTATTTTTTCACATTAACCCAATAAGATAAGGATGGAATTAGAAATCTTTTTTGGATTATCAATCTATATGGGGTTAGGTGAAATTATTTTATAACTTTTGGTGCTATTTAAAAGTAACTTTTTTATAAACAATTATTTTAACTAGTGGTCGCCCAGTGATCGAAATTCGACCCTATTTCATGAAATTGTAAAAAGTATATTTTTATAAGAAACAGAGTTGTGGAGATATCGGAGAAACAGATTTAATAATTAAAAGTGTTCACTCATATTGACAAATCAATTGAAATCAAAAGAAAGTAAAAATGTAATCAAATATCGGTATCCGAAATATTTTTGACAAATGAATGACCCCCCAAATTTTTGGCTGGAATCGCTCCTGGCAAAATATTCGATATAATAATTGGAAGATTGTTCTTTGCAACCTAAACGTTGCCGTCATTTGCGGTTTCAATCAAGTTCAGGAATATTAAAAAAAAGAGATGACCAACAACCCTATGAGAACTTCAATATTTAATACATTCTCTATTGTTCGCTGTCTGAAAATTTTTTACACAACACCTTCGGGAAGGTTGTGATAATAATATATTAATCAAATAATTAAATTCACATTAAAAACAGAATATTTAATATGAAAGTTGCTGCAACGCGTCCGAATCAATACTGATCTACGACATTGACTATTTTACCACTAAACAATAACAACGCTTGCATGCCACTTCCAGAAGTACATGCTCCAAGAATATAACGATCGCCCCCTCCATATATAATTACTCAATGTTTTGAGCGTCTGGTGGCGGCGGCACTGTCAGTTGTTTGGCATTGACAGTATGAACGTAAATAATGAATTTTTATTATATTTTATTTAATGAGTGAACCAATACTATAAATTAATATTAGCATTCTGCACTGAAGGTCGTCAGTAGCTACTAAACAAAACAAAAATGAAGAAAATCGGTTGAGAGACACAGGCGAAAATGGTACCTAATCGTTTTGTCTTTGCCTATTTATATATAGATATATTAGCACATATTTAATACATGTAGTCCTATAAATACTAATTTGGAATTTTCTTTTTGCAATTTCCGTACTGTTCTATTTCTTTTTCTTTTTATCGTTTGCTGTGAACTTTTTTAAGGGGGACATTTTTATACAATACACGAGTTACTTCGTATGTAAGACTAATATTTTTCACAATTATATTATCTACTTCTTAAAACTGCTTGCCCGAAATATTTGTTAAATAAATTCACTCGTATTTCATTCAAAAAATATTTAAAACGTTATTATGTTTTACGTAAATACTTTACAATTGTACATACACTTTCCGTCACTGCACCAGTTGTTCGTTTTCCCCTTTATGTGATGTTGTCATTAGGTATCTAACGATCAACATTGAAATAATGAGTTGAAATTATAGCGTGTTCGTTTTTCCGATTAAATAAGTTAAATTAAATAGTGCAGTTGTGTTTACTGCCCTACTTTCGTTCGATCGATCTACATAAATGTCTAACAAATATTTGAAAAATGTTTATTGCATTACAATTATATGCACATTAAGCTATTTTTCATGGTAAATTGTTTTAATGCAATATATATAGTAATGGTGTTTTTTTCCTGTATCATATATTACTTTTAATAAATTTAAAAATATTTTGTCAATAATTGATATTAATTTTAATTTCCAGGCAATCAATTCGCCGTTTATAAATATATAATTTACTAGCCTTTCTTTAGTTTCAGCTATCAGGATGTGTCTTATCAAACATTACGACTTAAATTTCACCCACTTTCTGCTGTTATATTGATCTCAAGTTTTTCGAACGTATGTAAGTCGGATAACAATGTAATACTATAGTGTCATGGAACAAGTCTTATGATGGAGCTGGAACGTGGCCAGACGAATTTGATAACAAAACTATCTATCGAGTTTTCTTCTGATTAATTTGTTTTGGCAGGAACATTCGCATGACAATTACAAAAGAATTCCCCATAAAGCACACCAGTATAATCAAAATAACCAACGCTTCTCAAAAGGTAGGTATGGAGCCCAACTTTTACGGATTATCTTCATCTCATAACTAAAACGGGTTCGTATGCATCCAAATAGTTATAATTAACATTTTTGAGATAGCAAACTTGATGAAACTAGATCTAGAAAATATTTTGACTATTTGATGAATTTGATAGAGATCTGCATAAGAGAAGTTTACCACTAAAACATTAAAACAAATTTATATATTATTCCCAAAGTTTGCAAGTTATTTGTTTTCTTGTTATTTGTGTTATCAAAATTACGGGTTGCTTATTCTTGTGTACGAACAGCAAATGGTTAAAAAGTTGATTTTGATATTATAAATTCTCACTTTTTTTTTCTTGTACAATAACGTATTAATTATCCGCCAAATCCACACAAAGTACGTCCTTGTCTCTTCAATGCATAAACAACATCCATAGCTGTGACTTTAAGCACACCTCTAGTTTCCTCGTATATTAATCCTGAAATACGTTTAACACCACCACATCTTGCTAAACGTCTTATGGCTCGTTTTGTTATACCTTGGACATTATCACGCAGCACGCTACCACCTATGCATCTTCCAGTCATTTTGAGATAATGAAACAGTACCTACACTTCGTCGTTAGTAGAGAAACTGATTAATCTTTAATAAAAAACCAACAGATAGTTTGAGTACAGACATAAGACCCACGACGTAAATTTTTATAAGAAAATGGAACTCAGCTGTTACCGAAAATATTTGCAGTGAAGGCATTTGTCACAAATTTTTATAGATCTAGACACGCCTTAACTTAACTTGGGTTAATTTTTTTTATAGCTACCAAATAATAAACTGCATCATTTATCATTGACGTAACAACCTCTTCAGAAGTTAATGTGGAAAAAGGAAGTTTTCTATAAACACGTAGCTAATAGTCTACTAACACGAAATTTGGTGAAACAAAGCAGTCGTAGTGAATGAACTTATTTTCTCTCTAGTGGAATGACTTATAAAAATCATTAAATCTTATACCATCGCGTGTTGCACTAAAGAGGAGGAATATTTATTGTAATTAATTGTTCGCGCTATAGTCCTATAGAAACAACACCCTATGCATTTGGCGAAAAAGTTCATTTCAATGTCTTATTTGTGTTGTCTTAATTAATTAATAATAAATTAATTAAGATAAATAATAATTTATAAAAAATAAATTAATTTAAAGACAACAACCCATTGAAACTTTAGCACAAAAATATACATGCAACTTTCTATGCCATAAACTAAATATTCATTATGACAAATGTAAATCAAATTAACAGCATGTCGCATATGACCTTAATAATGTTGTTAAGTCAGCTTTACAGGGCATTAACCAGCAACAATTGGAAAACTTTACTATTGTTGTCTAACGCGATTTTATTTTTGCATACGTTTATTTTCGACTAAAAATAAATGAATGCGCAATTACTATTTTACGAACTTATTATTTGTTAAGGAATGTATTTCCTCTCTTATGAAAAGATACATTCGAATATTGTACCGGATTTTACGAAACTTTAACTTATAGGGCTATTCCTAGTAAAGATCCAGTCAGAAATTCACCGATTAAACAACAACTATCGAAATAAATATAATGTCAAATTAAAATTTATACAAACTGTTATTGCAAAATATATAATTAATTGAAAGTAGAAGACAACCATCCTTGAGTTCAAAGGAAGAAACTAAGACGAGAAAATTTTAAGACGAAACAGGTGCACACTAACAATTTGGACAACCTTTGACAAGAAATACTAAGTAATACTGGAACATCAAAATCAAAGTTTTACTGTTAAATGATCATGTCTCACTCAATTTTTCAATCATTACATTAAGAAAGAATGCTCGAACCAAAGGAACCAAATGATCGAAAAAGTGTTTTTTTTTTCGTGATGGAAACTTGAAATATGATCCTTGTAAATATTTTTACATTGTTCTTTTAGTCCTTCTGCAACAGTAAAGAGCGATAGCTGATACATTTTAGAATGTTACTATTAGTTACGTCAAACCATATTAAGTTTTAAAATAATGTGCGCCAAAGAATAGTTACACTAATAGTAGGAGAGATAGAGCGGAATTTTGCGAAAATGGACAGAATGTATCGTATTAAGTTCAATTCCTGAACTACATCACGTTTCTAGGCAGGTGCCAGTGGAAGTGGATCGTTACAAGGTGTGAAAATGTTTTTTTTTTGGTCATGCTCATCATAGATTAAACGTTCCAAAATTGGCTGCATACAAGATTATGATATACGAGTATTTAAGCAAATTCCCAAGAGGCGTCTGCCTAGAGCGTTACCATCTAGGTGGCGGACAGGGGTAAACTTGTCAAAAATAGGGGTGAACTTCGTCATTAAGTAAAAAGAACTCCATTTGCACCATTTTTTTGCTTACACAAAATAAATCATAATTTTTTTAAATGTGAAGCCACATTTTTAATAAGGATTCGGAAGAAAGAAAATTTCATGTCAGAATATGACTTTGACCATGACCTTGAACTTCTTCCGGATGATTCCAAGATCAAAGTTTTTTGAAAAATCAACCAATTATAGCTCAGTTAGGTGTACGGGGTTTTCGTCATCGCTGATTTTGAATCTGAAATCAGTTTTTCAAAATTCACACTCCAAGATGGCGGACCAATTTTTTGAATCGATGATTTTATTCCTGATCCGAAATATGACTGATTCAAAGAGGGTGTTCCAAATTAAAAACAAATTTGACGTTGAACTTGGCCACTACTTGTTTTAAAAATTTTCAAAACTGATTTCATATTCGTAATCATCGACGTCGAAAACCAATGTATACCAAATTGGGAGTAGGTTGGTTGAATTTTTTCACATTGCCCATTTTCAAAATCCAATTAAGAATCTGAAATCAGATTTTCGCAATCCAAGAGGACGGACCAGTTTTTCAAATAATTTTGGAACGTTTACTCGATGATGGGCAGGACCAAAAAAATACCACTTACACCCCCTGTAACCATCCTCGGTTATCTCTTCCACTGGCGCCTGCCTAGAAACGTGAAATAGTTCAGGAATTGAACTTAATACGATACATTCTGTACATTTTCTCGATGACAAGCAAAAACCGGCTCTATCTCTTAGACTATAATGCAACCTACAACGAAATCCGAAATGGAATAGCATAGCTAAACGAGTCAACGATAGATATCTATTATATGGAGATATGTTTAAAAATTATTTTATTATGTACAAGGAGCACCAAATATAAGAAACATTACTGTGGCATTTTGTTCATATGATATTTTTTTCCAGATTGATTCGGTGAGTCGTGATATTCCGGTTCAATAAGGTGGTTAACCCTGTATAAGAAGTAAACGTGTTGAATGAGACACTTGCAGCCCTCTACCGTCGTTCCACCTTTTTACTACACCGTGTTAAATAATTTCCTTCATTATTAATTTTAGTTATTATTCAAAAGTTTTAGTGTAAAATGTTTGCTTTATAATATGAAGCTCTTTCTTGTGGTGTTCTTTCTGACTTCTGACATATGTCAAGTCTCTAATTTATTAACCAATGATAAACAACACCCAGAAGATGTTCAAATTTAATATTGTTTTGGTAAATATAGATGCTATAGTAAGGAGTAAATGCTAAAAATTTGGTAAAGTTTGGTGAATGTTTTTACATGTAATTAATATTGTAGTCGTTTCTTGCATTTTTTTATGGGATGCAAAATCGATGTTTAGTAATGTTAAAATGCCAAGAGTATGTGCACGCGGAATGTATCGCCAGCTAAGTGAATGTGAAAGAGGTCGAATTGTTGGTTTATTGTAGGCGGGTTTTTCATTTCGAGAAATGGCTAACCGCACAAACAGAAATCCAACTATAGTTATGAGATATCGTCAAGCGTGGTTTGATAATACTCAAAATAGGAGTAGAATAGGCACCGGACGTCGAAGGAGTACAAATGAAATTCAAGATCCACGTCTAAGACTTATGGCCTTTAGAGACCGATTTTCGACAACTTGAAATTTGACTAATGAGACAACAAGGCCATTTTTTAAGTGTCCACCAGATAAAATCTTTTGGACGGCAGCCTTATCGACACCATCTTGTGCTACTTCTGACCGCTGAGCATCTGATGAATCTCGATTTTGCTTGGGTGGACATGATGGCCAAAGAAGGGTTAGACGACGTCGAGGAGAAAGATGTCAACCTCAATTTGATATAGTAGGCATTATGGTATGGGGTGCTATTGCATTAATTAATGTCAAATTGTGATTACGATATTTGTCATTGGGAATCCTTTTAATTTTTTAATTTCTTGTTCATTTTGTGTTAATACCATTGAAAACGGGATCTGATTTAGACCTTGAAACGTTTGAACTTTTGAAATATACAGACTTTCAAGTTTATGTTATTCCCAAAGAACTTAGAAAAAATAAAAACAATTTCTAGATATCGAAACTCTAATCAGTATTTATGTTTTCTGTATGTTACCCAATTGTATAACTCAAGAAGAACAGAACATTTAATAATCTCAGAGACCCGTGTTATTAGATCGGCAATGTGGAATATATTGCCACACATCCTTTCGTTCTAATTACTACGTGAAACGTCCCACGACCCGAACTATTTTCCCTGCAATCGATACTGACCGCAAGGAAACGAGGGAAACACATTCACTTAATATTATGACACATGTCTGACACTTGTATCAAGTCCGCATTTGTAGTGCGCTGTAGTAGTAGTAGATTTCTTCACATTTTCATTATTTCAGTCAACAGATTAACACCACGACATGACCAACACGTACAAAATGACAGAGTCGGATTTTCTGGCGTCCGGGAAACCCGCGGACTTTTCTTTTAGGCATTTAAAGACGATCGATGTCGCGAAGTTCTTTGAAAGTTGTGTTTGAATTTTACGGAAATTAGCCGGCTTTTAACACTTGTGTATGTTTCAGCGATCGGTTTCGAGGGAGCCCGATATACGAGGGTTGCTGGTGTACCTGAAAGAGGTGAAAAAAAGAAGTTTCTCACCAGGTCGATATGGATGAACAATAATAAATTGAGGAGTATAAAAAATATGGATCAGTTAGCTAATTCAGTTTTAGAATATCCGGAACAATTGAGCTGGATTGATTTTTCCTTTAATTTTATTACCGAAATAGATGAGGTAAGCTAGAATTCACGTACTTATATTCTGGTCTTAATAATTGTATCATAAATGTCCTAGGTGAATATAAGAATCACATAAAAGTTATTGTTTTATTTAGATTATTTCACAAATTTGGGAACTAATTTCGACACATAATCCCACAAGTTTGAACATTCATAATGTAATGAAAAATAGTTTTCTTGTTACAATAAACAATTCACATGTAGAACAGTACCATTTAACATTTCTTGAAAATAGATTTTTAAGTTTGTTAACCCGGTATATGGCCTATTGTTCTAAATATATAAGTTAGCATTTAAGAAGAAAACAAAGATCGAAAATATTTAGCTGATTCTGTTTTTTCCGGATTTGGACCGCGTCATTTTTTCGAATTATTTCATTTATATTCCTAAACCGGCATATAAACAAAGTTCCCACTTTTCGCCTACACTTATAAGGGGCTTTTTAGAGGATGAGAAAAGCAAAATAAATGTTACTTATCTTGCGGCGACTCCATTTATTTATACTTTTTCTCAAAAACGCACTTTGAAACTTCACTTTTTATTCATTTTGTCACACTGACGCACAAATTGTAAATAAATAATAGGTACGAAGAAATAATAATTGGCCCCTCGAAATTTACAGGTAAAAGAAGGGTAGGATGCACTTAATGAGATTATTTTTGTATTGTTTTATGTTTGTGATGAAATTTTTGTATACGTTCCTGGAATTTTATTAGTGGGTAATGTCAGTGATTTACTCTATTGATGAGGTTTCTGTTGAAATGTTGATGCAAGGTTGCCAGATGGGCGAAAGTTCAAAACCGTTCTTGGGATTTATGGCGATTTCAACCGCCTCACCAAATTTTCTAGTGAAATAATACGGAGATTTGGCCACGACAGATGAGCTGTCGAAGAGGATTTGGTGACCCGTTTCGTGATGATGTTCAGCAACAGCAGAATTTGAAAGCAGGCCCGTTTTCAAACAACGACGAGTGTTTATAGATCGACCTATTTCACCGATGTATACTGACCTACCCGAGCATGGAATGGAATAAACACCCTTAAATGAAAGAGCATTTTATTTATCCTTTGGAGAGGGTAACATTTGTGAGATTTTGGATAGTGGTTTGTAGACTGTTTTCACCTCGTGCTTATAGAGAAGATTTATTAGGTAACAATTATTTCTTAGGAAGGGGATTTTAGTGACGAGAAATGGAATTGCGAATCTCTCGTTTACTGTATCCGTTGTTTAGTAGGCTACCCTCTACCCAAGCTAATTCCCTTCTCAAATTTCTGGGTTCGGAAATAGATCAGCTATGACTCTGGCCGCGAAAACCTCCGTTCTCATCAAAAATATTTCTTTGAAACACATTAATTCTATGTTTACACTTATGACGGTATATCTTCTCTCCTCAGAAACCAACAGTAATTACCCACCTTGGCTGGATCACATCGTTCTGGTAGTGGTACCTTGATATCGCTGTCAGCGCCATTACTAGTTTTCATAATTTACATCGATATAGTTTTTTAAAAATCCTCTCATGACACTTAATAATAAGTTCCAAGCCCTAAGTTCTTGCTCAGTGAACTTTCTTGTGAAATTAACATCGTCCAACAAATTTCTAATTTTTACCATAATAAAAATGCGTTATAATTTTGCGTCAGTTAACTGGAGAAAGATTTCTGCTAGTTATTTAAACACTTGTCCCTCCTTATGCACACCCTTCAAAAAGTTTTTCATCAGTTCACGTTTAATGTGAAGAGGTCATTTTGGGGTAATTTTCGTTCACTCACTAAAATTTATTCTGGGGTCAAAACAATTGATTCATTCCAGTAATAAATCTCTATTTTCTCACAAATGCGACAGTGTTATCACTCCCCACGAACTGAACTCTATCGTCCCATATTTATGCCTCGCCCATTTCTCTCGAGTGTTTCTGTAGTAATCGTGTTTCTTTGTTGAATATACTGGAATTTTCGGTACTATTTGTCATTAATCGTACATTCAAGGAAATAGTTTTTATTATAGGTGATTGATTTTTGAAGGATATATTTTAGTTGTGTAAAAATTAAACGTTGTAGAACTATATTGCCCATCTAAAGACCCAGTCAATACTGGTAAGCCTGCATTGTGAGGAACAGGTCTTATGGCAGAAGAGACATATACAGATATTCGATTTTGTGCTTTCCTTTTTTTGGAATGCCCTTCAAGATTTGTCGTCAAAAATTAGCAATTGTCGAAATGGCAGGGCTTACTTTTTCTCTTCCCTTTTTTACAGTTTATGTTTGCAACGTAATCCTAAACATACCTACAATTAAACGCAATCACGGTTAATAAAATTAATGATACAAAACAACTTATCAATAGGAATCGATTCCAATGGAAGGCTTTACGATCTAATAATAGAGTGTTTTTTCATATGTGGATAGCGATTCCCTGAAGTGCTTGGTCACTATAAGGGGGTGGCCAAGCCTCATTAAAAAAAGTTGCAAAAGAAATTTGTATTAATAAAAAGTAGCTCAACACAAATCAACAAAAATTAGAACAACAACTGACTCTTTTTAACCGACATCCAAAAAGGAAAAGTTTATGAATTCGTCGGCAGGTTTTTTTTATGTATGCTCAGTGATTATTCTAAAACGGCTTGGGCAATTATGAATTAAAGAATTTTACAGAAAGGTACCATACAATTTTCTATAATGTGAGACTTGCGGTTTTTCAGAGAATCAAAAAAAGCAGTAATTAATTTGAATTTGAATATTTTAAATTGTATTCTACAAAGATGTTCCAGTTTGATTTCATATAATTTTCTATGATGTAAAACATACCGTTTTTCTGAAAACCGTAAAAATATGTGCAAAAACGATAAACTTCAAATTTTCATCATAAATATCTAGCTTAAATATCAATATATTCCATGAAAATCTATCGTACAGGGTGTTTGTAACGGTTTCCATTTTATAAGGTTTGCAGTCGAGTGAAATGGCACAAAATATTCCATTAGTGTATCCAAAAGACAAATTGTTAGGTGAGCGATGTTTTCTTTTCTGTACGGTATACGATAGTAGGTGTGTGTGTGTGTGCGTGCATCGAAATTTAAGCAGTAAGCAAAGAGCGCAGTTAAAATATAGGGCGAAGTGAAATTACAGTTAGACAGGCGGGTACAAAAAATCTGATATCGGGTGGTAAAAATGCAGTTTCATATAATTGGATGGTTGAAATATAAGGTGGAATAGAATTAAACTTTACAGGGTGGTTAAAATTTTTTGTATTGGATGGCACATAACTAGTTGCTTATCAAAGGTGGTTGAAATACGAATGAAATAAAACTATAATTATACAGATTGGATCAAAAAACTTAAAAAAATGGTTAAATTGTAAGGATATTCGAGTTATAGGGCAGAGGGTTCAAAAAATGTTAGAAGCAGTTGTATATACAGGATGATTGAAATATAAGGTGGAATGGAATTGTTAACTAATTGCTTATACTTGACATATGGAGCGAATTAAAATTATAGGTATACAGGGTGATTTATAAAATAGAAAAATAGAAACAGTCAATAGGGTGGAGAGGATTAATACTTATACAGGGCGGTTGACACATTATGTAGAGTTGAATTATAGTAGTACAGGGTGATTCAGAAAATGATAGACAAATAATTTATATTGGGTGACCAATACACAGAAACATATACACGGTGGTTGCAATATAGGGTGAATTAGAGTTACACTTACAGATAAAAAATATGTGGATAGTATATAAAAAAATACGAATTAGGGAAAGAGGGAGAGATAAGAATACGCTAAAATAATCAATAGAATTGTACCTTAAATCAGATTAAAGAAAGCATATATATCAGAAAATAGTTATTGATTGCACACGGTTTCTAAAAGGTTTTCATTTTACGCCAGTTAAAGTCAGTTCTTTTTTAAATAGAAATTATTCATATTATATTTATATAATTTTATATATCATGGAAATACATGAACAAAAGTATAAAAAATTATCAAACCCACCCTGAAAAAATTTTCTGGCTACGGTTTGGCCTCCAAGGCTTTAACTCAATGTATTCAAATACTCTAATAAATCAGAAAGACAGACCACTTTTGAAAGGAATACTGGATCACAACTAATTTTGGAAAATTTTGACTTGACAAATCAAAAGTTTAGCTCGAAGTTCCTGAAGTCTTGTCAGTAATTTTGCTTTTCTATAACCACTTAACTTCTGTGTGATAAACTAAATTTTGGACCAATGAAACCAAATGTTCATTATATTTACTGTAACAAGGTTTGAATCGCAAGAGATGAAGAAAACAATGAATCAAACAAGCTTTTGGTGTCAGTACTTTTAGTCTAGTAATAAATCGCTTTTTGAACTAGTCATGGCTTTTGTTCCGTCACTACAAATAACTGCCCAGAATCGACATTGGAGTCTTGTGTAGTTTCAAAGATTATTGAAGGCAAGCACTATTGAATTCGTATTGAATTATGTGGAACAAGTAACGCACATTTCCATATTAACAGAAAATTTCTGATTTGCCCTCAAATCAGAAATTTTCTGTCTAGACGAAAAAACAGCGGATGAGCCTCCCTCGAAATCCAGAAGCTATCATTTCTGGCGACGCCCTTGATAGGTAACCATTAATTTGTTAGTTCTTCTCTGGTCTAATATATAATAGAAAAATTACCAGATCGCTAAGTACACGTGGTAAACACTGTGATTTGATCAGAAATAGTTTAGGACTATACACACAAGAAAGGATTTAGATCGGGAGATTTTAATACTAGACGTGCTTTTGCTTATGTAAATAATTTTTTTGCAAAAAAAAATATTTACACAGCGACGTATTTCACACTTGTGCCTTGTTCATAAATAAGGAAATATCGATTTTATCATATTTTTTAGGCATAAGGGCGCTACTCTCAGACGCATAACCCAAAAAGACGTTTTTGAACTTATTCTAAAATCTCGCGGTATAATTATTCTGCTGTCTCAATATGATGGCAACAGAATTTGTCATTTTCCTATGGTTATCTATCTTGATATAACTAATTTAAGTATATGTCAGAAATATGTTTTTTCGATCGTTCACATATTTGCCCAAATTGTATAGAATTGACGTTTTACATAAGAATACGAAGTCGTGGTTCCAAATTATAAGCAGATGTAAGGTTCGTTCCTTCAACCGATTCTCGACCGATCGGCAATTGGTTAATGCATCGGTACATGAACCGTTTATTGCGCAACTCGATGCATGTACCAGTCGGTGGCTGCACCACCGATTCTACCCTGACGCCGGTGATCGAAATTACCGTACATGAACTGGTTGCGAATCAATCACCGTGTCACTTGGAACACGAAACTGAACCGTTCACTAAACGGTTATTGTTTTGAAGGAACACTATTGTTCTTGTGCGCAGGTACGCGACCGTTGTGTATCGGTTATCTAGGCTGAAGGAACGAACCTATTAAAACATGTTACAAAATTTTACTACCTATGTTAATATTAGTACTTTATTATACTATTACAAGTGTACAATAAATTAGACATTGACCACTCAAGCCATAAGTATATTACGTATTTGCAATTTCCTGTATGTCGTACTGAATACCAGATACATATAACATATCCATAAATTTGTTATAAGCCAAATATTAACTTTATTATACTACTGAATTGCTGACACTGGATCCTTACCACAACATATCCATACATTTTAGACACAACTATAACATAGAAACATCTTGTTGCATTTTGTGTTGTATAACATTTACTAATCGATTAGTTGTAGGTAACTTAAAATAATTTATTCTTAAAAAAGGATCGACTTATTCATGAAAACAGTTACAAACACTCTGTGCGATCAATAATTATTTCTGGTGTATCTTGAAATTTCAACTAGGAAATTTTGTAGCAAATGTATGTTTATTTACCTACATTGACGTTACCTTCTTTCTAATTCTCTGAAAAACAGCTAGGGTCGGATACCGACAGTGCTTCCGGGAGGGGGGGGGTCATTTCATGCTTCAGGGGGAGGTAGCAATCATATATTCCTATATTAAATTTACCTAAATAAAATTTTAAACACAGCTTTCTTGGTTTATTACATTAAACATAGTCGTTTTGATGTTTAAACCCATAGAAGTTACCTTCTTCTAGGCTCTTGGAGTTAATATACCTCGTTTTAATATTAAACTTACTAACTTTGAGGAGAAGGCTGTATATTAAACGTTCCAAAGTTCTATAGATTTCAAATGTATCAATCACTTAGATTCAAACGAAAAACAAACACTGAAAAACTGACAATTAATAAAAAAGAATTGCAGGCACTAGGAGAGTGCCAACAGAAGTGAAAATTAATTTATCCATATTATCTAAAAATGTTATATGTTAATCAACATCAAAACTCTTAATTAAAAAATTTTAACCCGGGCGCTTACTATACTGTGCATATATACTATGCACGCACATTGATTATACATGTATATCGTGGTTATCTTCCCTTAGGTTACGCAAAATTGAGTTTGATCTCCATTCCAAACAAGGCATCGCAAAAAGTGCCCAATGTGCCAAAAGAAGTTTTCACTTCAAAAATCTTATTATAAGAGATGCAATTGAGACATTTAAAATCAATCGAATAGCATCGTTTTCAGCAGCAAATACATTTAATGATCCCTTTAGCGAAAAAATGCATTTA
This sequence comes from Octodonta nipae, assembly GCA_034190945.1. Lineage (NCBI taxonomy): Eukaryota > Metazoa > Arthropoda > Insecta > Coleoptera > Chrysomelidae > Octodonta > Octodonta nipae. Next base: position 30,912,652 of record CM067217.1, read on the forward strand.
ATTTTAGAAAAATAATTTAACTGCAAACTTCTTATGTCATGTCTTGAAGGGCAATCCATGACCGATACTTTCAAATGAGAATTTGGATAGAATTTTCAAAACCGTTCGAACAATTTAGTAAATAGTTGAAAAAACAGCTTAAAATTATGTATTTTTTAAAAAACCATAATTTCTTAGTTTTAAAGATTAAGCACTAAGAGCAATAGCCTGTTACTTTAAAGAAAGACCATGTTTCGTGTTATTAGTTTTTGCGTAAATGCTGTTTGAAAAAATACAGGATTATTTACTCATGGTCAGAAATTATAATCGATAATTCATATAGCTCAGATTTACAGATAAATTTACTGATATCTCTTAAGAATGCGTCCAACGACGTCAATATTTTATTGATTTACACATTGCCCATTCTGCGGAAACTACACACAATAAACATAGGTTTGCAACACTCTTTGTTGTTCTTTTTGTTAAACTTAGAGGCTACACACAGGGTGTTTCCAAAAAAACATGGCGTGCTTGCTAGAACAGGTAGAATAGTTTGGTTTTTGACTATTCAGTAAAAATTATTCCTAACTGCCTCTGTTTTCGGGATATAGATTGTTAAAGAGTATTATTTTATACACATTTTTGACAATTATATGGAAATTACTGGCACTATTGTTATGAAATTTGTTGGGAATGTTTTGTTAAAGCTGGTACATCCGAACACTCCTTGGTTAGATCTGACACTTAAAGAGGGTGTTAGTTACATGATTAATGGATCTTATTTGCAATTGTAGCTTTTTTGAGGTCATGGTTTTTGGTCGAAATTTTTAATAAAATTATACTCCATTCAATTTCACAGCAAAACGGTATAAAATTCGAAATTGTGTACCGTTTTCCAGATATTTGGATTTAAAATGATGGGACACTCCTTAATGTTAAACAAAAATGATTATGCAAAATAGTTTTAATTATATTTTTAGAATTCAAGGTATTTTAGTTTCATTGTGCTGTTAATTTAGTAGGTCTAATGTTTCGGGTTCATGCTTTTTTATTAAAATCATCATTTTTGTGTAACATTACTGAGTGTCCTATCATTTTTAAATCCAAATATCTGAAAAAGGTACACAGTATCGAATTTTATAAGAGGAACTTTTTTGTTGTAAAATTAAATGGAGTATAATCTTATTAAAAATATCGATCAAATTTCATAACCTCAAAAAAGTTATAATTATAAATACTCTATTAATCATTTAACTAGCTCCCTCATTGAGAGTAAAATATATCAATGGAGTGTTCGGATGTGCCAGCTTTAACAAAACATTTCCAACAAATTTTATTACAATGGTGCCAGCAGGTACCAAGTAATTGTCAAAACTGTTTATAAAAAACTAAATTTTAAGAGCCTGTATCTCCAAACTAAACTAGCTATGAATAATTTTTACTCAGTAAACCCCACTTGTTTTTTAGCTCTTCTACTTATCCTAACAAGCACTGCATGTTTTTTGAAACACCCTATATGCTGCAAATTCTTACTATTGCTAGGAACAACAAAATTAGTTCTGCATAAAATTAAGACATTTCAGGACATATCTTCTTCTACAAATTATGCGCGTTATGTATAACTTTCTATATTATTGTTTAACGTTCTATATATTTCAATATTTTTTTAGTGCATTCTGAATTTCAAAAATTTAAAGATTTTATACTTTCATGGGAAACTGTATAGCAGATTTAGATCAAGTATTCAAATTAAAGTCTCTCAGGAATCTCAGAAGTGTTACGTTTCATGGCAATCCAATGTCTAATAATCCGAGATACAGAGGTTATATAATTTCTGTATTACCACAGGTAAGAGGATTCTGAAGACTTGTAAATATTTTAAAATATGTATTTGGTTTTTTCTTTTACAGATAGCCAACTTAGATTTTAGTCCTGTAGTTCAAAATGAAAAACAGTACCCGGCTCCTCCAGAACTGGTTAAAAAACTGAAAGAACAGGATAAATCTGAAAAGAAGAAATCTGCCAACTAAAAACGAAATTTTGAGGTGTTTATCAAAAGTTCTTTCTAATTCATGACACAAATTATTGGCAAATTTTGTGAAAAAAATTAGCTGGTACTATTTTATGCAACCCTTATTTTGCAACCCCTTATGATACTCTTACTTTTATACAAAGCAAGGTACATTGAATTGAAAGTAATATAATGTACATTACTAATAATAAACCTGATCATGATTTCCCAATTTTTACATACCAGTTTTAATATTGTATACATTACATTTTTACAGTCTCTTTTATTAAATATATTATTTTTGTGCAGGAGATATTATTGTGTGAAAGATGGAAGTTAAATAATAAATATATTTTTTAATTAAACGCTTTTTATTAATGGACTTTTGCTTTTGGACCGATAACTTCTGGAAAAAGGTATATATTGCCTTTATGCCTGATTTCTCTATCTGTATTTCTGGTTAACTATTTCATAGCTCTATTACTAACTGTATTATATGTTTGTAATTGATCGTTTTAAATTTTTAATTCATATTGCCTCTGCCTCAAATTGTACCTGATGACCCTTTAATTCATCTTGCCTTTCTTTTTCTGTTAAAAGTTCGCTTTGCAATTTGGAAAATAACCTTTCAATTATATTTTTAACCGACAGGAAGAGGTTATCAATTCGTCGGCAACTTTATCCTCTATGTATGACCAGCCATTATTCAAAAACGGCCAGGGCAATTTTGATGATTTAAACTGCCTTATATTAAGGTACATTACAGAAGGGTCACATATAATTGTCTATAACATTTACGGTTTTCCAGAGAATCAGAAAAAAATTAAATAATACATTTCAGTGAATTTCAATGAATCTTCACTATTTTCTCTTAAACTGCTCAAGCAATTTGAATATTATAAATTATATTTTTCTATAACATAATAACATAACATTTTTCTGAAAATCTGCAAAATGTATGCAAAAAAACTGTAAACATCATGGTAAATGTAAAATTTTCATCATCAATATCTAGTTTAAATCTCAAGATATGCCATGAAAGTATATCGTATAGGGTGTTTGTATTATTTCTCATTTTGATTCATTTGAAGTCAGTTTCTTTTAGAGACGAAGTTAAGTTACGAGGCTTATAGTCGCATGAAATGGCAGAAGATATTCCATTAGTTTATCGAAATGAATTAGTTATACAGGGTGGTTCAAAATGTTTAATTGCTTGGCACATAAGTAGTTGGGTAATACAATGTGGTTGAAATAAGAGTGGAGCAAAACTATAGTTATACACAGTGGATATTTGCGTTATAGGGCGGAGTATAATTACAGTTGTACAGAATGCTTCAGAAAATGTTAGAAGCAGTTGAATATACAAGATGGTTGAAATATAAGGTGGAGTAGAATTGCAGTTATACAGGGCGCTTTAAACAAGTTATATAGTTTGGAACATAAGTAGTTGCTTATAGTACAAGGTGTTGGAAGTAAGGGTGGAGTTTAATTATTGTTATTCATGGTGTACCTATCAGAAATTTTTGTTATATAAGCAGAAGCAGTTAGGATATCTGATATATAGGACGGGGTTTAATGTAATTATAGACATTGGTTCAAACAATTTTAGAAGCAGTTGCATATATCAGGTGGTTGAAATAAATGGGAGAGTAAAATTATTGTCATAAAATATGGACCATGAGCCGTTGCATAAATGGAATACTAGACATATGGGGCGAAGTAAAATCATAGATATACAGGAATAATTCAAACAATAGAAAAATAGAAACGGTCCATAATGAGGATATAGAGTAAATTAGAGTTATACTTATAAAAAGTCTTCAAATAATAAAACAAAGAAAAAAAGTTAAAAAATATTTGGAAAATATAGAAAAAGAATACAAATTGGAGAGGGAGAAAGAGAAAGGGAGAGAGAGGTAAGAATAGGCTAAAATTTTCAATAGAATTGTACCTTAAATCAAATAAAAAAGTACTTATATCTGTAAATAGTGATTGATTGCACACGGTGCATGTACAGTTTGCTGGATCTCATCCATAATGGTTGCTTATGTTGCCTCGTTGTCAAAACATGTTCTAATTTTTCCTCAAAAGTTTGCATTAATATTCTTGGCATGCATGCATTTCTGTTTTTATCCCGTTTCAATTCATTAAAATTTTGTTTTGCACTCATTGAATAGCTAGTTGATACGTTATATAAAATTTTAAAACTTTGAGTTTTTATATAATATATTTATATAAAAATGTGCAATTTTTAAATAAAAGTGTATTTCGAGTAAACTGCAACATTTTTTTATTTGAAAACACTGTTGTTCACATAAATTAAATAAATACTTACCTTGCTTATATGTTAAAGAAAAATAATAAGAAAAACTCATCTATTAACACCAAGTGATATAGGATAATTTAATGGTGTTACAAATACAGATACGTGTTTGTACCCTTGTCATAAAAAGGTTATTTCGGCCTTCTTCAAAGGAAACCACCACTACCTCATTTGTCGCTTTGACTTATGTATACGTCCCTAAATAAACACCCCATCCACAAATTAACATATGTTGTACATACAGAAACGTATACCTTGAAATGTTTTGGTTCACAGTCTATTTAGTTTTTACATTACATTGTAGAAAAATATAATATTAATTAGTAAACTCTGAAAGTTTTTTTTTTCTTAAAAATTTATCCAAGTATAACGTATGATGTCGTTTGTTAGAAGTTATCTTTAAAATGTATATATTTTTTTATTCATAAAAACAAATATTGTCAAACCTTAACTAACCTATCTTAACTACGCGCAATTTGAATATATAAAACTCAAAAAAGAATACTGAAAAACAAGTGGTTCTTAAACAGATAATTTTTCTATGTAAAACAAAGATGTGAAATAAAAATAAAACGTAGGTAAACTTGAAAGAGCTACATATTCATAAATACTATATAATATTCATAACATTAAGGATACGTTTTCTATTGGCAGTAACATTGTAAATACAAATCTACTCTACTAATACATACTATGAAAATTTAGTTTTAAAGAACTTCAATAAACAGAACATATATGACCATACGAGCATACGACAGTAGCAAAAAATCTTGATAATAGTAGTAGTGTAGTGAGTATAAGGTATAAAGGTATAAGGAACCTAAAGAAGAAATAAGTTCATCTGAAGTGCAAATTACTAAAAATACAAATGCTAGAGGTATAAGTCTAAAATCAAACTTCAATAAAACATTTAAAAAAATTTTATAACCGACTTCTACCTATAACAAAAAAGCTAAAAATAATTATAACAAAATACAACTCTAGCAAATAAATAACACATTCAATGTTGTTAGGTACCTACCCAGGAAGTTAAAAATGGAAACATTATAATTCTATACAAATTAATTACATACCAATCTAGTATATTTTTGAAGTCGGTGCCCAGCAAATCTAAAATCCTTCATTGCGTACTTATCTACTAATTCATCAAACTTGATTGTTGCTTGGCACCGACTTCAAAAATATACTAGATTGGTATGTAATTAATTTGTACAGAATGAGCACCTTATAATGTTTCCATTTTTAACTTCCTGGGTAGGTATCTAACAACATTGAATGTGTTATTTATTTGCTAGAGTTGTATTTTGTTATAATTATTTTTAGCTTTTTAGTTATAGGTAGAAGTCGGTTATATATATATATATATAACTCAGGTAGTATATATATGTATAACCTAATATAACATGGAAAGCTTCAACATTACAAAATGATACTTTATAATTTAAATTGACAGGTAGAACAAAATGTACTAGTACGCGTTGACTGCAAAATATATTTATGCCTTATGGACTACGCCATGTAACCTGTATATCCACTCCACCCTATGTATCCTGTACATACGACTGCCCATATAGCTAAACTATAGGGCGGAGTAGAATATCCCAATTTATCAAATCCGTCCTATATTTCAACCATAGTATATAACTCCTTGTGGGCTATGATGTAAATTAGAACTTCTCAAGGCCGTGATTACTTGGTTATAAACTTGAAAAATCTGTATTTGTAATATATATCCAGGATATATAAAAATATATAAATATAAAATTTATTCTCAAAAAAGATGATTCTTGGTTAAAATTGAATCTTGAAACCCAATATTCCAAAATTTCGGGTGGGGTTGGAGCCCCCAGCCCCCCCCCCCCCCCGCTGGCTACGGCCTTGCAACTTCTTATGGGCTATAAAAAGAAATAATTTTTTAATCACACTGTAAAAATATAATTCAACACCAGCATATATTTCAACCATCCTGTATATGATTTGCTTATGTCCACATCATATAACAGTTTTTTAATCACCCTATATAATTTTAATTTCACATTTTTTCCAATATCACCACCAAACGTCCAGTCCACCCTATATTCCAACCATCCTGTATATACAGCAGCCTACGGACCACTATCATTCTAATCCGTCCTATATTTCAATTTTCATATAAATGCAACTCCTTCTGCCACTTTACTTTGTGATTTTGTTTGCTATAACTAAACACCCTGTCTATAAACGCCCCAAATAGCAGTTTAAAGTTTGTCATGTTTTGTCACTGAATTTTCTATTAGGCCGGGAGAATGTGACAACCAAAAGCATCGTCTTCGCAAAATGGAAAAATTTTTAAAGGTAAGTTAATTGACCGAAGCTTCACTGGAGAATTTGCAAGTGCCTAATTACCAACGACAAAGTGTCCGGTCATTTCGATTCTTGGAATTTTCGGCGATCATGCACTGCAAGTTTTGCAGACAAGTATATCTCAATAGATTACGAAAAAAATAAATCCATAAGGTGATCTAAAATGGGATATTGGTCACCATGCAAGACACCAATAGAATTACCCAAGAATTGAAGTTTCTCCGGATGAGTACACAAAACTGTCAGGTAAAATACATAGAAATAACAACTGATTATTGGCAAGTCGGTTATTATTCTTAAGTCGACTCAGACATATTAATATAATTAACAAGAAATTAGGCATGTTAATCTTCTAACTGACCTTGCCAGAATCAGTAGATGAGCTCGCTTGGGTCGGAGCAAATACACTTTAAATCTATCGGGCTAACATTTTAATGTGCATTATTTTAAATGTTTATATAAAAACTTTTCACTAATAACTTTTTTAACACTCATAATCCTAAGACAAGCCTGGAATGTTACAAGACCCAATGACCAATGACAGAGTGTATGTCATGTGCATTGGTACCATTGATCTATTTGACTGAAGGCAGTTGAAGTACACAATTATCGAAAATAATTAACACCTGTGTATACGACTCAACATCATTAGTTTTTTCCTTATCCTGTTTTTATTTGTAAAAATATGTAAATTTTAATTTATATATTTTTGCCAACATTGTACTAACTTGGTGCAACTTGCCGGATATTATACGCAGTATATTAGAAAAGTAAAGTAAAGAACTAGAAGCAACCTACTTCGACGAACTATCTTACCAAAAGTACCTGCATTAAAATATGAGTAGTCATATCATCATTTTAATTTTTTAAATGTATAATGTAATGGATTTAGTCTCTTTATTAACCGACTTCAAAGGATGAGGTTCTCAATTAGGTTGTATTTTTTGTAGACTTTATTGCCTCAGTATTCCGGCAACTATGAATCGATTTCCATCATTCCTTTTTCATTTGATCAAATATACTTCCAAATTGGTCTCATATTTAAAAAAAAATTTCAATGACATGGATTGGTCCCTTGAAGTTTCCTTGGACTTGTATAGTCTTGAAATGGTTGATTTCACAAAGTCACGAGTTACATTGTCTACCCGCTTCAGACTAACAATGGATTGGTCCATTTTGCAAAAATTCGTGTAACCGAATGTAGGGTGCACTTAAGTTAGAATAGTATGGAAAATTTTCTTATTAAAAATAGTCAGCCTCTATAAAAAAAAATTGCATAATTTGAAACCTAAAACGAAATCTTTACATGCCACTTTTATCAATAACTGTATATGAGGTTTGTCAAAAAAGATGTATTTTCCTCAATAGTGAAGGATATACTATTTCTTTTGGCAATATCGAAAATGGTTATGAGTTAATGTTAATTAACGTTTCCAAAGAAAAAAAGTTGCCGATTTTTAGATGGGTAAAAACATGTTAATTTTAGGCACAAATGAAGATGAGTTCTCTGTGTCATTTCCTGCCATTATAAAATTAATTATAATTTTAAGGGATGGTTAAATTACGTCAAAGACTAAATGGTTTATTGGGTGGCCATAGGCAGTTGCATATACAGCGGGGTTAGAATATACAGTGAAGTGGAGAAAACATATAGTTATACAGGTTTGTTAGAAAAAAGCTAGATAAAAAAAACTGGGAAATAAAACAAGCAGTTGATTAGATATAATAGTTGAAAGATAGGGAGGCGTAAGAACATATGTTATCATGTTATGCTGTTTAATAAATGGTAAAAGAATGTTATACCTGTATGGTAGTCCCTTAGCAGTTACAAATACAGAATGGTTGGAGTATAGGGTAGAGTGGAATTACAGTTTAACATGGTGGCTCAAAAAAATCTTACGTTGGGTAGCTATTGGCAGATGCCTATACAGGGTGGTTGACATATACCCTGGAGTATAATTATAGTTATGCAGCTTGATATAAAAATGTTAGAACAAAAGTAGTTTGTAGCCCCTGGGCAATTGCATATATTGGCTGGTTGTTAATATGAGCCTGTAGAATAATTGTAGTTATTCAGGATGATGTAAAATATTCTAGAAAAAGAAATGTTTTATTGTGGTACCCACAAGGTGTTGTATGTATACGATGGTTAATATATAGGGCGGAATAGAAATAAAGTTGTAGCAGGGCGGATCCAGACACGTGCGATTTCATCAGTTAGGGTTGGTGCCAAGCCTAAAAAATATATGTGTAACATGGCGTATAAATAGCTTTAATTAATTGATAACAAAAAAATTGTTTATCATTTATAAAGCTGTTTATATTGCCTATGTAAAATCTACTTCAATCACAGTTTTATAGAATATATAATATCTTTTGTTTTAAATATCCAATTCAATTATTTTTTACTTTTTAACTTTCTAGTGTCATTATTGTTACTATGCATTGAAGTCCGATATACTTTTTAAAACGCTATTTATTAGTTCACAAAACGAATAGGGAAAAAAGGGCAAACACTGCTATGAAAAAAACATTAATAAAAACTTATTGTGCAAAGTATGTGCAAAAATGGAGGGGTCAAAGTGCACTATAAGACCAATCTTGCAGTCTTTAAGTACTCGTACCCCTCGAGAACAAAGTACTTCGTAGCGGTTTTAAAACAATAATGCTAAAGTAATTGTTGGTGAAATGTTATTTGGGCGGTGCGCTATCTGTCAAGCCTTATAAATTATTATCAAACAGCAACAAATGATTTATTTTAACTATAATTACAAGCTGACCTGATAACTGATAATTAAATGTATTTCGAGGGTGTGGCGAAACTAAGTGAAATTGTAGACCTAATAGTAGATAATAATATGTCAAGACTTCTCAAAAATTTGGTTTATATAATATCGTTAGAAGAAGCAACTAGCGTCACCTGAACAAGCTCAACGTTTATAGAGCCTTATTTGATGAATATTGAATATAAAAAGGTCACTGTTATAAAAAACTGTATTACCGGATCACTCATGGCAAATTTGTGAATTTGATATATTTATAAACATAACAACAAAACCGGATCACTTTTTTGTCCAGATTTTAACGATGATAAATAATATTGCTTGTTTTAATCTACTGCTAAAAAACGAAACATAGGTAGATATGTACAGGGCTCCTGGCTTTGAAACACAATTTTAATAATGACAGAATTCTCTGTACACAAAACATTAGTAAAGAATCCTGGAGAATTATGAATGAAATGAAATGTTCAAAAAACACTGGTTAAAGAAATGTATGATAAATTCTGACAACAATTTATGAATATGCTTTTAATGCACATTTCCTAAATATGGAGTTTTCAATTCCCATATATGAACCGCTTAAACTTTGTGACTTTGCAAAATACGTTTTTTTCTCTTAACGCCTTCTACAGCAGACGAAATTAGTAGCTGGAATAGATTAAATAAATGGTACTGTTTTGAGACCAGTAATTTGTGTTCTACTTTCTTATCTAATTAATGAGTTTTAAAACAGGAAAATGTCCCAAACAATTTAAAAAATTCAAATCCATACCAGTTTACAAAAATAAAGGTTCAGTAAACAATATTAGAAATTATCGAAATATGTGTTCAAAGTCAGCTAGCCAAAGTTTTTGAAGCGGCATACAACATTAAACTGAACATTTTTCTCGAAAATAACAGTTTACAAATACTGTGTCAACATGGTTTTCGTGAAAATAAATCTACACATACAGTTTTATCGGAGTTGTGTAATTTTCTAAATAACTCATTGAACAATAAAATATTAAATATCACTTGCTTTTTCGATTTATCACGTGCATTTGACTCCACAGATCATTACTTGTTACTAGATAAACTTAACAGAATAGGCGTCAGAGGCTTAGCAAATGAATGGATTCGATCATACCTTACAAATCGTGAACGAGCTGGTTCAAGTTGGCGACACTAGATCAAATTTCAAGACAGTCCATGCAGGGGTGCCACAAGGCTCAATAATGGGCCCTATTGTATTTCTTATATTTATTATTGTATTGAAATTTCATTATTATGTCCAACATCTGATGTGAAAATTCTGTATGCTTTTGACACACATTTTGGTATATTTGGAAAAAGTGATTTTGAACTTGTCAGAAATGCTAATGTAGCCCCTCGGGAATTATTGTAATTGACATGAGTTTAAGGGCAAATGCTAAAAAATCGCAAATAATGTCATTCCTACCTAAAAACAACACAAATAATATAAGTTATCTTGTCAAGATAAATAATGAATCTATTGAGCAGACAAATTTAAATTCCTAGGGATAATTGTTGATAATAAACTCAGTTGGGAAAAACACATTGATTATGTAACGAATAAATTAAGTAGGACCCCTTTCCTAATTAAAATATGCTGTAAGTTTCAGTGTTCATAGATTAGCATATTTCGGCCTAGCGGAGTCGATTATGTCATGTGGTCATATTTTGGGGCTGTTCAACATTTTACCATGTATAGCTGGTCTTCCCTCATTAATTAGTTGCAAGCATTAAGTTTAATGTATATTTACCCATTAATAATGAATAATAAGAAGCAAATATCACTTATTAGAATTGATCAAGTACGCAATTATCAACACGTAGCAGCAATGAACTACATCAACCATTCTATAAGCTGTCAGTTGAGCAAACTTCCCATATCTATAAGGGGACCATGAGTTATAATTAATACACGCTGACTAGGGGGAATGAGAAAAATATAGTGAAGTTTGGAAAGGAACTCTATACCTACCTATCCACAAAAGCATACTACTCGTATGAGGAATTTTTGACAGATGCTGATGAGGAGGGTGGTGATTGGTTGACAAGACAAATAAATCATTTGTATTTGTAAGATGAATTGGAATTTCTGCACACAATCCACATTATTTTACTAGGAAAAAAACATTTAAATATATTTTAACAGGATATACGAAAATAATCGGTAGATAGCAGAGTATCATAACAAAAGATAGCTTAAAGACATCTTGTTCTCCACTTGAAATGTTTCGTTTAGTGCCTGGTAAGGTCCTCTGCTTCCCTCCAACTAGATAGAGCTTTTTCGTTCGATTAGATTAATTTAATACTCTCTTCGAGGTGTCATTCCTTTGTACGCAAGACAATATACATTATATATTATTTATAACATATATTGTTTCTGGTCAGGGAACCTTCATTAGTTGCGCTTCCCACAATTGAATGTCCTCTCGAACACTTCTTTATGTATTTGATACATTTCGTTAAATTTGAAGACGCGAGATGTAAGACCGACATCTAGGATTTTCGAGAGAATTAGCACACAGAGGTTCCGAATCTGGAGACGTCCCGTGTAATTGCTGTTCTCCCTTAACTCCTAGAACAGAATGTCACGATAAAATTTTCAGGTTACTTCACCTGTCAGAGATATTGAATACTCTCTTCGAGGTGTCATTCCTTTGTACGCAAGACAATATTCATTATATATTATAGAACATATATTGTTTCTGGTCAGGGAACCTTCATCAGTTGCGCTTCCCACAATTGAATTTCCTCTCGAACACTTTTTTATGTATTTGATACATTTCGTTAAATTTGAAGACGCGAGATGTAAGACCGACATCTAGGATTTTCGAGAGAATTAGCACACAGAGGAATGATACCTCGAAGAGAGTATTCAATATCTCTGACAGGTGAAGTAACCTGAAAATTTTATCGTGACATTCTGTTCTAGGAGTTAAGGGAGAACAGCAATTACACGAAACGGCTCCAAATTCGGAACCTCTGTGTGCTAATTCTCTCGAAAATCTTAGATTTCGCGTCTTCAGATTTAACGAAATTATCAAATACATAAAGAAGTGTTCGAGAGGACATCAATTGTGGGAAGCGCAACTGATGAAGGTTCCCTGACCAGAAACAATATATGTTATATATAATATATAATGTATATTGTCTTGCGTACAAAGGAATACACCTCGAAGAGAGTTTCATTCTACTGAAGTAACCTGAAAATGGTGACATTCTGTTCTAGGAGTTAAGGGAGAACAGCAATTAACGAAACGGCTCCAGATTCGGAACCTCTGTGTGCTAATTCTCTCGAAAATCCTAGATGTCGATCTTACGTCTCGCGTCTTCATATATTTATTTACTTATTCAACAAAAACAGATTTACAATAGATAACCAAAGTTACTTGTTTATGGACTTTGTGATTAACTTAATTCAATTTAGTACATAGAATAAAAAAATATATGTACTATATAATATATCTCAGTAACTCACTTGTAATCTAGTTTCAATATTCATATTACTCTAATAACAATAGTAGATCCTAATCAGATATTTAATTGAAACTATTTTTATTTTGGTTTTAACTAAATTTTTATCAAGTACACTTTACTTTATTAGCTACTTAAGAGTAGCTATTGCTTTAATATAACTTTTTTTACTAAATAATCGATTTATTGCTTTTGCAATTTTCAATTTTTATTAATAATATTGGGGAAATTGATAAATTTTTCTTTAAGTGTATAGTAGCGAAATTCAACAAATATCAGAGTAAAAAACTAAATGTTGTTGTTTTCAAACTATAAGTTATATTTATGTGAATTATTTTAAAAATTTCATTTCGCCAGGTTAGTAATAATAAATATGAAACTTAAGACCAACGTGAACATGGCATTTGCATAATAATAAAAATAAAACAAAAATTCACATTTATTTTCTCAGTGTTTTTGTTTGCATTTTTCATAGAATGTACTGAATTTATAGCGGCTACTTTTAACTCACCATTTGTGGAAAATTAAAAACTTACAAACGTTTTTACAAACTTTCACCGGTCGATTTTAACTGATAAAATTCGAAACATGCCTTTGGAAACTTGCAAGATTTTCTTAAAATAATAGCTTATTATGTAAATTTGTACAGACAGAATAGCATCTTTTATCTTTAGTACTTTATAGCCGGTTAGGATCTTAGCTCTTAAGTTCATATAACAATCCCATAGTTTTTTCAGAATTTTCCAATTAGTCAACTTCTAATGTCTTTTTTCCTGTAAAGATTACATGGAAACTATTACGAACATTAAAAAACTATCTTAAACATCATTTTTCAAGTTATCATACAATTTTTCTCTTCCTTACGTCGGAATTCAGCTAATATAAAAATTTCAATTTTCTGTATAAAGTTTTTAAAAAAACATCTAATACAAACGTTAGTCGGATAATTACAAATACAACAAAAAGGAATTTTTAGATTGAAAGTACCATAATTGCAGATGGGAGAAAAAAGTTTGCCTTAATTTTATTACATAGTACCTTTGGACCCATTAAAGAGTTTTGCCATCTTGTGAGAGAGATTCATTGTATAATAGATTTCACAAAGGTAAAATGAAAAACTCACAGAATGAAAAAAAATTTCAACTGCTTTTCCTAGACCTAATTTCCGTTACTCATTAGCAGGACTTTTTTCAATGGTTTATGAGCTTTTCAATAATTTCATGCTATATTTTTTACATTTTTACGCCATGTTTTCAACTCTTGGGTCACTTGCCAACCTTATGCATTAAAAATGTTATATTAAATGGATGTTTTCCTACTGTTTTATGAACATGGCATAAAATACGACTCGATAAACATGACTTTTTTGTATAATAAAATTGGAATTTAACAAAGCACAACAGAATTTTACCACAATTTTACTTATCTCTGATGTATCTTTTAGTATCTACTGGTAAAGGCATAAGCAAGAAACGTTGTTGGCTAGACTAGATTGTTACAAATGATTGAAAGTGAAAAAGATACTTAAAAAGTTAAAAGAATAAAAAATGTTATAGTGAATAGAGTAATAATTATTATTTAACTAATAGTATCCCACACCATGATTAATTTTTTTGTTCTCAAAATGTAATGAGTAATGCAGCCAAGAGTAGAAGTCAAGTCGTATGCGGTCTATATGCGCTATAAAATATAAAATCTGTTTCTTTAATCAACATTAATCTCTATATACAGGCTCATTAAATATGGAAATATTATTTGGCGGCGTTGACAAATATATGAATGAGTGTTTTACGACGATTTATGAGGCTTTCAGTAGTTAGCCTATTTATTTTCATAAACATTTTTTCCGTTAAATTAAATAAACCTTCAACAGAGAGTGCTTTTATTTGTGCAGCTGAAATGTCGAAATATGTGGGTTTTCAAATAATCTGAGAGGTATAATTAATGATGTTTTAGAACGGCTTTTTGGTATATGCAATCATCTAAAAAAGAACAAAAAAAATACACCTCCATTACATACAGTGTTGTTAATTCTTCTATTTCACATTAAAAGCATATTGTAAAATAATTTTTTTATTGTTTTAATTCTTGCATTATTAATTGCATTTATAGTTTATTCTATGGAAAACAAGGATTAGACAAAGCATTTGTGATCTTTTATTCCAGTCAGTATACAAACATAAAATGGAAAGACTAATCTTATAGATAAAAATTTGCAAATTATTTGAACAGTTTTAAATTTCCATTAACATTTTTTTTAAGCTAAAAGAAACAAACATAAGGAGGTGTTATATTTACGGTTTCAAGGAGTTTCATCATACATAAATAAATATGTCAAATAATAAATGTATTTCAAAAAGTAAAAAAATAAACAAAATTGTAATAATAGTTATGAAAAAAATCTACCTGTACAAAAAGGAACAGCAACACTTAAAGACACGAATACCTACCATAAAAAAATTATTAAATTATCATGCAAAGTACATGTTTAAATATGTTCAAAATGCACAATGTGAATTGTGGCTGTAAAAATGTGGTCATAATGTCAGATGTTTTCGATCGATTGATGTTACAAATTTATATTTCCTCACATAATTTTCATAGGGAAAGTGCTCATAATGAAGGAAGTATTGATCCATTTAGCTATTAAGAAACTAAAAAAACTGACAAAGCCGTCACTAAAGCACTTAATCATTTTACAAAAAAAAGTTTTTAAAATGACAGTCTCTAATTTGTAAGTAAAAATTCAAGATTATTCACCAGAGGGTGTTTTTTAGAGGCAATGAACTTTGAATTGATATAAAACACAGAAAAATATTTTTAATGTTCATTGAATTGGTTTTATTTGAAAGATAATTATAGCATTGTGTTGCCAAGTTAATGGAGAAAAAGCAAATGGATCTCTAACAGAGAATATAAACAATATTGAAACTTTATTTTTGATACCTAAGCTCACAATCAACTTTTTCCCTTTTGGCAAAGGTCTATGACTTTTTAGCAACCTTTATAATTTTTCACAATTAGGTGCTTCCACTGAATTGTGAACGAGTAAACTATTACCAGTAATATGTTTCTATCTATTTATTGGCCGAGATTATTAAACGAAACTGTGGGAAACTTTTGAACTCCGGTGTTTCAACATGAAAGCTGCGCTTGTCACATGATGACATGATTCGGAGGCCTTATGTCTGAGTTTCCCCCGTGATTAAATACATAGTTTCTTCAAATTGAATATCAGTTCGTATAAAAAGTCGTTATACGTATTAATACAGAATTACTTACGATCTATAATCGGAACACTCATTTATTTCTTCTTCTGTTCTCTTAAGAACTTAGAGCTTCCGATCAGCTCTTCGTCTATTCTTTTCTGCCATACAGATCTTCACCCGCTTAGATCTTCAATTACTCAATATCTATAATTAACTTTCAGTCCTTCGAGTCAATTGTTCAATTCTTCAGTCCTCTTATTCATTTTAGCAATTGAAAGACCATTTTGTCCACAGATCTTCAGTTCTCTTCAGTACACTCTTTCAGTTCTTCTTAAAAAAACTTAAGCTATTTCTTCTTCCATTCCTATGAAGACCTGATATTTATTACATATTTGGGAAATCAACTTTTATATATCAACGACAGATCACGTCTTTTTGACTTGAAAAAGTAAATATACATATAAGTACACATGTATCTATCTTCCCTTGGCTCCATATATGTTAGTGTGCTCTAGACACAGATTAAGTAGTTTATAACATTTTTATTTTTACACTAATTAGAGTTTTTTAAGGTTAATTTTATAGAAATACAATGAACAACTTAGAAAAACTTGAGGGCACGATCTTATGACAAAATCATATGTAAAAAGTTTGTAAAGGAAAAAGTTATTTACTAATACTAATATTTTTTCAGTGGAGAGTTAAAGTAAAACATGTAGGTGATAACTTGTTTTGAAAACGGCGTTGAGTATTTGCAATAAGTATCTGGTGTTATGGTGCAAAACTGTGTTTTTATAAAATTTTTACACACCAAAGGTTCCACAACATTTCCAACCTTTTGGAATATTTTCAAAATTTTTGTCGTACTACACCATGTCAGTGGCTCAGAATTTACAAAGTTATTGTAGAAAGCTGCGAAATGTGCAACGGAATCAAAACACTGAATGGAAAACCCAATCATAGCCAGTTAGCGGTTGAACTAGCTACTCAAGACGTAGAACGGATATTATCTACCAAGATTGAAACAAACAATTCAACAAGATGAACAGAAGCAATCAAATTCGTCAAATTCCTGAAAAATAGAGCAAATCTTTCTGGAATAGGCCCCAGTTGTTATGAGGCCATGTTTTGTTGGATTGGAAATGCATTTTCCAATGATTGTATAATCAGAGACCCAGAATATTTTAGCTGTTATAATATCAAACCTAAATCCAAATACATACCACGAAGGAACTAAACGTGGACTATAATGCTCAACTATATGCAAAAAATCAATTTAAGATTGACAAGGAAAATTTTCTATCATTTAATTGGGTTCCATATAATTAGGTTAGGCTAGTAATTCAGTTGTAAATTCTATTGCAATTCCAAATACTGCAAAATTCATCTGTAATTCCAAATGCCATAAAAGTTTCTGTAACAATTTAATAAATATTCTTTTATTGTTTTGTTAAAGCTAAACTTTAACTAACGATACAATTTCAATTTTTCTAAAGGTATTTGAAAGATTCAGTACTCTTTTTGTATATGTGTTCAAAAATTCCAAGTATCTCAAGGTTTTGTTTTAGACATGGCAAAATTTCATTTTTTTTTGTGTTAGATTGCAAAATTATGGTAAGAACCGGTTCTATTACATAATGAAGTTTTTTACCAAAATATGAAGGTCCTAGGTGCAACCTAAGTAATTAAAACTTTTTAACCGACTTCCAAAAAGGAGGAAGGAGGTTATCAATTCGACGGTGATTATTCAAAAACCAAAAACGGCATTGTATTAAGGAATATTACAGAAAGGTACCATATAATTTGCTATAACGTGAGATTTACGGTTTTCCAGGAAATCAGAAAAACCAGTAATTAAGGGACTACACGTTAGTGAATTCCAATTAATCTACATTGTTTTCTCTAAAAGGGCTCAAACAATTTGAATATTTTAAATTGTATTCTACAAAGAGATGTTCCAGCTTGATGTCGTATAATTTTTTATAACATACCATTTTTAGGAAAATTGTAAAAATGAAAAAGTGTTAGGTGTGTGTGTGTGCGTGCATCAAAATTCAAGTAGCAAGCAATGTGCGCAGTTGAAATATAGGGTGAAGTAAAATTACTGTTAGACAGGTCGGTTCAAAAAAATCTTACAAATAAATGTGATATTGGGTGGTACATAAGCAGTTCCATATATAGGTTGGCTGGAATATAAGGTGGAATAGAATTAAAGTTATACAGTGGTTCAAAAAAGTTTATTGGGTGTGTCCATCAGTAGTTGCATATACAAGGTGGTTGAAATAAGAGTGAAATAAAAGTGTAGTTATACAGAGTGGGTCAAAAAATTTTAAAAATATTTAAATAAGCATATGAATTAAATGTTAGAAGCATTTGCATATACAGGATTGTTGAAATATAAGGTGGAGTGAATTTATAGTTATACATAGTGGTTAAAAAAACGTTATATAGTGTGAAACATAAGTAGTTGCTTATACTTGACATATGGGGCGACGTAAAATTATAGGTATACAGGGTGATTTAGACAATAGAAAAATTGAAACAGTCAATAGGGTGGAGAGGAGTAATACTTATACAGGGCGCGTGCAACATCCTGTAGAGTTGAATTATAGTTGCATAGGGTGATTCAGAAAATCATAGACAAATAATTTATATTGAGTGACCAATACACAAGAAACGTATACAGGGTGGTTGCAATATAGGGTGAATTAGAGTTACACGTATAGAAAGTTGTCCAAATAATAAAACGAATAAAAAATTTAAAAACATGTGGATAATATAGAACAAATACAAATTAAAGAGAGAGAGAGAGAGAGAGAGAGAGAGAGGGAGAGATCCGAATATGCTAAAATAATCAATAGAATTTTTTTCTTAAATCAGAAAAAAAAAGAGTATATGTCAGAAAATAATTGCTGATAGCAGAGGGCTTCTAAACGGTTTTTATTTTATGCCAGTCGATTCTTTTTAAACATAAAATATTTCATACATGTTTTTTGCAACAATTTTGATTTTTTTCAACATTTGTAATAAATTACAGTTTATGTATAATTTACCTACGAAACTTATGCTCCTTAACTTTCCTCGAAATAACTACTTACAAAGTTTAAGATGAAAAAAGTTTGCAAAAAACATGTTTTACTATATAATATTTTATCTAAAGTATTGATTTAAAAATAAGTTGCAAAAGAATGCATTTCCTGTAAATGAATTATAATTTGAAGAAGTTTCTCGTATGGTTCCCGTATTTTTCATCAGTGGGCGTGATCCCTATGCCAGCATCTGTCCCATATATCAAACCTGACTAATTACATCACGGGACTCTTAGACTTTCAGTCACTCAGTTGGCAAAAGAGACACTTGTTGCTCGAGCGTGTGTTAGTTTCGACGTTCATCAGTTAAATTTCCTCTGAGCTTCATTAATGTGTGACAAGTGCGTAGTGCATTTTCGAACCAATAAAATAAATTATAACGCTTAATTAAGCAGTTGAAAGTTATTTTCAGACTCCGTGTGTGATATTCGGGCATATTATGGAATTTTTGCAGTTTGCCAGTCACCATCCAATGAGCTGTGAACAAAATTTCGGAAGTTGCGCCCCACAAAGCGCGAATAAAAGAAGGAAATCCTGTAATGGATTCGGACATGGAACGAACGAAGACTTGTTGGCACCTGTCAGGCAAAGGAGTCAAGCCAATGCGAGGGAGAGAGATAGGACGCAAAGGTAATATTAGTTCTTTGAATTTTACTCTTGTTTAAATAATTGCCAAATGTTTGTCAATAGGAAATTTATTGGAATAGGTTTCAGTTTTTTCGATTTGTTTATAAAGTTGTAATTATTTTTATAACAGAAACCTTAAATTCAAAATGTTTTTCCGATTTTTTGAAAACTAACTGTGGAAACAAACTTTTGAAATCAGTATTCTTGACTTACAGAACTGATGATAAGTAAACAAGGAATTTTACCTCGAATGCCGGTCTTTTATAACAATTGTATAAACAAATTATTACCAAATTATTACAGTAGATAAAAAATATTTTAATGAAAATTGGCTTTTAGGCGATATTAGAAAGCTCACATTATCTATATATGGTACAGATAATCTGTATCTGTACTAATATATAAACAGGTATCTTGGAAACAAAAGTACAGACAGATCTGAGAACTGGTGTATGTATATACACTGCTCCCCAAATAAATTAAAACGACGTTAATCATTTTTGAAAAATTCGAATGCCTAATGGGGCGTCAAATGTTATACAGGTATGATAATTAAGAGGTTGATTCCTTTCTTTAAGTAAATGAATAAGTGATTCGTCATTTTTGAAAATTTAAAAACTGAATGGGAGTAATGAAGATCACTATTATTTATAGAAAGTAACCTCGATATAATATATACTCTTAAATTCATCTATTTTCACTCATTAATAAGTATATTATTTCTCATTATTATTATAAGGTATGTATTTAGATATAGATTTGGACAACTGGTATGGTGACTGTATTTTATAAACCTTGTGTTCGTTCATTACTTCTGGAACTAAGATGTTTTTGTTGTTCATTCATTCTGATTTTTCGTCGTTGACGAGCCACAGCTGCAACTCCATTTGGGAGGAAACGTACTTAATTTGATCATTTTCAGATTTTTCAAGTAACATTCGTACTACAAAACCAAAAACAAAGAAAAGGAGTTCGATATAAACTCATTGTTATTCCCGAAAAATGTATAACGTTGTGAATGAAATTTGATAACGCGTAATTTTTAATCTTTTTTTTTTCTTGACATTACACCTACAGCTTCTAAAATACTTCATCCACATACTTTTCGGAACGATTTAGCAAAATAAAGTGTGATGACCACATTGCTCACATTACTTGATATAGTCAGATTTTCTTAATTTTTTTTCAGACAGCGAATCTTTTAATGTTTTATCAAAAGCAAAATGCTAGATTGTGATGGTTCCTTTTGATTCTGTCAAAATTAACTCCAATCATCTTATCTTCTGTACAGGAAAGTAATTACTCAATTCCCTTATAAATAAATCAAAGAAATTTACTGCTCTTTTTCCCTCTACCGTCTAGAAATTTGAAATCTTCAAAATTTGTTTTATTTTTTAAGTATTTAAGTTAAAATCAGGCGATCTGACTGGCCACTGAGTATTCCTACCTCTGCTTTTACAACGATTTCGAAAAATTACATTTAAATAATCCCTAACCGGTCTATCGTGGCAGCACTACATCAAAAATAACTCGGGGTGGTGCTTCTACATCCATCCGGAAACAAAGTTATTAGAACAGAGGTGAAAAATTTTGATTTTGAAAAAAGTAGAGATATTTCGCACGAATGAGAGTATATACGAAGAGGTAAGACCTAATATCATCAGACGTACATCTTTTAGGTTTTGGGTGTGAACAGCAGTGGATTTACACTAGGGGCAGTAGGGGCTAGTTCCCAGAGAGCCAAATTTTCTAGGGCGGCAAAATTTCGAAAGTGAGAATTTTTTCCAGTCTTATCAAGATTGTTCAATATAATTAATTAACTCTTTCAATTAATCATTTCTTATGTAATTGATAATTCAAGAAATTCAATTCGTGCACTATTTCTACATTATAATTTTGGCACTTTAAGTAGAAGTTAATAATTAAAGTGACTTAATTAATTTCCTTGAAGATTCGGAAAAATACTCGATTTTTTTTTATTTTCTGGAATTAAAAAAATTAAGTTAGTATTTTTTCGAAATATTGACAATATTTTGGAGTTATATTTTTCAATGAATGTATTACAATTACGAGTCACTCTTAGTGTAAACATATTTATTTTTTTTTCAAATATATAATATATAATAAATTTTCTGCATTAAATTAGTTATTTTAATTTAAAAAATAGATATATAAACTATAAATTTGAAAAAAAATTAGTATTGGGGCGGCATTTTTTCTGGAGCCCAGAAATACACCACTTTCCAAGGTACAAATACTTAAGAATTCTAACAAAATGTACAATTGTTTCTAATATTGGGCAAGTCATTTGTGAATTTATTTATCGTTTTAATTACTGAAGGCACATATTTCCAATATTTAGTTTAGAAAGAAATCTTTCATTTTTAATATGAAATAAAAGTACTATATGAACCTAAAATATATAGGTGATGCCAAAGAATATATAAACTTTTCTTCAAATGTGGTTGTTATTCCCAAGAAATCCATAAACATTTACAAGTAAAATGAAACAAATTATAAACATTTCAAACATATATTTTATCTCAGAAACAGACTAGACGAATTGAATACTCTCTTCGAGGTGTCTTTCTTTTGTACGCAAGACAATATATATAATATATATTGCTTCTGGTTAGGAAACCTTCATCAGTTGCGCTTCCCACAATTGAATTGAATTTGAAGACGCGAGATATAATATATATTGTTTCAGATTTAACGATATGTATCAAATAAATATAGAAAGAGGTGTTCGAGAGGACATTCAATTGTGGGAAGCGCAACTGATGAATATTCCCTAACCAGAAACAAAATATATTATATACAGGGTAAGTTTTTTTGATGATCATTATGGGGATCTCGGAAACTAGCGGAGATAGAGCAATTGTTAAATTGGGAAAGATTTGCAGTTTTACTGACCTAATTTAATGACACTTTCGGATTTTTAAGTCTATTCAAGTAACAGCTTACTTTCGTAGATTACTGGTTGTCTGTACAGAGATTTTGTTTTTCTAGAAAAGACTATAATGATCTATTCCTGTATATAAGTCGATATTTCAACTCCGTCTGGAAATCCTTATAGCTAAATTCTGTCGATATAGTGTTTTGTGATTTTATAAAAAAGTGTACATATCAAAATTGAAGGGAATTGTATCCCGAATATGACTGTCATGTCCTTGTTTGCGTGACAGCTCTCGTTTTCGAGATATGACACAAACTTATCTTTTTTTTTGAATGGAAACCATAGTTAGCTATGTGATTTTTAGAACTTTTCATCGATATAATACTCGATATAATTATTCATAAAAATAACGGAGTTATGGATGCTTTTCTCTCTTATTTTCACTTTTAACTTAGTTAGCCATGAAATATATTGATTTATTATTAACTATTCCAAAAAACATTGAACAATTTTTTTATTAGGTATATCAGATATAACGAAAAAACTAAATAAGTAGGTACTTACTAAAAACTTAAGAAATTAAAGTACATAATAATGGTTACGATTTATATTCGAAAAGTCCACCATTGTTATTTAGACAAAAATTGCATTTCTTTAAGATTGACATTACCGCTTTTCTCAAAGACCGCCTATCGATTTCTTCAATTGCTTGCAATATCGCCTCCCTTAGGTCACCAACTGTCAAATACTTTCTTTTGTATACTTTGTTTTTTAGCGCACCCCATAAATAGAAGTCTATAACTGCCAAATCGGGAGACCGGGGTGGCCATTCGCGTGGGCCATTTCTTCCTATCCAAGAGTTTGGATAGATATTTTCTAAGTGTTGTCTTACTAATAACGAGTTATAAGCAGGTGCTCCATCATGTTGGAACCACTCAATTTCTAAACGAGTTCTCAAATTCAAATTATGCAACATGTCTTGAAAATTGTATTACAAGAAATGCAAGTAGCGCCTCCCAGTAAGTGATTCGTCATAGATAAAAGGCCACAGAATAGTAGACCCTATGATACCACACCAAACATTAAATCCAAATGTTATCTGGGGTCGTCTTTGTTCTACATGGAAAGGGTTTTCTTTAGCCCAGATATGCTCATTGTCTATTGAACATATCGCAGTTAGTAAATCTAGTTTCATCTGACCATAACACCTTTAATGGCAACTGTGGATTGTCAATGCACATGTCTCTAAACCATGTACAAAACAAAATACGTCGATGTTCGTCACCAGCATGCAAAGTTTGAGAAACTGAAAGTTTGTAGGGGTGGAACTTGTGCGCTCTGAGTACCTTAACTACAGTTCGTTGAGATGTGCCAGCTTCTGCCGCAATCTCACGCGATGATGTAGATGGATTTTGATTTACCATTGCCAAAACATTTAGTTGTGCTGCTTCGTTAATTTAATTACGTTCCTTTGGTGATTTAGTAAAAGATCCATATCTGCGTAAACTATCGTAAAGCCTCTTCAATGTACATAGAGCAGGTTGACGACGATTAAAATATCTATGAAAGTATTCATCAGCTGCACGAACTGAATTTTTATGGCATATGATATAATATTACACCATATTCAGTTTTTTTTCGTTAGAATATTCAATTTTATCACGAAAACTTGTCAATATCGACTGTCAGTTCAGCACTACTAATGGAATTACTCTCAAATGAGGAAACGCCAAAGTGAAAACGATCTTTTTCATGGCTACCTACGTTAAAAGTAAAAATTAGAGATAAAAGCGTCCATAAATCCGTTATTTTTATGAATAACTATATTGAGTATTATATCGTTGAAAAGCTCTAAAAATGTCCGATTTTCTGAGGTCATAGCCAACTATGGTTTCCATTCAAAAAAAGATATAAGTTTGTGTCATATCTCGAGCTGTCAGGCAAACGAGGACATGACAATCATATTCGGGATACAATTCCCTTCAATTTCTATATTTACACTTTTTTTATAAAATCAAAAACAAAGGAACTAGAGGGATTTGACTAAATCGACAGAATTTCGTTTTTTCAAAATATCTAGTAATCCTTGACTTTTTACAAAAATCCGAAAGTGTCATTAAATTGGGCCAGTAAAACTGCAAATCTTTCCCAATTTAACCATTGCTCTATCTCCGCTAGTTTCCGAGATCTCCATACTGATCATCAAAAAAATTGTCTATTGTCTTGCGTACAAAAGAATGGCAGGTGAAGTTAACCTGAAAATTTCATCGTGACATTCTAACCTAAGAATTACGGGTAACAGCAATTACATGGTACGGCTCCAGATTCGGAACCTTTATGTGCTAGTTTCTCCGAAAATCATAGATGTCGGTCTTTACATCTTGCGTCTTCAAATTTGGACGAATTGAATTTACAACAGAGTTTATAATTGCATTTTCCATAGTAGCAAACATGATTTCACAAATACAATTCGTATATGCAAACATTTAATTTCTAGCGATTTTTTAAATATATGTTGTATAGATAAAACCTTTAGATTTTATGCCAAATATTTTTCCCCAGAACACGTTGGTGTTGGTTTTGTTCGAGTATTAATTTAAAGTATAAATGAATTCAACATCATTTCTTTCAAGCTAGTTGGAAAGGCAAAAGTAGATAAATCAATTAGGCCTCAGAAAGAAAAGATACAATATTTCCTTAATTAACCCATATTTTTCTATTAGTTAACTTTTCCTCATGTTTATTATTTACCTAATTTTACTTTTGATTTAGTTCATAATTTAAAATAATTACTATTTGAATTGCTTTTGATTTAAGTGAAGCCACTATTGTTCTAGTGTAAACACGGCATTCTCCACATTAAGGACCTTAATACCTACAGAACCTAAAGACAGAAAGCTAAGCAAAATAGAAACTTTAAGGCTAGCATCAAGTTATATTTCTCATTTGGGCACTCAACTTTTGGCAGGTGAGTAACAATTTGCAGATACATATTATATACTGTCTGCGATTTCGTTCTTTCTCAACCTTGAAAGTCTCTAGTATATTGGTGTACAGTTGAGGTAATCCAAGTGTGTATCATTTTTTTTCACTTGTCCAGTCCCATCACATGTGAAACATCTTTCATCATCTTTATATAAGTATGTGATTACCTTGAACCAACTTCTTCTTCAGGTAAGTATTCTTATTAGGTGCCATGGCGACCAGGCAAGACTATTAGCTCATCACCCTCTTGTATTGAATGGGAGATGACTCCAGAAAACACAGAAGTCAAAACTACAACTTCAGCTGGGTGGAGACACATGCATTTCTTTTGCCAAATGTTTTTCCAAGCTATTCACTAATTTCATGCATTTCCTAACATAACCACGATTAATCAGAAAAAAAACACATAATACCCATGATCCAAAATGATTCGATCAGAAAACCTCTTAAGTCTTCAACACTGTTACTATGGTTTAGATTAACACCAACCATATATGGAAGCTGAAAGACACATTATGCAAGCAGCTGCCACGTCACTTATGGACATTTGGCGGTCTCTAAATGCTACATGGGAGGTTGTTGCTCTTACCTGGTATTTTTTCTGAAAACAACGCGCATATAACCTTCAGACAGTTTCTCTAATTGAAATGCGATCTCCCTTAAGGCTATATTTTGGTACTCTAAGCATTATTTGGTAAACACTATACTAATTGGAACAAACCATAGTTATACATTTGAACTTAAATGACCACGACTTATGATAAAAGTAACTACATCTAAGTTTTTGGCATACAGAACTATATCAATTTAAATTAGGCAATTTAGGTCACTCTTGAAAATCATCTTGATCCCACATCGCTTATCAATTCGTTTAGGTTTTTTAGATAGGCCGCTGATGTAGGAATATTAAAGTAGCTGTCATGGTTTCTATTTCTTGCCTTGTTGGTTTGTCGAGTTATGCAAATTATCCATTCGTCAACAGGTCTTTTCTGAGTTCAAGTTTGAAGGCGTCTGGAGGAATGCAGGGATTTTTGGCTTTGTTGTGTAATGTTTTTAAAATGCTAGTTTTCGTTGCTCTATGATGGTCTAACACTTCACATCAAGAAATGGTAAGATCCAGTTTTTTCATCTTAAAATTTTTTTTGTCTCGAATCTTATTTGGCGGTGTTCTGGTCCAAGTTCCATGAATTTGACGATTTATACAAAATGGGTTGAATTCATTACATGAGATGTTCTGGCCTCCAAAGGCTGGATCATTGGTACAGTATAGTTTGTATTTCATTGGTGAGTTATAAGTTATATGAAAGCGTTAACTAGAATTTATTTTCGGGGGTAGTTTGATTTTTTTAATGATGTTGGATTGATGAAGAGCGCAATATTTATATTTTTGTTGGTGTATTTCGAATAAATTTATAAAATAAAAAAAATGTTTTTGTAAAAAAATGTTAATTCGTTAAAATCGTTAAAATCTTTAAATAAAATACTCCAAACCCAAACCCGCCGCTACTTCATTGGTTCATATCTTTATGTTTATTAAGCTACCATACCAACGCAATCTTGCACAAATGAAACTTATCTTATATTTTTGGTTAATTTATGGCATCAAAGAAAACCAGGCTTCTCCGAGAATGGAATTGCAAATTTATTGCTACCTCTTGGTAGATCAGCTAATTTCAAATTTTTTTCTCACTTATCCTCATCTCCTTGATATTAAATTTTCATTTTAAATATTTGCATATGAAAAAAAGCCGAAAACAGACAAGTTGTAAAAACTAGAAAACGAGTTGACCTGAACGTTTTAAAAATATTGCTCATTTATTGATCTCTACAAAAAAATAATATAAAAGCAAAATGTTCGTCATATAACCAGATAACTACTTAATGGAAGAAAGCGTTTGATTCACATAAACCATTTGTATAAAATTTAACCTTCAATAATAATATGAGAATATACATAAGCTCATTCAAGTTCTTGTTGAAATATATGATATAAGAGGCAAACATTCATTTTTCAACACATTTATTTTCTTTTAAGAAATCTTCGCGGAATTAATTAAGCGAGTCTTAGGCAAAAGTTTATAAACTGAACCATTAACTAACGCTGATTAGTCATAATGTCTCGAAATAAATTTTAAATGAATTAACTTAATTGATTTACGACCGGCCTGTGACTAATGCACTCTAACACTAGCCGAAAATTAGTCTTAAATTATTATTTGTCGAACAAGTAATTGGAAGAGGAACCATTAGACGCATATATGTTGTTTTTAGAAAAAAATTACCAATATGGAATATAAAACACTCAATAAATCGAGATTGTTTTTTTTAGTATTTAAAAACGATGTCAAACTTAAGTAATGTTTCTAGTTAAACGGTTACAGGATAATAAGTTGAATTTTTTAAATTATTTCTTTGCTGTAGGTAACTTCACTGACTTTCACTGGTGCGTTTTATGGGGTCCAAAGCAAAATTGGAAATTTTTGACGGTCTTTGGAGGAAGCCACATAACGCCTGTTAAATGTGATAGGCTGATTAGTAGATACTGCAAAATTTATATTTTTGTTCATGTATTTCCTGGAAATATAAAAATCTAGAAATATAAAATTTTTATATTTATGGAAAAGAAACTAATTGGTTAAAATTGAACCTTGAAACTCAAAATTCTAAAATTTATGGAAGGGTTGATACCCCCAGGGGTCTCCCCACTGCTGGCTACGGCCTTGCTCTTGTCTGAGGTATCAGGCTAAGAACCGAGCCCTGTGGAATCCCTGCTCGAGTACCATCACATAGCTCAAAGCCGATAATATTTCAGTGTTGAAAAACAGTCTCGAGCTTGCTGAACGACATCAATGCCCTGTCCAGTCCGTATGTCTACTTCTTAGACACTACAAATTACGTATGCATGTTTCTCTAGTTGCGTATTTTAGACCTTTAGTTAGAGTTTCGTCCTTATTTGCTATCTTTCGAACTCCTTAGTTAATTTTCAAGTCTTTAAAGCGACTATATATGTCTCTATAAAATTTAGTATTTTGCTTCATTGCTTTATTTTGCCGGGTATTAGTCTTTCCGTATTCTTAGTATTGTCCGATTGCTCTAATTCCTTCATTGTAGTTTTTGATGTCAACCGTATATTAGTGACAATTTTCTTGCTTAGTTCGTTATTGTCTCTATTTAGGTAATATTTTCAGTAAGTACCGATATTGTTTGGATTTTTCTTCTGTTTATTGCTGTTGTCTATGTTGCTAGTCGATGTCTTTTTGGTGATTATTAATGTTTCGAGATTCTGCTAATGCTAAGAATGCTAATTTTTTATGGTGCCTCTTTTGTTGCCTACTAGAATAGTTTGAATTATTTCATCGCATCTATTCAAAAGAGTAAATGAAGAATCCCATTCCGCTTGTTCTTGACTATACGATCACTATAGACCATCTACCAGGTCAAATTGTGTATTATATAATTAGCACTACGCACTACTTAATTTTTTAGTTTATTTAATTCCAATGTTTTAATTTTTTTACCATTGAAAACGGGGTCTGATTGATTCTCTAAGTATGGTGTTATTTCCAACAAAATTCTAAAAATACAACCCAGAGATGCCACAACTATCTATACCTGTAGTGTTACTCATTTTAATTTATAAATAGAAAACGTTATTTTGTAATTGAACAGTGTTAAATATGGCAAATTTTATTTAATTTCAGGTCCAATTGATCAACCATGTCTAAGGTTTACGCAAGAACTAGAAAGCGAAGACCCAAACACCAACAGACATCCAATATGTACATTCTGTATAGCACATAAAAAGAAATCTGTAAGTAAACCTCCGTACTTAATTTAAACGATATCCATATTTTATCATTTTTATGATTCTCTCCTCTGGCTTTTATAGCGAGTTGATTACTTTTTAACTTAGTTTGAAGTTAAAATGCATAACATAACACAAAGACAACTATACAGTGTGGAACAGCCAAGTGGAATAATTTCGATAACGAATAAAGGAGGGCGTGTTGGGAAAAACGCTTGGACACGTCGATCTGGATTTTTAAATGTGCATTTTTTCAAAAAAAAATGTATGGATGTGCCATGTGACAGTGGCCAATACTAACGTTCTTATTTTAAATCCAAGCCCCTGTATATTATTTATTTATTGGATTCTCCAGAAAATTCTAGACATAATTCATGTACAATGTCCTATACTTATCTTCAACTGTTTCGGAAATATTAAGTGTATTCAAATTTATTACAAAAATTAACATTAAAAAAATATTTTATTTCACAAATTCGCTACATTAAACTAAAAACCTAATAAGTAATACTGATTATTTCGTAATCATATAAAAAAACAAAAAGCATTAATCTCAATGTAGGAAATGTTCCAAAATGCTAGCCGCGAACGTCTTTGGCAACATGCTAATCTGATATAGAAATGTCTTCTAACGTTACTCAACATCTCAGTCGTGAGTGATATAATCGTAAGCGTGATTCGTCTTTTTAGTTCATCTAAGTTGAGGGGTTAGTTTTGTATACAGTACTTTTGACATATCCCCACAAAAAGTAGTCCAATGGCGTCATATCAGCAGATCCTGCTGGCCATTCTATCGATCCGCGCCTCCCAATCCATCAATTTGGAAAAATTTGGTTCAGGTACTACCGGACATGGATTTCGTAATGGGGCGGTGCTCCATCTTGCTGAAACCATATTGTATTGGCAGGAATTGTGTGTTTACTTGGCAATTTTGACGATTAACATGACAGTGAGGTGTAAATGTGCTCTCATCAGAAAACAAAACATCTAATTGGATCATTGGATCACATTGTTATCTAACCTTATCATCATTTGTTCACCGAAATACGTTCTCCTATCGAAATCGTCTTCCATGAGCTCCTAAGTCGGCATCATTTTATAGGGATGCATTTTACTTTCCTTTCAAACTCGAAAAAAATCGGGCTGCCTTTCGACCACAATTATGTGGGTTTTCTTCAAACTCAAGTGTAATAAATTTCGTATTGTCACTTAGAGCATTGACATCTACTTTTTTTATCTGTCTTACATGACCAAGCTTGCAAAACTGCTTTTCTATTTTGCTAATTGTTCCTTGGGATACAGGCAGCAAATTTGGAAAATTTTCGTGAAATGAGCGAGAAACTTCCATTTGTGTCCGTGTGTTATCTCCATAACCAATCATTAGTAGGTTATTTTGTGTATTTCTGTTAAATTAACCACTGTTCTGATATTATTTCGTACAGTTAACGAAATGCAAACA
Source organism: Octodonta nipae (assembly GCA_034190945.1). Lineage (NCBI taxonomy): Eukaryota > Metazoa > Arthropoda > Insecta > Coleoptera > Chrysomelidae > Octodonta > Octodonta nipae. Next base: position 30,943,650 of record CM067217.1, read on the forward strand.
ACAATAGCTCTGACGCTGATCATCAGTCATGCAGGCAGACAACAAGAATTTGTGAAATTAAATTATTTTCTTTTTTTAATGTTAATTTTTGTAATAAATCTGAAAACAATTAATATTTACGAAACAGTTGAAGATAGGTGTAGGATATTGTACACGAATTATGTTCAGAATTTTCTGGAGAATCCAAAAAAAAATAATATACAGATGCGTGCATTTAAAATAAGAAACTTGGTATTGGCCACTGTCACACCCTATATATTTTTTTGTTGAAAAAAATGCGCATTTAAAAATACAAATCGATGTGTCCAAGCGTTTTTCCCTACGAGCCCTCCTTTATTCGTTATAGAATTTATTCCATTTGGGTGTAAACGAAGTTATAACAAGTAGGATTCGTATGTTTTAGTTATTTTTGTATCATTAATAATAATAAAAAAAAGCAAATAATTGACAATGATTCGTCTGCGAGTTTAAATCTGTAGATTTATATTGAAAATTCGCCTTACTTTCGTCTGAAAAACATAAGTTAATGTTTGGAGGAGCATAATTCACTTCAATTTAAAAAATGAATCATCTTAGTAACACATTTATTTCTTGTCACCTAATTTGTATAAACAAGTAACTTTATAGATAAACAAATTTCTACTATAATTGCTGTTCTAATTTCTGTTTCAGAAATCAATATCAGCTGAAGATTTTGACTACTCCACACTTGAGGGCCAAATATTTTTAACACCCATTACTACGCCAGATGTTTTGGAATCGTCTCCTATTTTACATTCCGAGAGTCTCAACGATATATATTATTAAGTTCTCAGTTAAGGTGCAATAAGGAGGGTGAAAATAGGTCTGAATTTTGTGAATAAGAGTCTAACTTGAGCTCGCTAATATACAAATACATACACAGACACAGACTGACGGTAGTGACTTTATTTTGAAAATGGACTACATAAATATTTAAAATGATTTTGATCACAAGAAAAACTAGTAAAGTCTCACTTAGATCATAAATCTTAATAGAAGAAACTACGCATTTACCTTCTTTCAAAGAATTATTGTTAACAGCTTTATATAAATGTGATTTAACAAGCAACGTCAGTTCAATAGGTTACATGATTTATATATGGTATTTATTCTGCATAACTATATATCGACATAACCACTGTACTGCGAACATGACCGTAGCGAGGGGGGGCAGCTGCCTGAAAAACCTGCCGTGAGTCATTAAACCCTCCCATAAATTTGCTGACTTCCCCATCCCCTGGAACAATTAATTATCTGAATTGTCCCTCTTTCTAGGACAATTTTGCTACGCCCTTGACTGCGAATAAGAACAGAGATTGGAGGAATTTACAATATCTCATATAATTAATAATTCATGAGCGAATGTCAGATGTATTTTTTTTTTAATTTCAACCCATTTTTTTTGTATTTCTTACTATTGTTAGCATAGATTGCATAAAAATTAGTAAAACATAAATTATTTGTTATAAGGGCTGTACTGTTAGTCTTTAGGCTAGCCACATATTGAAGACTTTCGTTAAGCAACGTTTTAATTACGAAAATAGATCACATTAATTCTTATGAGAACTCGCACATATATAATTAAAAATTCCGTCTTTATTGAACAATGTAAATATTCCAAGAAAATTGGCAATAGCCTCTCTAGAATTAAGAAAATTACCAAATTTGGCACCGCTGCAATTATACTATTCAAATAAACTTTTTTACTAGCTTAAATGTACAATCAAGAACTAATCTACAATATCACACTTGCAGTATAAACACTGAATTTAAAATGTACCCAAAATTAACGGTGTTTTTGAGAAACTACCTATCTTAGAAGCATAAGATATTAACTTATGAAAGATTTGGGATATATCTAACCTTACACTTCAAATTCTCCGTTTGACAAAATTTATCATTGTGGCAGCTTGTGCGTTTTTTTTTGGACATCCCTTTAGCAGCGGCTAAAAACTTTATCAGACCATAGTAAATTTTTAAATAAGGAAAGTGGCTAACTAAAATACTCAGAATGTCCTTCGATCCGAGAGTAGCAATATCACCTGTTACAAGTATTGATATGTTTTAATATCATATGTATGTTTAGAAATATGTAAGTATCGGTTGAACCATGACACTTTGTAGGCGGCGACTAATAATGTATATAAACGTTTCTGGTTTCACCTTTGTTTAGTTCATCAATTAGCAATACACCTTTTGAATCTTAGAAAGCAAGCACTAACCTCCGCCGGTGCAACTACCTCTGTATTTATTGGTGATGACGAACCATCAGTTAGAGTGTAATTTAGCTTCAAACATGCAACAAACTGATATAAAATGTTGGTAGGTTTATTATTCTAATCAAGTCAGCAGGAGCATGTATTCAGTGCTCATTAGATTCGTTTATTTTCCAATTTTCCGCAGTAGTAAAAGTTAAGTACCTACACCCAATCTTTCGGTATGCCTACCATTTTAACTTTTATAATTTCAATCTTTTCTTTGTTCAGAAATGTCATACACTTCGCCAGTCATACCAGTAGCAGTAACAAGATTTTCTTATGAATTCATTCCAGAAATAGTGCTGCACAAAACGCCTTCTTCTTCTGTACAATTTCATCATTGTCACAATATGATTTGATGCATAATGCATCAAAATTAAGTATGTACAAATCAGCCTGTGGTGCCCTCTAAGGTTATCAATTTGCATTGTTGATCATATCAGGTATGTATGCGCTTAAGTCAATGAGTTATATAATGAGCCAATTGTTAAAGTAAAATCACCTCTTTTATGAAAGTGGTACATCACAAATTCAAGTAGCGGCATCTAAGGAATTTGATCAGGAAATAATCTGCGAGTCTGATTTTCCATTTTATCTCAACTATATTTTCTGCATATAATAAAACACTATGTATTCAATTAACTTATTTAGTAATTAGTTTAATTTATGTGATAAAATGTACGATAATTTTCAAACATTAACTTCTGACTTATTCAACTAGTATATGTAATACATAAATAAAATTTATAATATTTTTATTGTACTTAAGTCATGTGTAAGTTAACACCCACAATAAATAAACAATAGATTGTAAATTAATTCTCTTGAAGTTATTTTTTCACGATATTATCAAATGTCAACCGTAAATAAAGCTATAATTTATAAAAAATATATTACACTATTTATGAAATCATCATTGAGTTTGCAAGTACCGATACTGCTCTTATTGGCCATCAGTTAACACCCACCCGTTATATTCCGGATTTAATATTGAGGGCATCTCCAGATGTGTATTTCTCCATATATTAGCAGTATGCTTTGTTCGTAGTATGTGCTGATACAATTCAGCTTTATACGAAGGTAAACGACACCCCTCAAATTTTATAATCTGGTTTTCAAAAGGCTTATCAATATTTTCAGCCGTGCAATTTTTCTTGAGGGGTCCAAATCTTCCACTATTATTGGTATCGTCACAATTTTTTATTCTATATATTCCACATTCAAAATTTTCTATTGTAGTAAGAAATTCTGATTTATTATATTGTCATTTATATGTGTAAGGTTGAAAAATGCATCCTGACATATCTTAGATTTTGACAATAGCTTGAATGAATTGATTTTTAGTTTTATATAAAATGAAGAATTACGATCACATCTGCTTACAAATATTTGGACCAATTTTGTTATACCTATATTCTGTTTATATTAATGTAACGTTGGTTATTGCCAGCACTGACGTTCATCCAAATATTTAGATCATCATTTTGTAAATGATCCATATTTCCGAGCGTATAATAAGAACATATTGTGACGGGTATTCTTCCGACAGTTCGTGGAATAGGCATTTGTCCTATATTTTTGGAAATCCGAAATGATTGTCTATCGACCCGAGGCCGACAGCGACCGTTAATGGGAATTTTATCGAATCTTCGAGAACAAATTTCCCGATGGCTCGCTGACCTACTAGAAAATTCCGAGAGAAATATATAAATACGGACAGCTGGCGATAGCATTATTCAGTATTCGACTGCCGTATAGTTAAGTAGAGATAAATTGTAAATAGTTCTATGAATATAAATTGTGTTAAAGTAGTGGAAATAAATTGGAGTGAGTTACCTAGATACTAGTAAATATAAAATATCAAATTTATCCATGTCTGTGCTATATTTTACTATTGATTAGCCTTACTTAAAGACATATTAAAATTATATAAAATTGCACTTACCTTGGATGTTTAAAAATAGTCCCAGTATTTGAAGGTACATTATGAAAACACCTGGTAAATGTAATTAAACACCACAATCAGATCTGACAGTGATTTTTATTGATAACATTACCATTTACAATTTAAAATAGATGTAACTACAGTAAGGTCATCATATATTTAATGTATACAGAAAGTGAAAACAAAACGTATTTTTAATATCACAAAAAGACAAAGTAAAATAATATATTTTATTTCTCTGAAATCAACATGTATCTTCTGTTATTGATATAGGAAAAGTTGTATTCATAATAAAACGTACTGCTATAACATGTTTTAAAAGTATGTCTTTCAAAAAAAATGCATACAATAGCAAAATATATATATTTTTATTTTTAGTTCATGATTATGTAATTTCCATATTTTATTCCATTTAAAAACCACTTTAACATTCCGGAAGAAATACATAGCTTAAATTTTAAGATAAAAACCTGAAGGGTACTCCTAAGTTTATCAAGTTATAATTGAAGTTTGTGTTTGGATTTTAATAGGTTATTAAATAAAACTAAATATTGAAGAAAAAAGTAAGGAAACGAGAAATAAAAAATACACTAAGGTACTGATTGTTCTACAAACCTAATAACAACTATCTAAAATAATCCTCAACTTTTAAGTGAGACACAAAGAAAAGTATAGTTTGACATGATCCCTTATTAGAGGAAAAATCTTATAAAAACAATTTAAAAACATATACATAACTACTTATCAAATATTGTTTGGAAAACCAACAGAAACAATTGCAGTTTAACTATTGATCCAAACAATTTGAAACAGTAGTGCATATTTTCAAATATAAAACAAAAATTCTTCATACTTAACATTAACCGCAACATTTTTTTTTATTTAAGTTGTTTATGTCAACTGCTTGTATGAAAGGCATATATGAGTTCTAATAAGAGGCAATTGAATTTTAATGTTGCTGACTGTAAAATATCTATGGTTACCGATATTACAAAATAGTAGTTATAATAATGTGTTGATGAGAAACTAAGATATCTACTACTACAAAACTTCAATAGAGGCTAAAGTTAATTGGTTTATGATTACACTGCTACCCCAACGAAAACAATGTTGTGAAACTTCAATCAAAAGGACAAAATAACTTTGTTCGACTGGGTTCACTCAACTCCACCATAGAAAATGTTTGGAAAAATAATCCCAACGATTTTAGAAGACAACTTCAAGTAATAACATGTAAAATTACGATATAATTTTGTTCACACTATACCAAAACAAAAGAACAAAGAAAACATATATAGGCTGTATGGATGTACAAAATTTAAATAAAACCATTGAAGTAAAGGACAAAAAGTTCAGCTAGAAATTTGTTACAGATACACACAATATTTACTTTTTTTCAAAATAACCGTAACCCTTATACAAAAATACAAAAACAGTTGATAATGAAACCTTGTTATAAACTTCCTCATTATGACACACCATAATGAAGCATTTTAATGACTTGTGGCATTTGGATTTCGGCGGTTCCTAAGCCCATACCAACTGAAATTTTAAATTTCTTAAAGATGACTGATGGTTTCAAAATATGTTTGTACGAATCCGCAGAAATCAAAGATAAAGGAGTGAAAATGCACCACATTCTGTTGAATGTGTGGAGTAACAAGTGAACGAATCTTATGGACGCTCAAGAAGCGACTGTACAAATACTTCAACAGCATATTTTGTTCTAAATTATCAAGAATAATAACTTTTAATGACAAAAGAACGAAACATGTATTCCATTAAAACTTGAAAGTATGGATAACCATAGAGGAATCAAGTTGTAAACATTGATATATTTCATAGCAAATGGTCATAAACGAAGACATAACGGCCAAATAATATATATTGTCAAAATCAACTGGAACCATGAACAAGAATAACTTATTGCAACCGGATTCAACCAAAAACATGAACTGCTGTAGCTGCCAATGCTAAATACTTAGGATTGTTAGTAAAAGAACTACTGGCTATCAATGAGGCATATGAACACAATATATCTTTGACAGATATCAACACATATAAGTTTATGTCAGGTGCCAAAAAGCTAGGTTAGGTTACAGATGTCATAATGACATGTTCAATATATTGATCAATTTTTTTAGATGCACTACATATTTCCTGATGAGTTGGATCAAAAGTTCAAAAGAAAAGAAATATGTATGGTAAAGTAATTTTCAAAAATACTTAAATAATAATAATAGATTATACAGAACATTTTATATTTTAGTATAATAGATAATTTAAATAAAGACAAACTTGTTCTAAAGTCATCACTTCATAGTAACATAATACAGGGTGGTATGAACATTATATTGCTTGGCGAAAATTAAGCGAACTAAGTTGTTAAATATCATGCTTTATGAGAAATTGAAATAGTGCTTTAATGTCCAATTTTAAATGGTAATTTATGTCTCACCCCGTAGTTTATACCTTTGGCTCAAGTACAGTAATAGTAAAAGTAGACAGAGATACCTGGATAAAATTAAAAACTCATTTGCCTGTAAAACTCTACAAACCTAATAACAACTCCGGTGTGCAGGTAAAAGCATTAAGAAAAGAAATCAAGTAAAAAATATTCAAATGGTTGGTTGCTAAGGTAAAATCACTTTAATTACAACTATAACTCTTACAACATAAAAAAATTATTAAACAGTTTCTAAAGATCCCCTACCAAACAAATGAAAGAGTGATAAATACTACTACATGTTATGTCATATTTCAAGCAATTAAATCCTGTGCCTAGGTGACTCTTTTGAGATGAAACTCCTATCATAAACGCGGTATAATTAATAATGAAATATCCTATAATATGGGTAAAAAACTTGAAGAAGGTGAGACAAAAAAAAAACGATTAAATCCAATACCTTAAACAGATAGATATAGGAAATCGAAAGCATGTATTTAAAGCAACATAAATATATTTTTTATATATATATATAAATAATGGTTTGAATATGAAGGCATACATTAGAAGGAAATGGAGGAGAACTATTCAGAATTCAAACAAAGGTTGTGGAATTATTTTATACAGTGAGGTCCTAGTAAGTAAGTAGTAAGTAACGGTATGAATATGAATGTAAATGAAAAATTGTGAAAGAGGTCAATTTTTAATTATGAAACACTTTATGTATCAAATTATTATTACCTGCCCTTTCAACTACCCCTAAAAATTTTAAATAAAAAGGGGTAGCCTGTAAAGTAGTAAGAAAACTCAATTTTCAATTGTTTAATTTATAAAATAATTAATGATGCCATAGAAAGAAACAAAGTTTGAAGTAATAGCAATATTGACAATAATTATAGTCCAAGAATCATTGTTTTGCATTAGTAAGAGACAGAATTTACCTTAACAACAACATCTAAAAGTATATATTTCTTTAATATTGCTGTGAAAAATTAAGGTAGAAGTTAAATTAATAGAAACAATATATTTGAAAATTCCACATAATTTTAATTTTTGTATAAAGGTAAACGTTGTTTTGGTACATCTTTATATCTCCAATTTTACAGCCTAGCAATTTGCTCAGGTAGCATAAAATGAATATACAACTTTTATTGGTTCAAGTAAGGTTTCCAAACCCCGCAAATAAATTATTCTTTTCTTCGTTACATACTGACTAATTATAACGTTTACTGAATACAAAAAAAAAACGAGTGTGCACAATTTAACTAGAGATGGACATTACCGATTAAAAATCCAAAAGAAAAAAATTAAAAGAAATCAAATGATAAAAAGCCTTATCCAATAGACCTAAGTTGAATGAAAATGCAGCGAACTAATGGAGTTGCTTAAACCCTATGATACTTAACATCAACTAATTTTTAATACAAAAATTAAAATAGTTAAAAGTTTTAATATGAAGCGTTTAAATTGCCTAAATTCTCAAAACCTCCATTCAATAAAATCTGTGTTTGATGGCGGAATTAAACAAATTGCACTGTAAAAGACCTTTACCACACATTATAATTTTGTGATTTATATGTTTCTGTTTCGTTAATAAGAAAAATAGTAACACGTTGACATTCTCCTTTGCTAGATGAAAATAATAATAAAATCTAAGGAAAATATTAACACTACTTACACATCCACTAGCTTCACCTGACCAACTAAAACAAAGAAAAATTTACACCGATTTAATTTTTGATATATTTTCTTTTAACAATTTTTATGAGGAGTATTAATATATGTTTACTTCCACAGCTTCAAGGCTCCCACCGGATTTTATAAGTATTAAAATTATTCACATTCAGAATATTCGACTGTTCTTCTATTATATCATACATAAATATAAAACAATTAATTCTTAGTAAAGAGGCATGTCGGGCATTTCGCATTGTCCTATCGTAACCCTGTGCATTGCCATTTCCGAAATACCGTGATAATGCACCAAAGCGCCACCTAGTACGAACACGTGGAATATCTGATGGGAATGGAACCAGATGTCGAACTTGCCAGGGAACCATCTTTCGGGTACTCGAAGGGCGTAGAATAGAGCGCCGACTATGTAAAGAACGCCCATCAGTACTAACCAGCCGAGGTACTTTTGACTGACGTAGTTAAACCAGCCTTCGACGATGCCATAGTGTATGGCAGGAACGATGCCGCTGAGACCGAACGTCATGAAGACGGCTGCGCGGAAGGGACGCCATTCTGATTCGGAGAACTTATCCCAAAGACTTACCATGATGCTTGTCACTCCAAGGGCACATACCACCTGCGAAGTATAAGATCAATTAAACGACCAATCATTAAAAACATAATTCTTAATGCGAAACTTAAAATGTTGTTGGTTGCCGTTCACATGACTTTCACGTATTCGCCATTCTTATAACCAATTCCCCTTGGAGAAAATGACGAATACGAATACCCAAGGGTTGTTGGGAACCACAGCCAACTACTAATAAACAAATGTCCCTCGCACACCAACCAATTTTTAAAGTCACGTGACCATAGAAGACGGCAAGAATCCATATAAATAAATTATCTTTTTATAAACACTTTGGCTAATTTTGTTTAACAAGAGAATTTCATTACATCAAGTTCCTCATAAAATTTCAGTTTACCGTCTAAAAAAAGTTCCTCTAAAATAGAAATAAGACACCAACTACAACTTCTTGGAAAATTTTGTTTGTGACACATTTTCTTTTTTTACACTTAAACTTACAATAAAGTCGTGTCGAATGCATACCAAAGCTTCAATTTTGGAAATGTTTTCACTGATTTTTAAAAGAGAACAAAAATTACTCGTATTCTTGATACAAAATCCAGTGTTTATTTGCTACATTTGTAGAACTTTGACAACATTCATAATCCTTAAATATTCTAGGCTGGCCTTTATGACCGATTTCAAGTGATTTTCTTCAACAGTAGTAGTTTTCGTAGACAAATACCTTGGCAGGTCTTTAAAAGCTTTTCGTGCAGCATCTTTATAATGATTAATTCCGTCAACTTGTTTTATTTCATTATTTACTCGAACTTTGTCTACCCCTAAAAACACTTTTCTTCAAAATTCTTGGATTTTTTAATACACCCAATTCTTTACGGATACTTCGAAGCCACTGCAGACCCCCATCTCAATGACCCTTATGACAAAGAATAAGAAAAAGTTACACAATTTTTCGCTAAGCAAAATGTAGAATTTGAAACTGACGTACTAAGTAAATAAAATTCTAAAAATCATATACAAATACTAAAGCTCCTTCCAAATTGGAAGAATTTGAATGAGCCATCTTAGAATTTTATATGGCGCTCCTAGGGGCGATTTTGCATTGGCCTAAAATACGATTAAAGATTTCAGAGTTGGTCATACTTCATACGGGAACACTTAGGAAAAACCAATGTAGGGTTATTAAAAAGGAAATGACCATTACAAATTACTTGATTACAGGCAACCATGAACAACTGAATCTTTCATTTAATGAAATTAAAGGTCTCATTTCTTTGAGTAATATGATGGATCATAAAGCAAGCAGATAATATTGTACAGTAAATAGCTATAGCAATAATTATATTGATATTACCCATGAACAATTACATTTACTAAGTCGTAAAAAATAATCCCATAATTCCATTAAATTTATCATTTATTTTTTTGCAATTTGTCAAAATTACTTTTTTAATATAATAATAATCTATAAGTATTACGGGAAATATGAAAGATAAATGGATCGTAAAGCTGTAAAAAATAGCGATAAATATACTTCATCCATCAAAATTGTTAATAAATTATAAATTCAGTAAAACCCAAACCAATATAATTAACCAAAATAATTAGATAATGGTCTTCTCTAAGAGGTAGATATTTCACAAAAATGTTAGAGAACCAACCCAAATAAGTACTAACCTGCAAAGAAACCATAAAAAAACGTTTAAAATTACAAAAGTATGATTTTGAAAGTTTCCATGTTGTTACAATCAACTGATTTTTTAAAATATTTCTAATTAAAAGTATTATTCAAATTTAACAACAAACTTCTCTTTCCCGTACAGTTTATAATTTGAATTCCAAATGAAAAACGAAAATCAGATGTTTCAATAGTAAATTATTTTCGGTATCTTTCTAAACGACAAAATCTAAATTGCTGTAAAGTATAATTATAAAACACTTCATCAGTGATCGAAATTGTTAGATTATTTTATGCAAGATAAATTTGAATAATATAATATATACTGAATTGATATAGATAAGCTATTTATCTCTAAGATCATATAATAAAACTATTTCCTTCAGCTAATGTTATATAAAAATATCATTTTAAGTAAATCGAATGAAATTTTAATTAGAAATGAGAAAAAGTTACCGAATATTCTGGAAAAGAGCGAACAAGGTCATATTAAGACAAGAGATTCATTAGCATCTAATCATTGGATGAAACATATTATAAGAAAAGCAAGATTCAATTTTAACCAATTAAACATCTTTTACATAAAAATAAATTTTATATTTACACATTTTTATATATCCTGGGAATATAGGAACAAAAATATAAATGTTGCAGTCCTAATCAGTCCATTACCCATCAAATATGAAATCATTCAACCCGAAACAGATAATAATAAAATAAATGGAATGAAAGACATAGATGGTAAAATCTCGATATTTACTTATTTAAACCAAAGTCACCTGTGTGGAGGGCAAAGTACAACTTATAACTGAAGAAGCTATAATATAGCGAAACAAGTTTGTTTAATTATAGTGCAAGTCAGTAATATTGTGTTTTAATCCGTCATGAGCTTTAACTTTCACTAAGTAACGGCCAACTCTATCCAATCTGGATTAATACTGTTGAATATTGTACAAAACAGAGTAATTAGTGGAATAGATGATAAATTAGCGGATAACAAAAGCATAAAAGACAGAGCTGTGTCTATTCATTTAGCAAAAAAACTAAGGCCACACTTAAGAATTGCATTTATATTGTATTCAAAAGTATTAAGTTGCGATATACTCCAATATATCAAAGCATTTACCCTTCTGATAAGAATATGAAGCCTGAAAATAGTGACAATTTTGTCAACTGATAACATTTCCATTATGAACATTGTGTTGAAAAAAATATCACGTACCTAATATTTTGAAGTAATTAATTTTTCTCAGAATATACTCACCGAAAGATAAACAACTTTTGGTTTAAAATGGCAGTAAAACCCATAATACAACCATGGTACAAACGATCCCATTATAAGTAAGGCGATTCCGCAATAATCGAGCTTAGAAAATAATTTTCCTATAAATTGGGAATGACAGTTAACTGTGTGAAACATAAATGAACATCCTAGGCAGATGATGGCTCCTGCGAAGAAAGCACCAAAGACTATTTTCTCTTGAAGCTCGATTTCGATTACTGGTCGTAACAGGAAATATATCGCAATACCTGGAAATAAGAATGAATTAGTTTCATTACAGAATTATTAGCATTGTGTAGTAGAAACATCGATCAGTATGTTTATTTTTGAAACCATTAGTTTCTATGGATAGAACATAAAACTTGATTAATTCACTGCATTTTATAACTTGTAACTAACCATATATCAAGTTAAAAAAAATCATATTTTGATGTCAAAATTTTGCGTATAAACAACGTTGCGATTTTCGGAATACGTTATTATCATAGGTAGAAGGGATTCTTCAAAACAATTTGGTTTAGAATAATGTTTATTTGCGGGCTTGGTCCTACTATGTCGCCTTCAATGTCATCCTCGATAGCTAGTTTATGCATTTTCATAAGAGTTAGTGCTATGTAAGAGGGTGACATTTTTTTGTTTTCTAAATTGTCTATTTTCAAGGAATTTATACTCTTAATCAATTTTACTAAGAGAGACCACCACCAGTTTTTTCCTTTCATGTTCTGTAGTTAGATATTTCGCTATTCTACATAACAAAACGTTACATATTGGTCAAAGTTGTCACCACAGAATTATTATTCCATCTAACAAACGTTTTTATTTACTGTTTAAAGAAAAATCACAGTTGTCATGATTTTTGCCTATATATTTTTTCGTTTCGATTTTGTTTTTTATCTACGGTTTTCACTGTTTAGTCAACAAATATAATAACCTGTACGTATAGAAGAATTTGTCATAAATTGTGCTATGAACGGTTTTTGAGTATATTTGTTTCGCTATCCATTTCTATCTTCGAATGTAATTAGTAGTACTGTATGTGTGGTGAGATTAGTACACATACAGTGTTACTAATTGTACTCCAGTATGTAAGAAATGTTGTTACACAATTAATTTTATGGTGAATACCAAGTTGGAAGACGAAGTGACACGAAACTTAAAGAACAACAGAATTACACACAAACACAATTTGAGGAAATGATAAAAAAATTACGAAGTGCTAATGAAATAACTAAGAGTAAAATATCTAAATTAAAATCACACACGAATAACTTAAAACAATAAAATGATGCTAATAAAACAATAAAAAGTACAAAATAAAATTGAAAACGAAGAAATCAAAATCAACCGTACTGGAGATTATACTCAAGTACTCAATTGATTGTCAAAAAAGAAAGATTGGGAGCAAATCACCAGGGCATAATAATTATAAAAAGTTCAGCCTTAAAACCACATATTTTGATGGTAGTTCGTAGTAAAAACAATGTGAAGCCGTTGCTATAACTAATGGACGAGGTAGTGATGAAAAAGCGACATCGTTAATGATTCATTTAAGAGTCTCGACACTAGAATTACTATAGAGTATAGCCGTAGAACAACTGTGAGATTTTAATGTGCTGAGTCCAGTTCTCAACAGAAGATATGACAGAGAATCTGTCAGCCAATTTACCATGTTTAACTCAGATATCCGAATCGACCAAATTGGGGGAATTTTACAAATATTCGATGTTGACATTCTACATTGTCATTAGATCACGGAAACCCGAAGGTAACCACCCAGATGGAAGATATATTCTTCCATGTCTTGTTACCCAATATTGAAAAAAGACCTACGGTAACGCAATCTAGTCCATCAGTGTAGAACGTTTTCGATCAACAGAGAGGGCCAAACTGACAATAGCAGGGTAGAGCTTTTTCGCTGTGATCACCAGAGAGACTGCAGCGTTGCGTTGCCACATCTATCAGCTCTGAGAACAGTAAGCCGATGGCCTTCCTCGAAGACAGGGACAGTCTAGGATGTCATCAATGATGAAAACAGTCACATGATTAACAAAAACAATCACTGGTACCATGTTATCAATTACCAAGCCAAATATTTTGAGGATACCCGAGACCCAGTCAATTACCCCAACTGCGAACTATCTCCGGCCCAACAATTTTAGTATAGGTTGAGATAGAAATGGAAGTGAGGTGACGCGAATGCAGTTTCAGGCATAAGGTCTTAGTGGCAAACAATGAGGTCGCTTTAGTTCAGGGCATTGGTAACGCAACATATGTTTATGTTTAATCCGAGGCACCGCAAAACCGTCTCTAAAGGCTAATTCAGACTACGCTAGTAGTTTAGTCGAGTGGCGAGTTATTCCAATGATTACTGTCCCAAAAACGTTCGTACTGCGGTCGAGTACAGTACACAAGTTTAGTGTATTTTGCAAGTTGAACAACCTGCAACTTAATATTCCATACGCACTCATATTCTAGATATTTGAAAACAAATTTTAAGGTTGTTTCTTCATTCCTAAGAAACGACATTTTTGTAAAACCTAACCAACAAAACGGTAGCTAATAACTCCACAGCTCAAACAGTAGTTGAACTCGACTTAATGAAACGTTCAGACTTGTTTAGCTGATGAATCAGTGAGCAGTGACGCGTGGTGGGGGACGCTACTCGACCGAAAAATAGAACAAAATGGATCGGCTCCACTAAATTGCTTGCTAAACTACTCGCCACTTGACTAAATTACTAGCACCGTCAGAACTAGGCTTAAGAGTTCAGGATAGAAGGGACAGTAACGAAGAACAATTTACGAACTAGGGAAATTAAACTAAACCTAGGCTAGATAGGGGCAGGACAAGTAAGGAGACTGTGACAAAAACAAAGACCATTTTAGACATTTTGAAGAAAACGACAGGATTTGTGATAGAAAATTCGATGATGACCAGGTTGTTCCCTCTAAAGTTGTATCAAGTTCAGAAAAGACAACGGCCAAACCTTCTGGTGTCCAACGTCCAGATAACTGGTTTAGGATTCAATGAAAGATGTCAGGTGAGACTATCATACTTAGAAGGGAAATGGTGCTGACAATTATGTATGCATGGGAAATGGAAATGGAGGGATATCATTCGTAGCAACGAGAAGTTTTTAGTATCTTTATGTTAGCTAAATAGGCTACTTTTAATGTAATGGGCAATACCGTTTGGGTGGTTATAGGAAGTAAATAATACTAAGTCAATAGAGAGTTTTAAGTGATATAAAATTCAACAGCAAACCGCTTACGCCATCACGTAAATAATGTTTATAAGCAACAACTGACATAATTTGAATCGTAGTAGTAAATCATTTGAGCATTAAAAACCCAAAAAATGTGATTTTTTTGTTTTTCGCTTATATTGTGAAAAGTGATGACGCGATCACATACCGTCAATGGAAAAGTTGTAGAGAATCAGAAAATCTTCAAAATGAGTGATCACAAATCTTGATCAGAGCATTTTACAGGGAGATAAGCTGGAAAAACTTAAAAGTTTTTTTAAATTTCTTAGCTCTATTGTAATTAAAGCTCGGACTGTAATCTTTCTTCTCATGATAGCTTATAACAATGTCCTAGAATGTATTTATAAAGCTCGAGAATATTTGCTTAACCGAGCAAAATTACTTTTTCTCAAATGTGAGAGTGACACATCCAACCAGTTGAAAAAAGTAGTTTAATTAATAACAGTAAACAGATAACCATTAACTTAGTAAACCAATGGAAAAATAGACCGATATGCACAGTAATAGACAAGTACATAAAAACATAATAAACCGCAGAGAAAAAATGCAATAATGCAATATTTACTCCCCTTTTAAACCAATTTCCGGGCGAAAAGTCAAAGATAGTCAAATTGAACTGCGTTATATGAGCTTTCCAAATGTATACTATACTAAGATGATACTAGCCTAGTTAATACAGTTTGGATGGCAAATTATCTGTCTAATTTAAATTGCAATTCTTGAAAAACTACTTACTCGACAGTATCCATCTTGCGCAAACATAAACTCGACATTAGAAACTATCATACTGACGAAGATTCGAGTTTTAGTAACAAGTAATTAATTTTTGAAAAAATGCATTTTTACCAGTTTTTCTGACTTGTCTCGGTGAAAAATGATCCCATCATGACTTTAAGCACACTCTAATTCTTTACAACTTGTCTATTGACCACATTACGATCGGTTCATTACTTCTAATAATATTAGGAAAAAACAAAAAAAAATGTATTTTTGAGAGTTAAGATTTGAATAATTTATTTCTACGATTTTGCTGTTGAAATCTTAACAATTATTCTGTATAAACTGTTAATGAAGTGATGGTATAAGCGAATTGCTGTAAAATTGGATGTCCCAAAATGACTACAATTTTATTCTATTGACTGGTGTATAAAGTGCAGTCAATTTTTAAGTGTTATTAATTGAACCCAAGTACCCAAGAACATGAATTAAATAAAACACATCTAGAATTAATTATATTTATTGAAAACAAAAACTCAATACTAAACATTTAGTATTTGCAATGAATTATTAAACAGTATAGTCAAAAATAATACTGAAAAATATAAAATATGAAATGTTAAAAATTACTTGAAATTTTTTAAGTGTATTTAAAACCAATCAAATTATAAAAAACAGTGTTATTTATTTCATTAATATAATAACTATATTTTTTTAGGATAGAAGAAACCGATGTGTATTGTAAAACAATTAACCCTAAGGAGTCACCTCACTGGACCCGTAATTCTCCCCATCCGATAGCCCCGGATATAGATAGTTCTATATTTGCCACCCCCTACTACTCCATGGTTTGTTAAATTCATGTGGAACTATTAATTAATCTCCTCGTCTTTTTTACCATATTTTTTTCCTTTTACAAATCTAAGGCTGAGCGCACCTACATTGGATTCGTAATATGGTCGGAATTATCGGATTGGGAGTTCGGCTCCAGTTTAGGCACTGAGTTAAGATCAATCTGTTGTTTTTCTACAGATAACGGATCTAATGTGAGAACACCATAACTTGACAAAAGTTGCTGGGGCTCAATAATTTCTTGATGGAATGTGAAAAGAAACAGATTGTCAACAATTAGTTGAAGATAACAATAACTAAAAACCACTAACAAATTATTGCGGCTATATTAACAAACTTAAATGTGATAAGATAGCAAACAGAAAACTAGTTTGGAATAAATTATATTTGGGAAAAATAAATAAATCTTCTAAAGTATTGTAATCAATATTGTAAGAAGCTTAATTTCCCCAAAAAATACTTCAGATTCGAATAAAAAATGATTCTATAGCACTTAAAAATACATCTAGCTAACTCAAAACAACCTCTATTGAAGGAAATCTGCATATACTAAGTCTCAATAAAGACGCGCGATATATTAATACATAAATGCAATAAGAATTATTTCAAAATTAACTTCAATTCTTACAAAAGCACTTATTACATAAATACATTACCACTAATAAAATATTTTTGCAAAGGACCTACAATTATTTTGACCATCTGAATCATGAAATAAAAATAAAAATTTAGATCATTTTTATTTTTATTTCATGATACCAATATAAAGAGCAAACATTTAAAAATTAAAAATAAACGTTTTTAACGCTCACTTGTAATAACAGCCACCAATAATAATGAGGAAGGACATTTAAATCGTAATAGGGTAGTTCCTGTAAGTGGCAGTCTCATTAAATATGAATTGCATACCTAAAAAGGTACGAAAACATTTCCAAATTGACATTTTAAATATAAATTTGATAAACTTTTTAATCGAGAGCAAATTAAGAACTAAATAATCTATAATTGCAAACAATAATGAAAAAAAAACAGAAACTAATAAAATCTGAATTATTTCAAAATAAGGAAACAAGAAAAGTCAATCTGGAAGTTAATAGCTAGAAATTCATTAATGGTATAAATTTTGCATTATATATCGAGCAACAACTTCTTGGGGTCTTGCCTCCCACTGTTTTTTTTCTTCAGCAGAAACATGGATTTGGTCACCTCTCAAACGATCCAAAAGGGTAACGCAAACAACGGCTGCTCTAATCTTAGCTTCGTTTGTTAAAGCGGCTACAGCAAGTGATTCCATTTCCATATTTTTTATACCTCTTTGCTGGAGACTGTTCAGGTACACCATTTTTCTATCATTCGTGTAATCACAAAAGGCTCCATCCAGTCTGCCCTGGCCTTCGTAAAAATCATTGGCGCACATCGTTGTTCCCGACACAATTTGGTACGGTTGACATGGTTTAGCTAGAGATTTCAATTCGTTCACTAGCGTTGGGTCAAGGATGCAAGGTCGCCTAAGTGGTTCACCTAGGACTGGTACTTCCCAGTAAGCATTGCCCATGCCGTCTACAACGCCATCTGAAACGACCACCGTCCCGGGTTCTAATCCAATTCCACCGCACGTTCCCATTCGGAAAAAGACAGGATTCTTGCACTTAGAGTAATGCATTAGTTTAATTAATTCATGAAGAAGAATGCTTATTGAGGGAACGCCCATACCGTGACTTACAGAAAGTACGGGCCCCACCTTATACATAGCATAACGATGTGTATGTTGGCAAAGATCTGTTAATTCTGTTCCAGTCGGTGTAGTTATGCCAAGTTTTTCCATAATAAAATATGCAAAGTCTTTCATTCTCTCCTGCGTTCCTCCCATACATACGTACTTAACATCACCGAACATCTTTTCTAGGTCATGGACGCTAGTGTCAAATCCAATATGGTATAAAACATCATGAGAGAGACTTTCTAAATGTGGATTCTTCAGAATGGCTATCTCCATTTTTTGGCACAGAAAAAAAATACTATCCGCGCACTTAATGCTGACTAGCAGAAAATTCTGATCCACAGCCTTATAAAGGGTTAGATATAGGAATTTCGTTTCTTATCGACAATATTTAATGCATCTTGTAATTTTTTGATAATTTCACTGATAATCATTATAGCCGCTAATATTTATTACAAAAATTTTTGTTTATCTCACAAACAATTTCTTTCTTGCATCATTTCTAAATAAATCAACGATTTGGATATCATGATTTATGACAGATAAATAATAACTATTTTTTTGGAAACTGTTAATATAGGGTTCGCCGGTGAGATGGGAAATTTTGAATGTCCCATACGTTTATTATTAAAATTTTGTCGTAAAGAATTGAGCTGGGTACATTGAGCCAAATCGGTTTTTAAAAATACCGTCAATTCACTGGATACATTCTCCTGCTTGTAAATTTCTTCTGCATAGATTTAATTTTTTGCTTTTAATTTTCAGTTTCATTTATGGTGATGTTAAAGATTAGAAGTCTTTCCATCTTTTAAATAACCTGCTTAATGATCGTCGTCTTATTTATCTTGGATTTCATATTCTCTATCCTGGTTTCTGTTTTTATCTCTTAGACTGTATCCCGCTAGATTCCGTGATATTTGTATTTGTTCTTTTACTGTTAACTCTTGCATCTAGAAAGTTTGTTATGGCTGGCTGTTCACAGGTTTCAGCTATTTTCGTTTTCCACATAACATCTATCTGTTTGCATTGTTTACTTCTGTTCTCTTTTAATTAATTACTTTGAACTCCTAGGTTGGTAAGCCTGTTTATTTGTTCTATAGTTTCATATTTTACAACAATTTCTATCTAATTGCCTCTTTTGCGATTTCTTCATGTTCATGTTTTCAGCTATTTGGTGTATATATAGTATAGCAGTTTCTATAGGCCGTCCTGGTATTAGTACAACACACTATTTTGTTAATTTTTATCCACCACCTAGTGTCTTAATGAGTTGGGGAGCGCCTTAACTAATTCTGGTTGGTGTTTTGATGTTTTACATCTTGTGTTAAACGCCTTAGCAAAGTCCATGAAGCCTATACCTTCCAGCTTTTTCAATGTCTATGATGATGTAGGTCATTGCTGTTCTTCATATGAGAAGTTAATCTTTTTTTTGGGTCTATAAATTAGTCATTTCTTTTCATTTTTTTTCTGTTAAGATTTCTAGTATGATATTCGTTTTAAATCAGATATGGTCTGCCGTCTATTACTGCACCTTGTTTTTTAGAATTGTCCAAAGGAAAAAATAGTAGCCAGAAGAAAAATCAGCAGCATGTCTTGTGCTGCCATCTTGAAAAATAATTTGTGGAAACCTACAAAGCTACTGCATCCAAAAGATGCTGTTCATGTATGTGTAGCGGTGTGCATTAGGAGTTTGATGTTTCCTCTAAAGTCTTGGGATAATGTCTAATAGTGAAAGTACACTCCACAAATGAAGTTGAAGATTGACATCTAAGATTTATGGCCTTTAGAGACCGATTCGCGACAACTCGAAATTTGGCTAATGAGTGCTTAGGAGAAGAAGGCCATCTGACCTGAGCATCGACGGCAACGACTACAGTGGTGCAGAGAACAATAACATTGGAATGTGGAATGGCATTAGGTAGTCTTCTCTGATGAATCTTGATAGTGCTTGGGTGGACATGATGGTGGAAGAAGAGCTAGAAGGGATAGTATTCCTCGAGAAGAAATAGACCACCTCATTGAATCCATGCTAAGACGTGTTGGGAGGAGAATAGATAACCGCGGTGGACAAACACATTATTAACTTAATAAAAAAATAAACTCCTTGGTATTTTTTATTCAATTTTAAGCATTTACTCCTTACTATGGCATCTATTTATTACCAAAACAATATAAAATTTAACCATCTCCTTCTGGGTGTTGCGAGTTCTTTGTCTTTGTGCATATCTGCCACAACGTCAAACAAGTTTTAATTCATGTAGATTTTTTTTGACGCCTTAATTTTCCCTTTGTTTTTAGAATTGTTGGTAAAATGTATCCAGTGTTACAAAAAGTTTTTAGTTCATTTAAAATATGTATCTCATTCCCAGGGCTAAGACTTTTTAACAAGTACTATAACTTTATATCTGTAATAAAAAATGATTTATATAAGCCTTTGTTCCTTCATACCTGGAATTTCTCCAAAAATTATTGTACTGTAGTTATAGTTTGGGAAATAAAGAAGATATTTCTAAGCAAACATATTGTTTCTGATATGATTTTGCTACTATCTGTTGATAAGTTGTTATCTATCAAATAAGTGAGGTTCCTAGTAGAAAATTGGAAAAGGGCTGTCTGAAGAGGGCCAACAGTCTATATATGTATAGATCTATAAAGAATTGACTGCAATAAAAAGGAATCACAGGAAACCTGGGCCTCGATTCTTGAAACCATTCGACGGCTCTACCACTCGACTTCGGACTTATGTCGTATGAAATCTGACATAAATGAAGTTTAATATATGGGTTAAACTTCATTTACCTCAACTTTTCATGCGACTTACGTCGAAAGTCGTATAGTAGAGCTGTCGAATGGTTCGAGAATCGGGCCCCCTAGCGACTGAAATCGAGTTCGATTCTTAAAATTTGCAGAATACTATTTAAATAACGATTTTTAATTTTATTTGCGTATTTTTAATTATAGTAAAATGTTACAGCTATACTTCTCCAACAAATCAAGGTTTATGATATATGATAACGTCCTAGATAGCAACAATTCCATTCCGACTGCCTCGTGTATTTCGTCGTTCAGTAAGGAGAAGCAAAAGAGTATTTAATAAACCATCATGAAGTAATGGTTCAAGCAAGTATCCCCTCCTTCGATGATCAAGCTTTTTTCTTTAATTTGACTGGATTATAGATCAAATTAAGAGATATAAATCTTAAATAGTACGAGACAGAATTGCCTGAAAGATTGCGAAAAAACAGAAAGCAATTAAAAAAAATCTCACAATTAATTGTGATAATAATGACAAGATGGAGGATATTTTGGCATATTTAGAGTAAAAATGACTCCGACAATAGAAAAAAAAAACAGTTTCATCATTATTTTTAAAATAAGGCAGCAAATTAAGTGACTAAAAGATCTCTGCAATCAATAATTATTTTCAATATGCCAATTCTTTCACGTTTAGATATTTGCACGGCAACCGAGATTATATTTAGATTGCCTCAAAAACAGTATGTTGGTAAGTTATCCATCTGAATCCATCCTATTGGAATACAATTTAAAATTTAAAATTAAGTCATTTCAGAGAAATCTGTAGATTCGTTGAAGTGGAGTCTGGTAATAAAGGTTTTTCCTGATTTTCTGGAAAACAACGTTGTAGAAGATTATAAAAAATATAACGAAGACGATAAAGTCGTTTTAGAGTAACTAATAAACATAAACCTCAAGAACTGAAAATTTGAAATGACATTCGGCATAACTTAAGAAGAACAGAGGCCAGAAAGATTAAGAAAAGTTCGCCAAATATGAAATTAAACAGAATAGGGTTAAACAAAATACACATTTCTGACAAAGAAAATATATGCACTACAATAATTTAAATATAGTATTTATGGAATCATTGACGACACTTACCAACATTTAAAACAAAAAATGAAAACCCCCATTTTTTTGAATACCTTCATATAATTTCTGTCATAAAAATTAACATATTAAATAGCTGCTCTAAATAAATCAAGATTTATCCAAGTTAAAAAATATATATAAAAAATAATCGAAATTTGAAAATGATGCAAGAAAAATGTTCAAAAACTGTTCGACAACGATACTAACGTCACTACACTTTTCTGCACTAACACTTTATCACAATAAAACTTATATCAGACAAGCGATGTGAACAAATGTAATTGCTTACGTCAAAAAGGAAAGTAAAAGAGTAAAAAATTCTGAAATAAATGACCGTTAAAGCATCAATAAACTGTAATAATGCCGATATAAAATGCAGTAATTTCATCAGAAGTAATGTTAAAGAACGTAACCGGAGATACACTTTACTTCTACGAAAAATTAAAGTCTTCCTTGTCGAGTACGAACTAGTAAGGTAAAAAAATTCGATGTACGTTGGACATAATTGCGTGAAGATGACGAATCGTATTGCTGTTAAGCGGCAGAATTGTACAAACCATGTCATAAAATATAATTAGTGAATCATGAGCATTTCAAAGTTTTATTTTATAAAGAAAAAATAAATTAGCAAAGAAATATTAAACCAGATTATAATGTGTCTGTATATAACAGTTATACACGCACCGGCAGATGTTCGTAAACTTTTGGCGCGGAAGTATTAAACAAAATTGAAACTTGAGTTGTTGCAGAGCATCCGCATAGGGTACCAACAACCCTGCCAATGTTGTCGATTTGCAGAGTATTGAAAACAAAAGGGTAAACGGAATTATTAAAATGTCTCGAGTTTTTTGTTTTAACTATTAATTCAGTGAAATGAAATTTGTTATGATTTATATTATATTATCAGTGATAATTTGAAGGAAAGTAATACACCAGTCTATAAAGCAAAATTGAACCCTTTTTGGGACACAAAATTCAACAGCAATTCACTTATTCCATCTCGTCAGTAACAGTTTAGGAAGAATAACTGATTAATAGCAAATTCATAGAAGTAAATTATTTAAATAATAATAACCGGCAGAAATATGAATTTCTTTTGTTTTTTTTTTTCGGTTATTGAATGAAAATTAATGAAGGGATCGTAATGTCGTCAATGGAAATGTTGTAGAAAATTAGAAATACTTCTTAATGAACATTAATATGTCCTGATTGGATAAAAGTCAAAATAACTGCTAAAAAATGTATTTTTTTAATTGATACATACCTTTCTGGTAATTAATACTGGAAAGTTAATCTTTGTCAAATTAATAGTTTATAATGTTACTTTTATATGGGCTCAAAATAGACTGTGGAATAAGCACTTCTTGTAGAATTGTTATTTAAATAATTTCGGGAGATATTTTGCATAGCCACCGTATTAACCCGGCTAGTCCGATCGGAATATACTATAACGGGTGAATAAGATTAACAAATATTATGTAATATTCTGTTTTAATAATAATCCATTACCCGTTAATCCGCCCATGGTAAATTCACACAGCAAATAGGCCAACTAGATTTGAGTAACACAAAAGCGGTAAGCTTCAGAATGGTTTTGTTTGCTGTTGTTGTTAAAAATTTTATTCACCTCTCGAGAACGACAATCTTTTCCAAAATCGGAGAAGGTGTGGTTTCCCTTTATAATTTGGATTAATTTCCCCACAATTTAATTTCTTTTGTATAATAATGACTTCAAAATTTATTATTATTAAATAAATTATTTGTCAAAATTCTAAAAATGATTGATGAATAGTTTTATGGACACATTCTTATTCGTTTGCATTTTTTCCCTTGAATTCAGACTTGTTAATAGAAAGTAATAACATAAATTAAAAGTGATAATAGATAGCCATTTTGCATTATATAAATTCTGACTTGATCTAGGTTTCATGAAATAAAAAAGAGAAAACCATGAAGATAAATCGATCGGATTTTCTCTTTGTAATCTTGGGGTTCACCAGTCGTACGCAGCTTTTTGAATTGTACTTGGAATCATGTAGATAGATGCAGAAGCAGAATCCCTCTTAAGGGCGCCTAACGTACCTAAGTTGAAGATAGTTTTCGTTCCCGAGATTTCCCGTTTTCTAGAGTTCCTGATCCCGAAAACCCACCCCAGAGAAATGAAACGGGAACTTTTGTTTTAAGTAAATTATTTATAATGTTTGTTATAAGAAAAAATAAATATTTTTATTGAGCAAATATTTAAGAGGAAACTAAGGGGTTACAATACTAAAGATATTTTATAAGATCAGACATTCCACTTCAATTTCTCTCGTGGATTTTCATTATAATGCCGGAAAATTGGTTGAAAAGAACGGTAAATACTGCATTAAAAATGCGCATGTGAGACAGTCAGCGGAGTACTGACAATAGCTGTCAAGGCATGCGGGCGGATCTAGGTAATTCTTGGGTTAAGAGCAGAAGATTAAATGATGATTAATTGTATCATTATGTTTTTTACTCCGCAGTTTATTAGGCTTTATTTACCTATTTATTATCTGTACATATTGATTCCATTTTCTATTGTTTTTAAGTTAATTGGTTACTTGTCTACTGTTTACAGTTATTAATTAAATTACCTTTTCCACTCGCTGGATCGCCTATTAAATCAAATTATTCACAATCACTATTAATACATTTTAAATCCAAGATATACAAAGTGAAGTGCGTTTAATAAAGTAATACGATACATTCCGCAAAATATTTCTACAAATTATTCAAATTGATTTCTTCAAGATCGAAGTAACGCACAATATCTATATTGAGCCCAATTAATCTCAATGTTATATGCTACCATTACCAAATTATGAATTTAAAAAATGACTTTATATTGGTTGTTCCGGCTTTTCTCACTGAAAAATGCTCCGACCAATACTTACACTCATTCTGAAGAAGGCCTTCACTGGTGGTTTTCTGTTAAATATCAGGCGTAATCACAAGAATGGTGGTGCAAGGTGAAGAATCACAAGAATGGTGTTTCATTTTTTTACTTTGTCTCATTTTTTATATACCGAGAGTTCATTTATACTGTGCTATGTTTATAGATATTTGGATACTACGCCTAGGCGGTAATGTCTCAGTTATGTAGTAATGCAGCTTGTATTACCGCTGAGCACCCTAGGCCATTTTGAGGGGGAGGGGGATACGGAAATTGGTCGACAAATTGATCATAATGAAAAACTGTAAACCCGAGAAGACTTGTACTCCTACTTAAATGTGGAGACTCTGAAATGATTACCAGCGCCACGGGAACATTATGGATGATCTGGTATGGAAAATTAGAGACGAAACTGGTTTGCCACTGTTACCAAAATAGATTGTTTAATCAATAACAGAATATAATCATAATTGAGTATATATAAATTCTGTTACCGAACAAAGATGAATGGCTCGTCTGAAATAGTTGGTCTGCCATCTTAGAGTTATGATCATCTACCAATCTGATCTTTGGAAAAAACAATTTGCAAAATGACCGACATGTTCAACTCGCCTATTTTCACACAGACGTCGTCACTGTTAAGAGCTCACTAAACCGCAAAATATATAATACATCTAAAAATACCTCAACCCCACTTTGGTCATTGGTGCATGTTGAGGATGAATTTGTAGGAAAATTTTTACCTTAAGTACATTTGTGCGTTTGACGGGTTATTCCAAGCACCAACGCCCTTTAACTAACGATTTTTGTACTATTAGTTTATCAATTTAATAAAGAAGTTACAAGTTTCGAAATTTGATATATTTTTTAGAGAGTTATTTGAAAATTATTGATACAGATTATATGAACAATATTATAACAATTAATTCTCGGGTAACTTTTAAATTATAAATTGGTTTTGAAAATGTATATTCAACCTCCAGTGCAGCCATTACACTGCTGTAGTAACGCCACAGAGATGTAATATATAAAAAATACACATTTACTTGGGCGAACACTACACACTATTTATCGCCATGTAAGCATCGAAATTACCTGAATGTAGTGTACTATATACCGATCCTGTTACCCATTAAATTTACTTGAGGGGTTTATATCCTCTCTCTCTGGTTTTATGGCTAGGGCTCAATAAGTAGAATCTTACTTCTCTTTACTTTCCTACCAGAGCACACAGCAGATTTTTGTATTGTATGATGTGTGGTATAGACTGTCATTTATTATTCAAAGTGCAGTCAATAACAGTCAAAATATTTTCGAAAACAAAACCTGTTTATTTACTTGATATAGGATTTATTGCAGTAATATTAAAGTTTGTTCGTTTACCAACATATATAAAATGTAAAGCCTGTATTTAAGCAACCAACTATACAGCGTACTCTGACATTGCGGATATTTCGAATAGATGTCTCACAGTAAAAACTTTACGAGATAAGCACAATCAGTCTATTAAATTTTAGTTAATATTAGTAATGTTTAAATCCATTATCTTGTAATGATTATAACTCACATTTATAGTTCTTTAAACTGTATAAACACTGTAAAATTCAAATAAAAAAATTATAAACTGTTATTTTTTAATTCCACGAGACCACGGCAAAATAGCCGAAAAACTACAGTGAATCCAATAGAAAATGTTAATTTTTTAAATATGTTTTAGGAAAACTGATTGTAAGTTAGGTACCACGTTTCATCTTCTATACGTAACTTTAAAATTAAACTACCTGTCATGAACTGTAATACAATTGCTTGATCACCTACTCCATCACATAGAGATAAAAAAAATATTTGCACCTTGTTTTCTGGAGTTATCGATACCACTAGAGAGCAAAAAAAACTGTACATTTAAAAATCCAAATATTTCAAATCTGACTTTAACCACGTCAAGGGAAATATAATGAATTGATGAAATATAACTTTTTAATTGGAAGTTTGACAGTTTTACAATGAGATACTAAACAAAATCTAATATTTAAAAAGATAGAGTAGTACAAAAAATTCCAGTTATCATATACTTATACTAGTCAAGCTATTTTGAGACTAGAAGCACTTTAAAAAACTGCCCTCCGAATTTATATGTGGTCATGATGAGAAAATCAAAATAATGAAACATCGTAAATAGTCAAGTTTTTGACTTACCTATAAATGCCACGCAACCTAAAAGATGCGTCCAAATATTAGCCGTTTCAGTGTGCAACCTGAAAATGCTCTTAAAACAAGCTCTGAAACTAGGTAGTGGTGGTCGATGTCCAAAAATAAGGTAATCGTTATCCTGCAACCATGCTGGTAGAGCTCTAAAATGACAGACCGACCAACCGGCCTGAATCATTTTACGTACTACATGTTCCGCCTGGGAGGCTGCATTGTGTGCCAGGGCAGTGATATCCAATTCATCTCCTGAAAAATAAAAACAACAGGCATATATATAACGAGAAATAAAGACTATATGAAAAACAAAATTAATCTAAAAATTGTCTCATAAATTAATTAAGTTTGGTTCGGTTTCCACTAACAACAACTACACAATTTGTTTCCATAAAAGTTAAATATAATATACTAAATTAAATTATGATTATACATTCAAGACTTGAAGAACGTGAAACATAACTTCATCAAGATATTTGGTTACCACGAGTTTTACAAAAGATACGAATTGGTGAAAAGTACTATTGCAATTTCTAGCAAGAGATGGCTAAGAATAACTATTCCTGCAAACTTGGAATAAACTAGACGGATACGAGGAAAATGATCTGAAGGGATCAGATTCTGTTACTGATGCTGAAACGTAGCATGTTTACATATAATTCCATGAGGGATAGTTTCCGAATCATTTCAATGTTCTACAACAGAAAGGAGCAACAAAGGCTTTAATTGAAGGCTACTTCTTAAATTTTCGTGTTGATATAAATTTTGTTTGCAAAAAATGTCGTCAGTGACAGTCTGACTAGTTGGCGTTCCCTTGAAACTGAGGGTTCCTTTTGTTCTTCTAGCAGTGGGTTTTCTATCCCTGGTCCAGATCTATTGTAGGAGTCCCGTTTTCGGCGTTGTTTACCTTCATACAGCTGGCTTCCGTATATTTGCTCTTTTTTTAATTTTTTTCTTTACACAAGGTCTTTGTTTTATAACATTCTATAAGAAAAGGCCAAATTGGAAGAATTGGGTCGGATTGACGCGTAGTTCACAACCTTCTTGACGACGAATTATAGATAACTTTTAGGGCTACAAAATTCAGGAGTTGAGTGTGCTATTTCACTAGATTTTCAGCGAAGAAATAATGATGAAAACTGTCTTCACCGCATATTTCTGATCATTTAAACAGATGTGTAAACACTCAATATTGAAATGATAACCTCAAGTGAGTTCCGTATAAACCCACTGCAGAGTGAAGTTTCGGGAACTATTTTTGATATCGGATGGTTCAAAAATAAGTTACGCCATTAATTTCAGTTTTGCAAATAGAAACACCTATGCTGTACTTCATTTTTGAACTCTCGATCGAATTCAAAGTATATTTTATGTATGCCCTATACCAAAAGTCAATAATTATTGAAAAAAAATACTATTAACATATCAACAAAAAATATTCCTTTGTTTCGAAATGTCTGTGGTTCTGAATAAGACCAATTTATTACAAAAAAACAACAACTCCAATTAACTGTTCAAAATGTTAACCATTAACTTCTGACACTGGGCAAGGTGAACTTCAATTTCATTTAACACTTTACTTAACAATTGCGGCTGGATTTGCTATAATTTGGTTTACTGAAATAGACTTTGTATTTCAAATAAACACATCAAAAAACATCTAATGTGATGAGATCTGGTGACCTAGTTGACCATTCGATGTGACCTTTTCTTACAATCAATCTGTTCGGGCAAATATTGTGAATGTAATCTTGTATTATTCGCGAATAGTGTGGGGTTGCTCCATTCGAGTACTATGTAGTTAAACTGGATATTAGGTAACTGTGTAGTAAATGTAAAGAAGTCTCATCTCAATAAAAAATGGGATATTCAGCAACTACGACCCCTGCACATAGGTTTACTTTCTGAAATTGTAGGATTTCTTGCGTCCAATACGAAAAATATTACGTCGTTATTACAAAAACGCAGATTGGCACTGTATCGAAATTACCTGACATAAGTGAAATTAATGAATGTACTTTATGCCCTTTGTTCTTGGACAGCTACATGTCGATTTATTGATGGGTATTTTCTTGGTAATCGAGCAAAACATTCAATTGTATGTTGGCTGGAATTTTAAATTGGATGGGTCTGTAATTGTTCTTACGTAGCCAATGTCTCCATTCAATGTTACTAACAAATGATGGTAGTTATTAAACAATTCGTAAAGCTCTCCTTGTTAACAACTTTTTTAAATTAAAATATCAGTTTCTATGTGGCTAACTAGTGGTAAGTCAGAAATATAAAAATAAAAAAAAAACAAGTTTAAACACATAATTGTGTTTAGTTCGATTTACAACTTTATAGAACACGTGGATAATAACTCAGATTAGGATTTTGTGCTGTGCAATAATGACGGATGGATGCAATGTCAATTCCCTAATGTTAACTGAGATGTTACATTTTTAAATTCGACTTATCTTTTGTCAAAAAGTTAATAGTCAACGATTTGAATCGTTAATTCCTTTTGAAACCCACAGAAATTTTAAAATGAACTTATTTGGTAAAGCGTGAATTAGACTTGCATTTTAAGGGTTCCATACGGAGTTCTTCTATTCGAGGTATATTATATATTTTTAATTTGTAGTTTACCTCCCAAAATTACCTCTATCTATAACTTTAGTTTTTATTTTTCTGCAAGCAATAACTGGGCCATATTTTCAAATATTTGACCATTTTTTGTATTTTTTCCATTGATATATTAAATGACGCCGTTAAAAAAATGTATTTTTTATTTCACCTTCCAAACTTAATGTTAGGATTTTTGCCTAGGTTTTCCTGTAAATTTTGAATGAGACGCTATATACGCTACTTTTAAAAAATCTACTAAAACTACTCTCCCAAATCAAAAGGCGTCTATTTTTTCTGTTTTTCTCGATAGCATGATAGACCAGCAAGTCGTACTGCTCGTATGTCCATGGCTGCGGCAATCCACAGGTTTGTTCGCATGGTATTTTTTTTATTTGGAGAAAAGAAGATTCAATATTCAGTCACACATGCATCGCTGAGAAGCAAAATTGTCCGTCTCTTAAAAAACCTCAATTGACAGGCGTTAAAACGTAAAATGTCATAATTTCCTCAACTCAAACCAAAATCTGGTAGCAAGTGTTTCATGAAAACATTGGACTTGCAAAATTCGATTTCAACTAGCGGGCTTGGTAAACTTGCTCATTATACATAATAATTAAACAGTCTACTAGAAGCTAAACATAATTATAAGGTAAACAATTAGATAAATGTGATGTTTGAATATTATAAACTAGTTAAAATCTATTCAGTGACCTAGAAAAATCAATTTTTTTTACCAGAAATTATAAACTTACGTAATTGTACACTCTGTCGATAATAATATATATGAAGGACAAGTAATGAAGCAGAAAAAAAAGGAAGCGTTGTCAACTAACTAAACATTTTTAATGTTTTGAGTAATCATGCGTAAAACAAATTACATCCAAACAAAATTCTACATATCTAAAACTTTCAAGTGTTCCAAAGGTACAAATCATTAAACAACGAAGAGTAATGATGATGATTAGACGTTAGTGACAAAAAAAATCAAGGAAATATGAGCACACGTCTACACTACCTGTACCTAGAACAGCAGCTTTAAGGACATCGCTCATTTCGGAATCCAATATGTGTTCATCTTCCGGTGTTGATGGAAGAGGACAGCCAACGCAGTCCTCCTCGACCTGGAACAAAAAGTAATATTTAATATAATTTACATGTGTAATTACAGCAAAGAGGAGAATAAAAATTATGTTAATAACATTTTCGTTTGGAAAATATTACTAATGACTAATGTGCAGACCGATATTTTCTAGTAAGTATGTAACAAATTATTTTGTAACAAACACATAAGGCAATTAATATATTTTTCGAATACTTTAATTTCAGGTTCATTATGAAATGATACATCTAACATTAATTTATTACAAGATGTGCCATCAAAGTTGTATTAAGAATCAGATAGTAAACGAGCTAACTGCTATTTTGATTGTTCATTTGGTTTTTTCCTCAACTGATTTTTGAAACTGAGTTAAGATGTAATTGAGACTCAAAGTCCAGTAAGGACAATTAGTGGAAATTGCTCGGAACATTAGTTGCCGTAGTTGTCCCGTATATTGTAAGATGCTTATCTGTTTGATGTGACGTTTGGATTCATTCTCAGGAATCGTTATCAAATATTATTTTTCCCAGAATTTTTGCAATAGTCCATAGATTGACTAACTGACTTTGTGAATCGAA
Source organism: Octodonta nipae (assembly GCA_034190945.1). NCBI lineage: Eukaryota > Metazoa > Arthropoda > Insecta > Coleoptera > Chrysomelidae > Octodonta > Octodonta nipae. Next base: position 30,975,394 of record CM067217.1, read on the forward strand.
ACATCACACAACACAGATACAATACACATTCAAATATATTATTTCGGGAAACAATTTGGACAAATTGGCCTTATTACACTAAGATTTTCAATTACTTAACATTATCAGTTTTTCGGAAATCAATGTAAGAAGAGAAAACTCAAAGGAAGATACAGGAAAACCATATACCTACTGGCGTAAACAAAAATAAATCATCAACTGGTGGGCAGCACACGAGTTTTAATTAAGAAGAGTTCTGGTTGTCTTAGCAATAACTTCTTTCCTATAATATTGTAACTAATTAACATTACTTTTAAAATAATTGAAAATTGCTAACAAAATATCTATCAATTATAACGTATTCTACTTTATTAAATACATTCGAATAACAAAAAGAATTTGTAATAATTCGTAAATTAGTTTGAGTCCACCTGATTAATTTGCATGTTATATGTCAATGTTGTTCTTTCAAAAGAGTTTTTGGATAGTGACGTTGAGCTTTTGTTAACAGAAGGACTTTCTATTGAGTAGCTCACCATTGAGTACGCGTGGGTGATAATAGTCTGAAACAGATTTTTTTCTAAAAAATTGATTGCGGAAGCCGTTACTTTGTGATACTCGATCATATTCATAATGAAAGAAAACAGAATTTAACTTAGTTTTTATATCACTTTTTATTTTCACTTTACTGTAAAGTTAAATTCTGTTTTCTTTCATTATGAAGATTTTTTCTGTTAAGGTTGCTCTTCAACAGTCGTCTTATCCTTTGCAAACTTCTGCTGCTCTGTAGTTTTCAAAGTGGGATGGTCGATTTGTTGACCTTGGTACATTTCAAGTTATTTTTTAGTATTGCCTTCCTTCAAGAATTCAGTTGAGCTGCCATCTCTAATTTCGTAAGGCCCTTGTTGCATTTTGACTCTAACTGTTATAATAATCTGGCATTTTTCTACCCCAAATAGCATCAGGATGTAAGAAGAGAACTTTTTATATTAACTTAAGCATATTATGCATATACAACAAATGCTTTCTATTAATGATTCTATGGTAGATCATCAATATTATTATAAGTATAATAAAATATTTATTTTTCTGTAAAAACAAATTGAAAATTGCAGAAAAAAACATGTTTCAATATCTAGCCAAGGTTCTCATTAGATAAGTCCAAATCAACTATGAAAATGCTGTACCTAGAAGTATTATTATAGATGTAATGGCTAGAATCTCTGTAATATATATTACGAATAAAATTAAAATAATAAAATAACTTTACGTTTTATATTTCAGTTTTAGTTAATTCAATAACAAAAACTACCTCAATAAATTTCAACATGAACATCTGTGCGATCGCTGTACTTAATTTAAACGAAACTTCGGGATTAAGTCCATCAAACACGTGTAGAGAGAAAATTAACAATTACAATATCAATAATATATCAGCTGAAATGATCTCTGATGGATCAATAGATTTATATCTGTACAACTGCGTAATTTATACATTTGGCTTGTTAATTCAACTTGTTATACTTAGATAATTGGTTTAGACAAAATTAAAATATGATTAACATGGGTAATGTATCATTTGTTTAAATATTAGCGCAAAACATTTCTATTACATTTTAAAAAACCCTATCTATCAAAAATGATGAATTAAGATTCGCAGTATTATAAAATCTAATCAATAAAAACCCATAAAAATATGAATATTTGTTGTTTGCTTGTGAAAAGTGATGAAGGGATTGTAATGTCGTCATTAGAAAACTATTAGAGAATAGAGAAACTTGATGAATTATAATTTATATAATTTAGGGATATAACTTGCAAAATGCACTGTAACGTACGAAGCTAACATTCTGTTAGATATTTTCGTTTGGTTTTGCGCTTTTTCCATGCTAAAAATGCGTCAATCAAAAATTATAAGCTTTCATTTTGACGATCTATCACTTTTACATTGACGGCATTACGATCGTTACATCACTTTTCATATAAGCAACTAAAAAATATATCAATGATGATTCTATAAGCGGTATGTTGTGAAAGTTTGTCACTTAAAATCTCCATCAGAATTTTCTTCTACTGTTATGTTCATAGACAGAATATCCAAGACCAATTCAGAACCTTCCATAAAATTAGAAATTCATTGTTCATTGGGCAAGAGATGAGAAACATATTTTTTAAGTACATAGCTTTTCTTAAAAGCTACTTTTACTTTCTCTGAACCTACCAAAAATCTATCTAACCATAACAAAGTCTAAACATACAACAAAATCTGAGATTTGAATCTACTCTTGGAATGTTCATGAGTACTTATATTACAAGGACAAAATATGTGTGGGCTAATCATTCAAGGATATCTAGTTGGTTTTGGAATAATAATATTCTGGCATCCCTACTTTGTATTTGTGATTTTTTTTGGAAATAACACCGTACTTGCCGAAAAGTCTGTATATTTTGCCGTTCACAATGGCAATAATAAAAAATTGAAATTAACAGAATAATAAATAAAAGAAAATATAGAAAGTGTAGAATTTGATATTAAAATATTTGACGAACATTTTAATGTAAAATTTTAAATTTCAAAACATTATACGTATCAGTTAGTCTTTCAGTCAGTTTTATTTTGGACACCATAAACGATAACTTTCTGTACGTACTGAAAAATTTAATATCAAATTTACTTCCTGACCTAGATTGAATATATTTCTTTATCATAGTACTTCCTGGCTGTCAATCGAAACTTGCTTCACTTTCTTTGAACAGATTATTTGTGGTGTTTTAATTTAAATTGAGGACAACATTGTCCTGACAACACTTGGCCGCAGTCGATATGCATTTCCCTAGTCCACCGTACAGGAAATGAAAAAAAAAGTAATTACATGTGAATATTCTATTAATATTATACGTGTTCAAAAGCGGGTTGTAAGGATGAAAACATTAGGCTAACCCTCCCCCCCTCCATTAATGGAACAACTCTAGCTGAATAGTTGAACATCGTCCAATTTTGTAAGAATAGAAATTTTTTGATTTCAGTTATTACTTTTTCACTGCCATAACATAATATGTGAATATAAATTCGCACCAATAAGAAATGGAAAACAAACATGAAGACACTCAAACATGTCTGCCATTAAGCAATAAAATATTAACACTGTCATGAACACCAAACATGCTTTTTACAGTTCAGTTAATATTGCCAGTTGCAAATCTACTTTTTACTTTTGATTGATTTTAATATTTCAAGGTCAAGGGTAAATTAACAGTAGCTTGATAACAACTGTAACAAAAATTTTAACGATCAATGCAAATTATTGATTGGCTATCACTGTCATGAAGTTATCACGAGTTTATATTCAATCATTTTTAAAAATCAATTAGAAATTATAATGAGTGTTGTTTTATTTTAATTATACCACGTGAAGACAAAATTTGAATGTATATTCTAAATATTGAATATACAAAATAGCTCAACATTCTGAAATAAAGTACACAGGGTTCTTTAAACGAGGTGGTTTTGGCTAAAATATTTTCAACTTTCGGCAACTTAGATATGTATTTCTCACGAATAATTCCTATAAAAGTCTAAAACTGGTAAATTTCATATAGCCCAGTCATATTAGGTAAAAAAAGGAATGAAAGATAATAAGCTGTAAATTCGTATAAACCTTTGTTTTGTCGTTCTAAATATTGTCTCAAAAGTCACAAGTGCTATCGTGTCCGCTTCTTAAGATATTGAAGGTCAAAGGTCATAAAAATCGGTTTTTCGCCAATATCTCGTTTTCTATTACTTAAATGAGATTTGCACCTATTATAAAAGTTGTAGAGTAAATTCTCTATAACTTTTGTTTGAACTTTTTTTTCATACAATCAACGTACTGATAACCGTAACTCACGCTTGACCTTTCATTAAGCCATATATGACTGTACGTGGCGCACTCTTCTAGACCGCGAAGAGTGCGCCACGTACAGTCATATATGGCTTAATGAAAGGTCAAGCGTGAGTTACGGTTATCAGTACGTTATATCAAAACATCAAAAGACTGCCGTCATCATAAGGGAAGATATTGATTTGCTCGTTATTTTAATTGGACGTACTCAATCACATCAACAGGCGATTTTCTTTAAAAAAGTTGGCAAAGGCAATGTTAAGACACAAATATACTCTTCTAAAAGTTTTGACTAATATCTTCGTACTAAAAAACGCATTCTATTTTTACACGCATTTAGTGGCTGTGACACGACTTCTGCGCTATTTAAAAAAGGAAAAAAAACTGTTACAAGAGTATTGGAGAAAATTCCCAATTTGGATAAACTGGTGGAAGTATTCCAACAAGAAAACTCCCCCGTACAAACATTATTTGAAAATGGAGTTGTTGGCATTGATCATTTCCCCTATACGCACTTCATCAAATTAACGAAACTAAATAAACCTGTACAATTGTCAACACTTCCACAAACAAGTGTAGCAGCTCATCAACATATAAATCGTGTCTACTACCAGATTCAAACGTGGTTAAGGAAGGACTTAGAACTGCAAGAATGGGGCTAGATGCTTGAAAATGAAATCCTGGAGCCCATAAGAACGTTATTGCCTCCAACACCAGCCGAACTACTAAATATATGACTGGGCTAATAACCATTTTATAGTCTACGCTGAAAAATTATAATACAACCCAAAATACAAAAACTCATAGCTTCCAAACAAAATGAGATAAAATTTTGAGATTTTAACCAGCTATAGTTGATAGTTGAGGCTCATACTAGACTCAAAATTATGTTGATAATTTATACAGGGCGTTCCGGAAAAATCTAAATTTCCAAAATTTCAAACACGTTTTTTATTTGAAATAGCACCTGAAAGAGTTTTTTTTTGCTACTAGATTCCACTTTTTATCCTCTTTTGATTCGTGTCAATACCTATTGCTTAATCAGGAAAATTGAGAGTTATTCTAGATTATTACTTAAAATAGCCAATTTACTTTAATTTGGCTTTACGAGGGCTGCCTTTTATATTTCGGGATTAGAGAGCTAAAACAAATATTAATCATCGAAAATCGCTTTATTGTTTTTCAGAATATTCCCCATGAAGATCTATACACTTTTGCATGCGTTTGAACCAATTGTCGAAGAACTTTTTCAACTCTGATTGAGGTATCTCCAAAACATGCATTCTGAACGCAGCAACCGCTTCTTCAGGTGTCGAAAAACGTTGACCTCTCAGTTTATTTTTTACGTACGGGAATAAAAAGAAGTCATTTTGTGGCAAGTCAGGACTATACGGCGGATGACTCATCAAATCGATGTTCTGACTGGTCAAAAATGCAGTTGTTTGAGCCGATATGTGAGAGCTCGCATTGTCGTGGTGAAGAGTGATCCGTCTTCGGCGGTTGGTTTTCCACATTTCTTGGAAGACAACTGGCGAACAAATGGTTATGTACCACTCAGAATTGACTGTTCTGCGTTGTTCTAGTGGTACGGTTGCGACATGTCCAGTTTTTCCCGAAAAAACAGCGATCATTTGCTTGGAAGTGCTTCCGGCGCGAACAACTTTTGTTGGATTCGGCTCATCTTGAAACACCCATACAGTCGACTGCTGTTTACTTTCGGGCTCATACGCGTAAATCCACGATTCATCCACCTGTCACTATGTCATAAACGTGTTTTGAAGCACCGCGATCGTATTTTTTGAGCTTTTCTTTCGACCAATCCACACGAGCCTTTTTTTGAACGATTGACAAATTTGTGTGGGATCCAACGCGAACAATTTTTTTTGACATTTAAATGTTGATGCAATATTGAATGTATGCTGGTCCCCCTAATGTGTAAGGTTGACTCCATCTCACGATAGGTCACATGACGATCTTACAATATCAGTTCGCGCACAGCATCAATGGTTTCCGGAACAACAACTGTTTTTGGGCGACCTTCACGAAATTCGTCTTGGAGTGAACTACGACCTCGATTGAATTCACCATACCATCGATAAACAGTGGTCCTTGATGAAGTTTCATCGCCAAAAATTAAATTAAGTTCATCCATGTACTCTTGCTGACTTAATCCACGTCGAAAGTTGTAAAAAATAATCGCACGAAAATGTTCACGATTTAATTCCATTTTTTGTCCGAGATGAATCCTTTAAGTTACTGTAAACAACACATAGCGCTCGTATGTCAAAACGTTCTGAGTACGTATAACCTAAAAAATGTCAAACTTTACGATAGAGCTGTCAGTTGTCAGATTGCAACACTAGGGTTGTCCAATCCCGAAATACAAAAGACAGCCCTCGTAAACAAGTGTGTCATGGATAAATAGACAGCAGTTCTTTCGGGTAATTTAATTAATTTAATAATGTACCACAATGTTGATACCAAGAGGACTGAATTTAAAATAGAATGAACATTATGGAAACATTTATTTATTTATTTATTTATAATTTACGGGATAAAAACCCCATTTACATTACATAAACTTATACAACAAAGTATAAGAATACAAGAAACGCTACAAAATCTATTAACAAACTAAAATAAAACAACACTTAATGCTTAAGAATAATTAAATATACATTTTGATTTAAAACTAACATTAGCAACATTACAATTATACAAATCAAGCCACGAACAGTTATTATTCATAAATTCCGATATTCTACCCATCGGCGATAACCAGTGATATTCAGACTCATAAAAATAAGAAGTGTGTCGTAAATGTCGCTTAGGAACGTGAAAATTTAACCTACCCAACAAGTCAATAGAATCTATTTTGTTGTTAATGATTTTAAAACCCAAAAACAATATCACTTCTTGTCATTGATGAGTACAGATCAGGAATTTAAGTATTTGTGCAATGTTAGAGTAATTGTGGTTTGTAAAATGCATAGGCTGGCCACATTTGCAAGAAGAATAACGAAGAAAGGATCTACGAGGCCTTTCAAGTAATTTAATTTGGTAATCCCAATGGGGTCTCCAATGACTGAACAATAAGATAGAATAGGATAAACAAATGCGTAGTACAAAAATCTGAAAGTTTCAAACCTAGTGAAATTACTTGAAAATCTCTTGATGAAGTTGACTTGTTTAGTGGCTTTTGATTCGACATAATCCAAGTGGAAATGAAATTTTAAATTGGAGTCGATATATACCCCGAGATCCTTAATTACGTCTACCTTCCCAAGATTAGCTCCATTTAAATTATACGTAAACATATTTGTGGAGTCTTTACCAAAAGTCATGACAAAGCATTTTACTGGGTTACATGTAAAACCGTTAAAAGAACACCAATTAGAAGCGAGTCCAGATCAACTTGTAGGGAAATTCTGTCTTGAATTGATTTAATGCTTTTATATAGTTTCGCATCGTCAGCATATAAAGAAATTTGAGAATTTTTGATCTCTAGATTTAAATCATTATAAAAAGTATGAATAGAAGGGGACCAAGATGGAGCCTTGAGCGACCTGATGTGACATGAAAGGGTTCAGACACGAAATTTTTAATCTTAACAATTTGACTTCTATTAATTAAAAAAGATTCAAGCCAATGTAGTAATGGTCCATGAAAACCATAAGCCGAGAGCTTCCTAACAAGGAGACCGAAATTAACGACATCGAATGCTCGTTGAAAATCTGTATAATAGAGTCCACAATAAAATTTTTACTGATTGCATCATTTATATATTCTATGTAGGTACAAAGATTCGTCTGTGTGGACCTGGAAGGATAGAAACCATGTTGCATAGGCGTAATAAATTTGAATATAAATGAGGATATTTTATCGTATACTAATTTATCAATAAGCTTGCCAAAAACACAGTTTTTTGTAATATGTCTATAATTATTCACATCAGATCTGTCCCCATTTTTAAATAAGAGTGTGACAAAACTAGTTTTCCAGGACTTTGAAAAGTCCCTATAGAAATAGACCAGTTAAATAATTTAGTTAAATAAGGAGCAAAAACATTATACAGCCCTTTACCAATCGAGGGTGTATACCATCAGGACCTGGAGAAGAGTTACCATCAAGGTCAGTTATGGCTTTTATAATGTCAGATCCAAGAACACCAATTTGCTAAAACAATCTAAAAAATCAAATTTAACCAACGTCGATGATAAATCAAGATTATTATATACACTACTAAATTTTTTTGCGAATAAATTGGCAATATCCCGACCAGAGTCTGCTATCTCATCGTTCAGATGCATAACTCCATGGACATCCCTATTACGATAAATTGATTCACATAGTTAAAAAGTTCTTGGAATTATCAGATAGTGATTCTTCTACCACCATGTTAAAAACTAGTTCGTCACGTACGATTAATTTGTTACATAGAGCCCTTTCAGTTCTGAATAAATTATAGTAAAAAGAGGAATTATACATTTTAAAAAGCTTATGAAATTTTTTCTTCCTACAAATGGCCTGTATGAGATCCTTAGAGAACCATTGGGAAATTTATCACGTCCTATAGCCAACTTAGGAACGTATTGATTAATAATTTTACTTAAAAAACCATGAAACTGTCGGGTATGCGATTCAATATCAGATCCTTCACAATCTAATAAATTTAAAAATGATGACTCCCGAATCAGTTACCAATAGTATTGTAATTGGCATTCTTAAAATCGAAGATATATTCAGTGGATTGCAGTTTAGGGCAAACTACTGTATCGTAGGTCTATATCCAGAGCAGAATGTAGCTCATCACAGTCAAAATTGATTCAAGTGCTGCAACAACAGAGATCAAAGAGATATTAGAGAAAACTAGATCAAGTGTATTACTGCTAGTATTTTTGAGATTATTAAATTGAGTGAGGCAATAGTTGGAGCAGAAATTTGAGTAAAGTGATGCTGCATTGCGTACTTCAATATTTCCATGAAATCCACGAACAACTGATGAGTTGCCAGATTTGATCCAATCATAACCTGGGAGATTAAAGTCACCTAAATTAAAATTTTGTCAACAGCGTAACTGTCAACAAAATTTACCAATGAATTAGTAATGCAGTTTATAAACTCATAGTGATGAACAGATGAAATAAAAGGAGAGATGGGTGGTATATATCCTAAGACAACTATTAAATTACCCGCGGGCAAACGTAATTTGACACATAAACATTCAAAGGATGTATCAGTAAGAGGAATAACAAAAAAAGGGATATGTTACTTATAGTAATAAAACTCCACCTCCTTTTCTCTTCGTACTGGTAAGTGCTGATCTGTCACCTCTCAGAATATTATAAGAACTAAAACCCAGCTCTTCACTTGAAATAGTATCGTCCAAGTTTGTCTCACGCAATGCAATAATGTCGTAATATTGAAAACACTGCAACCGAAGATCCGCAATCCTTCCTCTAATGCTTGTGAGTGTTTGATAAAAGATCTTGATCGATGCAGCACTAACGTTTCCTATGCATTGTTACCAAACTTCCTAGTGACAATGGAAGGAATACGGTCATGATAAGCAATGCAAAGGTCCTGTTCGCCATTTTCAGTTCTGAATTTTATTTCCGCTAGGGTGCTTTGAGACGACCCTGTTGTCTTTTGGTTAGATCCCTTTATGTTCAATTTACGTCGGCGAGTCTTTTTTTTGTTATGAAAAATCCAGCTAGTATAGTTGATTGAAACATGACCTTGAGTGGTCTAGTTTTATTCTAAAAAACTGTTTACCAAGACGCTGCGTTTTGATGTGTTTAAATCAAATGGAAATCAGTGTTAGATTCTTCAAAAACCTTCTGTATGTTTATTAGGTCAGTTTTATGAGCATCAATAGAATCCGCAAAATCATAGATAATTACGTTTTTTTCACGATTCATAATGTCTCTTACCTCCGTAGCTACAGAAAGTTCTACGCTTTCCGACTTGTTTTCCAGAGTATCAATACGATTTTCAAGTGAGTCGAGTCTATCTTTAATGGAAAAAATTGCTGTTGATAATTCGCCAATCATACTTGTCATGACTTCGAGTCGGGCGTCATACTTGTTGTTTTTCAAAACGAGCATCGATAAGATCCCATAATGTTTTGATATAGAGGGATCCAGGTATCAGCTTTATTTTCGGAAACAGGAGAGTTGGACGGTAGATTGAATAAGGATGAACCACTCATATTGTTTTGAGAAGACTGATGTGAATGTCTAGTGAAATTACTGTTCTGGTTGTTACAACAGTAACCGTAGGTCCCATTAGATCTCCTATTAGCTTTCGTGCTGCACTTATTGTGATAAAATGCATTACAGTTCGAACAGTTGTAGGCATTGCTGTCAGAGATAATACCATTACAATAAAGGACACTTGTGTAAAGACACGTTTGAACCTGCCTTTTGAGACCTTGTCCTACTGGCCATTAAGTTTGTGGTTAAAGAGCAGCCTTGAACAGCAAGTATATAAATAGTAATATCGATTATGCTTGTACTAATTCAAAATCTATATAACTAAACTCAAATTTAGATCAGATTTTCATTTTCGCATCCAGTCATCAGATAAACTGAAAGGCCGCCCTGAACAATATATTTATTCTCGACGTACAGGTTTTTCTTCTTAACGTTTTTTATTACTTATTTGTAGCGTAAATAGTACCCCCGATAAGTATTTCATAAATAATAGATATACTACTCACAGTATTCAAGATTATGTTACACCACACTAGTATGTAGAAACTATATTAAAAGTTGGTCGTATTCTTATAACAAACCATTTACTGGCATAAATTAAAAACGCACTATGACGGGAGAACGAAATTCAATGAGTTTAACACGATCACGGCAGGACCGGACATAATAAGCTTTTTAATTTTTTCTGAGTTCTTCAGGAATTACACCACATAAACTTGAAAGTCTGTATATTTCAAAAGTCCAAACGTTTAAGGTCTAAATCAGACCTCCTTTTCAATGGTATTACACAAAATGAACCAAAAAACGTTTGGACTTTTGAAATATACAGACAAGTTTATGTGGTTTGGTTTATTCCAAAAAACAGAATTATCATTCAGAAAACAATAAGCTTCTTAATAAGTTCATGCAAATTCAGAATCTTAGTCGATAAGACATTGAACAAAATTTTGGAAAACGAAAACCCTAATGCTTCAAAGTAATGTGGGTAATAGGAAAAGTTTAGTTCAGTTTAGCTATTTTATTTATGATGGATGTTATATATTTAGAAATTTTAAATACATCTGTATGTTACTTTTTGGTTATATTGGTTTTAACATGATGGTTCCGCCTAAATTAATCAATAGAACGGCTTTTAAATTGATTTTTAACATTCTCGAGAGCTGTCCATTATTGTCCATGGTTTATTAATTGTAAGTCAAAATTTATGAAATAAACTATTTTAACTAAAAATACAAAATAATTGAACATTTTCCTTATTTAGCAAAAGGATGGAATGAGGATAAAAAAAGGAATCTAATAAAAAAGATTTTATTGAAAAAAAATGTATGGTAGGTACCATTTGAAAAAATGAATTGCATCTTGTTTGGCATTTTTGAAATTTGGAACTTTTCCAAATCTCTATGTATAAATTAACAAGCTATTTTACATTTTGTGTTGTATTGTACTTTTTTCCTTTAATTAATACAGAGTGGTCAGGAAATTTACCTTAAATTTTTGAGTTTTATACGAATTCCTCCTAAAAAATATCCCATAAATTCAAAATAATAAAGTGAGAATCAATATCGGGTATAACCGGAAGCGTCCGATAATCGAAAATATGTTAGCTAAAAAAGGAGCATACTCGAAAACCACCAAATCCAAATTTTCAAATCTTTAGTTTCCCTAAAACTCCCAACGTTCCACCTCGTCTGAAGAACCCTGTATATTTGTAACAATTAAAATTACTAAAAATAAGTATTTTTGGCAAAATAATCTGCACATAAATTTTGATATTAATATCTCAATAGCTGTGACAATTGCGTAATTTAGGCATTTCAAATCCAAGGATGTATACAAAGTATACACGTGCCTGAATTTAAATAACCTACATCAGCAAAACATGAAAACGAAAACAATTTATTAATTCGATTACGTTTTATTTGGCGCTATAAACTTGAGGTAGACTATCATTTTATCTTATTGATAATCTATCTATTCCTTTAGAACAGATATTTATGAAATGATGAAAAACTACACCATATTTATTACCTATTTTTTTCTCAAAACTCTATTTGATATTGAATATATTTAATATGTTTATTCAATAGCAATAAATCTATTTTTAATTTACTTTTGAACAGCAAAAAAGTTCTCTCTTTAAGAGATTCCAAAAGCTGGAAGGTTTTGTTTTTTCCCCGGTATGTTTGAATGTTTTAATCTCCGCGATTTTCACAGAAGCTTCACCACCGATTTATAGGATTTAAGGCAGAGGTTCCGCATATACAGTGAGTCTAAATAAGACGGAATCAAATGAAAAATAGTATTAAGAAGAAAGAATTCTTCATAAAATAATAATTTTGCTTAAAAGATAACTACTTTTATTTTTGACATTATCGAGAACAGTTGTTAATTAGAATTGAAAACTGCATAATATTACGCTTTATCCATAAAAAATGAAAAATAAATACATGTTTAAAAATCAGAAAAAAACTGATTATACGACAAAATTTTAAGGAAAGTTTTAAATGAATATAACTGGGATTTTAAATGAAAATGATTTAAAATTAAGAGACTTCAAAAAAGATGGAGGTAAGTAATAAACTCGCTACATATACAGTTGTCAGGCATATGCAAAATTTTTTAATATAAAAAAAATCTTGTTAGTGGTAAACGAGTTTCGTCGGAAAATATGAATATTGCTTAGAACTAAAAGACATTATTTTTGGCAATATCAAAAAAGTTAATTAGATTTACAAAATGTATTAAACTAATATATAACTAAAAATTGTAAATAGATAAATAAAAAAGGAGCTTAGCGAAAAAGAAAAAATAATATTTTTCAGCCAAAATTAAACATTTATTTTGAAGTCGGGGACAGAAAAAAATGTAGTATTCAATAATTAGATAAGTATATTTTTATAAGTTGTACTTTACTCCGACTTCAAAATAAGTAGGTATTTAATTGTTCCTTAAAATATTATTTTTTGCTACCGTTTAAATAAGTTAATTTTTCAAGTAGTTTTTTTTGGCTTCTAGTATATAAAATAAATATAGTAAGACATCAACAGGATGATATTGGATTGTCTTCTGTTTTTCCATAACATTAATTTTCTTAATTATAATAATAAAAAGTTGTACTTCTAGTTGGTTTCTGAAAGATTTTTTCTGATTTTTTGGGAATAAGACCACAATTGCTTGAATGTCTGTATATTTCAAATAGTCCAAACGTTTCAAGGTCTAAATCAAACCCAGTTGCCAATTGTTATAACTTAACACAAATGACAAGAAGAATGAAAATTAAAAGGTTCGTAATGACAAATTTAGTAAATAACAAATTGACATTAAATGTTTCACAATAAAAGTGATGTAACTATGAGAAAAAGTTGTACATTTAATGTAAATTCTTAACAAACAACTTGAATGGCGATTTCTTCAGAAACCACACAAACAATTTTTACGATTCTTTTATTGGGGTAATCAATATATTGAAGGGAAAAAAGATATAATAGTTGCTTTTGTTTTATAAATTTAATTTTTATGTGAAATTAAACATGAATTAGTTTATAATTTTCGTTCGCTTCGTTTGTTTATCTAAATAAAATTAAAAAGCCATTTGAGCCTGATAAATTTATATACAAATTGAAATTTGCTTAATTAATGTTTAAACACCACAAAAAGTTTTTAAACATTAACAAAATATGTAACAAGTATCCTTCAGGAAACAATCTGCTTAATTAAAACTGCCCATTAATTAAAACTACCTATCAAACAAATGTCCTAAAGTCTGTAAAAAGTTTGGGCTGCAGGTGGAATAGTTCTCCTAAAATTGTCATTGTTTATATTGCTAGGGGAAATGAATTATTATTTTTTTCTAAAATATATGACCACCAATTAAAATGAGTAGAGTGAGTAAAATTTTAGCCTTTGTTCTGCTTGTCAACAATTAAAATGTTTACTTTAAAGTTGTAGTGCAAAACCGCAAGGAAAATTCAGTTTTATATTATATGCACGATTTTGTGATATAATTATTGTAAAAAACAACAACGAATGTTAATGAAGGAAGAAAATGTTTTAATGATATGGTGGAAGCTATCGTCTGCCCCACAAATTTGAATGTACACCAGCACAGTTACATACATTTTGGAAAATGGATAATAAAAGATGTGTTTTGGTATAAATGATGTAATGTAATATATAAAATCGCAAGGAATTTGTTTGTATTGAAGCAGTGATGAAGCATTACGAATGAATTTGAGAAGTGATTTAATGTCGGTGAACCTATACGAGTCTATTAAGTTATTAAGTTAGAAAATCATAACACAGCTAAAAGGCATGAAGAATATCACGCTATAAAGTGTTACAAGAAAAAACATACGATTGGAGAAAATAAACAAAACGTATTTTCATGAACCTCTATTTCTTGAAACCTTTAAAAGCAATAAAGAACAATTTCCAAAAAATGAGGAAATAACGATAATGGTCAAAATGACCACCATCAATTTTATTCGAATTTCTTCGTATATTTCTTGCATTCGTTGACACTTGCATAAACAATAGTTTTATAACATCTCTGTCGCAACAGAGTATATCCCAAAGGTAATTTGCACGAACGATCGGGGTTGAACGATGAGTTGTTTCAAAAACATATAAAAGGGTTCTGGAACTGAGAAATTTAATAACAGGCCCAGGAGATGTCGTGGAAGAGTTAGTACAGAACACTAGGACCGCTTCTTAGTCCAAACAGCACTACCAAATCCACAACATCCCATCCAGAGCTACAATAGCAAATTTTGCAAGTTACCGGTGTTAGAGTTTCAGTGGAAACTACAAGAAAGAGACTTCACAGTCGACAATTGTTCAGTAGGTCTTCTACTAAAGAGTTCCACAGGTATCTCCGCAAAATAAAATTGTCAGACATAATTGGTGTTTGGAACATCAAAAACAATTGAAAATTGGCGAAATGTGCTATTCTGAGATGAGACTAGAATCGGCATACAATCAGATGATCGGCGAATTCGTGTACTAAGAGGTCATGGGAGACAAGCTAGATTCAGTGCTGCTTGAACGGTTCCAAACATAAAGGTGCAAATCTAATTTTTTGGGGTGTTATCATAAGTGATAAGAAAACTGACTTGATTCCCATTAAACAAACTCTAAGAGTGCTAAGACTGTAAACAGGCTTTGGAGAGGTGTTTTCGTCGATTCTTTCCTATTTACGTAAGATAACACAACTCGACATACTAGCAGACAGCGAGAAATTATTTAGACGAAGAAGGTGTGACTGTGTTGGAATGGCCTGTTTGTTCCCTGATCATAATCCAATTGAAAACTTGTGGGGTATGCTTACAAGAAGGATAAGAGCTCCTTAGAACATCCCGGGCAACGTAGAGCTACTCGTGGAGGCAGCATTAGAGGAATGAATAAATGTTTAGCAAGAAGAAATTATTCAGGTCATAGAAAGCTTGTCACGTCGAACTCGTTCTTGTATTGGTGCTAGAGGTGGAAATACCGACTATTAAACTACCAAAATCGTATTTTGTTGTTTATTTAGTTTTAGTTTTTCGTGATACTCACAGTTTTGTTATTCGTGTAATATTAAATTATTTGTATTTATTTTCAATAATTTTTTTTTGATAAATTTGATTTGGATAATCTGCTTTTTATTTTAAAATCACTAATTATTAGTAAACTACTGTTTTTTTTATGTAATTACTAGGTGCCGTTTTACTATAAGCATTTATTTGCTTGGTTCTAAAGACTCCAGCAAATATGTGTGTACTTTTTTATCGCCAGCTGTTTTATTCTGAAAGGGGTACTTTTTTGTAGTGATGAATTTCGCGAAGATCTCGCTTTAGTTGTGCAAATGAAGAAATGTAAAAATATTTTGACAACATTATACATGAAAGGCTTCAATGAAGTGCAATATTTCAGGAAGCACCCTATGTGTAACACTAATTAACTATACTAATTTTTCGAGGTTTTTCAATCCATTGAAGGCAAGACAATATGTTGTTTCTAGTCGAGAACATTCATTACTTGCGCCCCCCTTATATTTTATCGCGAAATGAATTCGTAATTTCTTTGACAGGATTCAGTGATAAAACTACAAATTGTTTCGTGTGATTTCTATATTAGGAATCACAGGGAAACGGTGTTACACCATAGAGGTATTGTACTATACTATATATTATATTATACGCTTGCTATGTCTCTACCCTACCAATAGTAGGCGTCACCACTGACACTAACCAATCAGGAACGGCCAACTTATTCTCATTCTCTCTCTCTCTCTCTCTATCTCTCTCTCTCTCTCTATTGCTATTACATGAATTTCGCTACTTCACTTGCTCTACAGTATAATACTTCTATGCGTTACACACAGTATGACTCCCGATTTGGAGTTTCTGTGAGCTAGAGTTTTCTGAAACTCCTAGATGTCGGAATTCATTTCGCGATAAAATACTAATTAACTAATAGAAATACATTTTCATAAATTACACAAACGACCTGTGGAAATATATTTCGAAATGAGCTCGTACTTTCATACTGAAGTTCATCAAGTATTAGCAGAGTCTAGTTCAGCATTAAAGATAAAACTCCCAATAGGAAAATAAAAATTTTAATAACACTTATTTCTTACAACCAACTGCATATCGTTGGCTTGAGGTCAATTAACTAAATGGTTCTTGTTTACAACCATGCCGCATAAAATAATAAAAGCAGCCTTTCAATCACGTGGTAATTAACGGAAATATTCCTGGAATGGCGATTATTAATACGTATTTCTCCGGTGACAAAAAATAATAGGTTTTTTTTAAATCGATGTTTGTAAATAATAGCTTACACAATTCTCGTTTTTGACGACAAAAAATCGAACCTTACATTATGTCCGCTTATTTAAATAAATCGATAGCTGGTTTAAGAAAACGAGCCACAATTATTATAGCAAGTGATAAAAGTTCAATCAATTTTGAGAAATAAATACAAATTTACACTATAATTAACTCTGTGCTATTTGGAATCCAAATTTTGTTATTACGTGAATAATAAATAGCCTAAGGCCGGTATTACATTCTGAAAGATCTTTGCTAAAATATTTATATAGATTTGACCAAATATTTGATATGAATGTTAGAACAAATCTCATTAAATGACATATTACACTAAATCAAATATTTTCTGTTCAAAATGGAGAATGTATTGTAATTTTGTGCTTGTTTGTGCTACTGTGGTGTTTTTATAGCTACAGTTTCAGTCATTTTAAAAAGAAAAAGTAATGGGCGCTTAGAAAGTATAGTTTATCAGTAGACGGCCTGATAAGCAAAACCTCTTATTAGCAGTTTAATCAGGGTGTAAATGAATAAGTGTGAAAGATTTCTAGATGTGCTTCCTCGAGTCAGTTTATAACGACAAAAAGTTCCTATGAACATATACCGCAAACGCTTCATTTCCGATGTACAAGGTGTTGAAATGTTTAGATTTTTTCACTTTTCTTCTTCTGACTAGTACAGTTTTCAAGATATTAAGTTCAGTTTTGGAGCATTAATGCCTCTATGAATTCTTCATGTCTTCATAATAATATAACAGAAACGGTCATGAAAATCAACAGGGTGGTACTTTTTCTGGGAGCACGGTTCCTTCTGCCCCACAACTTTTTTTCAGTGCGCAATTGGCAATTGACAAAAATTATAAATGAATCTCATATGAATTTGCAATCTTTTTTATTTGTTAGTTTTTTCGTATCTTTAAACAAACAATCCTTCTGTGATGCAATATTTTTTTATTTCAAAATCATTAAAAAACAAGTTTACCTAACTTGAAAACGAAGAGATCAAATTAAGTGCTCAAAATGGCCACCTTCAGCCATTACACCGGAGTCAAGCCGTCGACATATAGATCTTCGTATTTGAAAATTTGAGAATCCCAGGAGAATCTTTAACAACACTACAAGATAGAATAAAGCGGTTTCGTAAGTCTTCTACGTCTTGAACATGAGTTCCACAATAAACCAACGTTTTTTAAATGTACCCAAGTTGAAAAGTCTATCGGATTTAAAGCAGGTGAACAAGCTGGCCAAAATTGAAGTCCACCTCGACCTATCCAGCGATCTCGATATGTTTCGTTCAAATATTGACGTGCTCTCATATTAAAATGGGCAGGAGCACCATCGTGCATAAACTACATTCCCGCTCTGACACCTAAATGAATCGGATCAAGTAGAACTGGCAGCTCTTCGCTTAGAAACTGAGTGTATGTATCTCCATTTAATGTAAGTGGCAGGAAATGGGTGCCAATTAGGTGATCTCCAATAGTTCCAATCCATACGTTTAAAGAAAATCGTTCCTGATGGTGAGCTTCAACGATTGCATGAGGATTTTCTTATGCCCACGTGTATTTGGGGTGGTTATTATCAATGGCTTCCCTTAAATAAAATATACTCAAAAAATTCTGGGTGTTGTCTAATCATCAAAAACGAAAATGGGAGGGGTTTAGGAAAATCACGAGATAACAGTGCCTGGACTCGTACATGTTATGGTAACTGTTCCTTTAAGTTGGCAAATACCGTCATATGATCAACATGTAGCTGTAAATCAATTTTCCTAGTGCAGGTTTCGGGTTGCTCATCAATTAAATTAAGTACAACTTCTTCTAATTCTGGTGTTCTCATATCCCGGTGACGACCACAAACATGATTTCTAGATTTGAAACTAGCTGTTCCTCTTAGTCGTTGATGCAGCTTTCCAAACAAAGTGTAATGAGGGGCTACACGTTGAGGATACATTGCAGCATATCTTCTCGACGCTTCTAAAGAATGCATGTCAGCCATTTCTGCGTTTGAATTAGTGTTGAGTAGGACACGACTTGAAAAAGAGTTTGTAAGAGTAGCCTCTTTTTTGTCCTGAGCCAGTACAATGTCCCACTTCAAATGAGGCGAGGCGTACTGAACCATTTGAATTATTATAGTACGAAATATGCGCGCCTCCTTGCGCCTCCTCGCCTCGCATGAAAGACAATATACTCTCGCTCAAAATATCAGACGCGACGACAGTAACGTAATCACGTGACGTGCTTGTCGTTTGTCTGCCTCGCTCGACCGCGACAAAAAAATTGAAGTAGTACAATTTTAAATTTCGAGGCACTCTTACATTTTGACGTCATGTCCGGGACAAATGAAGCGCCTCATGTATGTCCTACTCAACACTAGTTTGAATAAACCGTCATATTGGTGGAAAATCTGCAAGAAGCCCCGCACGACTATCACTGTGTGTCAGAAAAAATCAAAGAGAGTAAATTAACAACAATTAACTTAGAGTTGTCAATAAGGGGGAATTAATATGACAGCCGCCTACTAGAAAAATAAATAGCAGAAGGATGGTACACATGAAATAAGCCTTTTCATATTCGAAAAATTTTTGTTCCCGTGCGTCATTTTTTTCGAGCAGTTTTTCATCATTGACATGTAAATACAACGTTTTTTTGCTTTAAAAAAATGCCAGAAGTTCACGCATGCCCACTAAAATTTTTCACAAAAACAGTGGCAGGTACGAAAAAAATAGATTGGAAATTCATAAGAGGTTCATTTAACATTTTTGTGAATTGTCAGGGGCGTACGGAAAAGAAGTTGTAGGGGCAGAAAGAACCCATGACATTAATGCTCCAAAATTGAACTAAATATCTGGAACACTTTGGTAACCAGAAGAAAAAACTGAATAAATCTAAAAGATTTCAACACCTTGTACATCAGTAACGAAACGTTTGTGGAAATATGTTCATATGAACTTTTGGTCATTAACTGACTTCAAGAAGCACATCTTCAAATCTTTCGCACTTATTCATTTACACCCTGTGTATACCTAACATATAAAACAAACGTTATTTATACTCAAATAATAAAATTTTTGCCGTACAATTCTACAGTAGGCGCAAATTTTAATTTTTTCATTTTCACTGACAATTAATGTCAAAAATCTTTTATAAGAGATAGGACGACGCGTGTAAATGTAATCAAAGATATATGTCAAAGAAATATTTTATCAAAGATTAGGTATTACATTATCAAACATCTTTGACAGAGATGTTTTATCAAAGATATTTGATAAAAGATTTGACAATGTAATAGCGGCCTAACTCTTGCTCGGTACGGTCTACTCGCTTTTGTAGTCAGTTGCTTCTCCCGAAATTTTAGAAGCATGGCTGCATGTGGACGTGTGCATATTTTTTCATCGCCAGCTGTTTAGTTGGAGGAATATTTTTCTAATCACACTTCGAGAATGTTTAGTTGAGTAAAAGAATGGCATCTCGAAGAGGCTTCTAATTGTCTTCTAAACGTTGTTTGTGGCATATTCTTGATTGCTTTTATGTTTTTTTGTGGGCAATAACACCACAGTAGAAATAAAATGACGTATTTTGCAGGAATACCAAACGTTTGGTATTCCTGCAAAATACGTCATTTTATTTCTATTGTGGTGTTATTGCCCAAAAAAACATAAAAGTAATCTCAAAGAGGGTATTGAATATCTCTGACCGGTGAAGTTCTCCTGATAATTTTAACGCGACATTCCACCTAAATATAGAAAATTACAACTCGTGTCAACCATTAAATAGTACAACAACTTTTAATGAATATAGATGTAAGAATATATGTGGCCAGTTTTAGCGATATAAGTTAACTATTTTCTCGGATATTTTGGTAAATAGTAATTACACCACTCTCCACACATTTCAAATTACAAGATAACTTTCTCCTCAATGAACATCAACTTCCTGAATGAAACAAATATAAAAATCATAAATAGCTAACAGGCACGTTTTAGTACTGTATCATCGTAATATTATAATTTTAAAAATAGTTTCATCAATTACTCAGTCTACGCACCTACGCCGGAAAATAACCAATGAAACGCAAACTTTTGTACTGATCTAATGCGACAATTTAAACACTTCATTTAATATCCTAAACATCGTAAACGTAGAAAATCAACAAACAAGCATTTCCTATACCAAATACATCCTAGCGTTAAAGATGCCGTATATTCGTAGTAAAAAGTATCACAAAAGGAAAAGTATTCTCACTTAATATGCGTAACATCCGCGGCTCGAACAGTTTACATAAACATATGGAATACATTATCTATTTTAGACTGTTACTTTGCATAAGACAATTATGTATAACTATTCTTGTGTGGCCGCTAATAATAGACAAGAAACCTATTCGGGTGAAAACTACAATACTGTGAAGTGGATTTACTAAAATTGAACAACAAAAATCTGTACTATATGTTTAGTCTTTTAATGAGTGATGTCGAAACGATCACTAAATAATGTTTTAAAGTAAAAGTGCGGCAACCATGTGTATAAACAATAATATGGTTAAATGCGAGTGCGAAATATATTGAAATTATCGTTGAAAACGACAAATAAAAGTACTCTTAAAGTCTGAGCTCTTAATACTGAGAGGTATTTCTTTATTTATGATTGTCCATTTCCCATTTAAATAACACAGGAAAAATTTCAAACTTAGGAATTATAATTAGAAAAAAGAAAAGCGTTTTCGCTAAGTACACTAGTTTAACCTCAAATAAAAATGGTTATTCGTTAAGATAAAACCGCTAGCTATTAAGCTTCTTCGCCTAACCGATGAGACCAGTAAGGTCGAAAGCTTCCACATCCACCCAGAAATATCGTTGGGTTTAGATGAAACTCGAATCCCAGTTTACTGCTTCGGATTCATGACAAAAGCAAAGAACTATTGGAATTTCGAAAATATCCACAATTTTTTTGGCGCGGTTCTTTTTGTTCAAAGCAAAAGTCTGAGAATCCACAGAACCAAAAGTATTCTTTGGTTCGAAAACTTGTAAAGTTTAGAGCTTGTTTCGACTTCGGCTCGTCTTCTTCAGCCAGGGAAAGTACCGTGACACAAGTAGAATTTAGTAGAATTCTTTGAGATGTTGAAAATCACAACAGATTTGGAAAAGACAAAAGTCCTCCAGAATTTTGGAAAAGACAAGAGTTCTCCTGATTGTGTGAAACTTCAAGAATCATCAGTTAGGCGAAGAAGCCTAAGAGCTAGTGGTTTTATCTTAATTGATATTTCTGGTAGTTCAAGAAGTGATTCTTTAAAGAGAGGGAACAAAATTCATTCAAATTCACAAAGGTTGTGCCGGTGTCTAGGTTTCTCGAAGTTTCACACAATCTGGAGTACTCTAGTCTTTTCCAAAATTCTGGAGAACTTTTTTCTTTTCCAAATCTAATGGTTATTGGACCTATTAAGCGACGAGCGACACCACGAGTGGTTGGTTTGAGAAAAAAATTGTCCAGAAAGTACTTGTTGTATGCCTGCACTGATAGATATGCAGCACCCTATTTTGATTTTTTTTTTAAATTGCAATCATTTGATGGTATTTTTAACCCACTTAAAAACGAGGAGGTTATCAATTCGTCGTCACGTTTTTTTATGTAAGCTCAGTAATTATTCAAAAACGGCTTGGGCAAATTTGATGATTGTATTAAGGAATATAACAGAAAGGTTCCATTTAATTTTCTATAATGTGAGATTTACAGTTTCCCAGAAAATCAGAAAAAACCGTAATTAATAGACTACATTTCAGTGAATTTCAATAAATCTACACTTTTCTCTAAAACCACTCAACCAATTTGAATATTTTAAATTGTATTCTACAAAGAGATGTTCCAGCTTGATTCCGTATAATTATCTATAACGCAAAACATACCGTTTTTCCGAAAATCGTAAAAATATTTGCAGAAACAAGGTAAACATCAGTGTAAAAATCAATTTTTCTCGCAGTCATTGTCTGTTAGATTTCTTTCTGACACTGGTAATCCCCTGTACCCATATTATATGTGGTCTAGCCCGTTTTCTTTTTTCCGGAGGAGTCGAGATCTCCTGGCTGCTCTTCTCCAAACAATCTATTTCAACCACTCATAAGTTGTTTTTTGTTTTTGCCAAACTTCAGTCATACTATGGTAATATATTTAGTTTATTTCTTCTTCGGAACAACTAGTCATACGTAATGACATTACGCCTGTTTGGGCGATATTTCATGGCTAGCGAAATTATCCGATTTTCCTCATTTTTCTTTGTGGATTTATAAAAAAGACAGTCTAGGTTTCAAACCTAACACAATATTGCGCATTGGAAATTTGTCAAAAAGTGATGGAGAATATTTCCCACCAATTTTATTACGACTCAGTCGTTTGAGCAGCTAAGGGACGATATTTGCACCTGTAACTCACTCACACATTACCACAAGTAGTTGATTAACGGTTTTATGAATTCTTAAAATTTTTATACGATTTTTCGTTTCTAAATCTTCTTTAATTGAAATGTGTATATATTGTTTTAAGTTTTTATTCAATAACGGAAAAATTAAAAATTATCATTTTCACACTTTTAAACGTGTTTAAAAAGCATGAGAGGGGCGATACTGTCAATTTTCATTTGCATTCATGGAATAATTTATTATCACTGTTGTTTAGTCTATAGATACGCCTTATCATTCATACAATAATTTTTTTTGACGAAATGTTTCTATATCCGTTTTTCACAACACTATTAATTGTACTAAGTACATATTGTCGCATTTAAAAAGAGTGAGAACATCGCCAAATGTGTAGCAAGTCAATACAATATTCGGAATATACCGTTACAACGTTTAGAACATAATTAACAACGGAAAAATACTACTTGTTTAAAATTGACTGTCAAATGTTTTAACTGATAAACTATATTTGGTTATGTTTTTTTCTCTTTGTAAATAATACACACTGTTTTTATTTTCTTAACGTTTAATGTCAAGTGAGAATTTACCAAAAATCTATTAGAGTTTTTAATAAAACGTTTACATGAAGATAGGTCATATTATACTTTTCAATTATAATCAATTAATTAATCCATAAAACTGTAAATGTGTTCACAATTCGTATGTTAGTTTTCGAAAAGAGAAAATTCTTTACAGATACACAAATAAGATACAATATATATTTAAATCTAAGTTTTTCTAGCAAAGTTCAAAGGTATATTCCATTTATTGACTATATTTGAAAATTATCTGAAGCAGCTGTAAATTTTATCTAGACAGACATATATTTCAGAATGATTTTTAACAGAACTGTTATCTGTATTTATAGAACATTACAAAAGTTTAAGCTGTGTCTGAGTTTTACCAGCTGACTTTGAGGAAATAATATATACCTATTTAAGTAATCATTTTCAATAAACTGGAAATGATAGCTGATAAGTTATTGTTAAAAATTCAGTAAAAAATATTCTTTACTGATGATTGTTGACAAATTATAGTTATATTTTAATCTGATATATCTGATAAATATTTTTGATTAACAGTTGGTTCAAAAATGGGGAAGATATTGCCTAAAACATACACATATAGATGATGAATTTGTTATAATGTATATGAAATGTAGAAAACTAGGATCATATTTCATTTGATAAAGATTCTCACTTTAACAGATATTGGTTATCTTCTTTTGATTGAAGCAATGCATGCTTTATTCATCAATAGTGTCGTCTTTCGTTATTCACAGTGTGTTCATACTTAGATTCTCTAAACTGTTTAATTCAGTATGTTAATGATTTCAGCATCAGTCAGTATTCATATCTAGACCATTTTTTGGGATTTCTTCATATGCCATCAAAAATCTACACATTTTAAACAGTTTAATATATGTAATTTCAGATTCACTTCTCCAAATATTGTTTGCAATTCTAATAGATGCAATACATTTTTAGGAATTGCACAATTTACTCTTCCATGTCAGTTCACTAACATTTTCCTTTTTATCTACAGGATGTATGTTTAATGTTTTATTGAATAGCAAAAATGTAATGATTTACGCCAACATATTTAGCACAAACTTTTGCTGACTTGAAGGCAATTGTGTTTCAATGATTTTGAAGCAACAATTGCCTTTTCAAGTAAATATGTTCCACATAAACTTGTTTTTGTTACTAGGACTAAGATTTTAAATATAGAAACTCAGTTTGTTATGATCTTTTGCAAGATAACTCAATTCTTGATTTATATATTTTAACATAACAATCTGCCAATTCGTTTTTCTTTATGTCAATTTTTACTGTTCAATTTTCTGTGAGTACTTATCTCACAATGATGTCTATTAGTTGACTAAACATATTCTACTAATAACTTCTTTTAAGCAATGAGCCATATCTTAAACAAAGGTGCACTGACAGATGTTTAACTTTACATATCTTTGATGGAAATATTTTTCTGAAAGAAACTCTTAAAAAAGTCTTCGCTACTCTGCATAAGACTTTTCATGACAAAAATCTAAAAAACTGTCAATAAGTCATTATAACACTGGACAACTTTGACAAAGTTGTCTGAAATTTCAGACTTTTTGGAAGTCTTATTAATTAATGTTTTTTTTCATAACTTACTGAAGCTTATGACTTAACAAGGTTAGGTCAGGCTCCACTGAATATATATTATAAGAAGAAATGTTATACTTCAGATGAATTATATTTTTTTATATACAAAATAATTTGTAATGGTGTCAAATTGAATGTTCGAAGTATTAGATATTGCACTTTTTACTCCATCTCTGGGACTAACACCACATAAACTTGAAAGTCTGTATATTTCAAATAGTCCAAATGTTCCAAGGTCTAAATCAGACCCCATTTTCAAAGGTATAACTTAATACAAATGAACAAGACAAATTAAAAATTATTAATTCTTGTTCATTTGTGTTAAGTTATACCATTGAAAATGGGGTCTGATTTAGACCTTGAAACGTTTGGACTATTTGAAATATACAGACTTTCAAGTTTGTGTGGTGATATTCCCAAAGAACTCAGTAAAATGCATTCTATTTACAGTACTTAATTGTCTTTTGTCTGTGAAGTTCTGTATTTAATTACATTATATTGTAGATAATTCATGCAACTAAATTTGATTTTGAATTGAGCTTACAAGCATATATAATTAGATTGCAAATGTGTAGTTGAAACAAAAACAAGAACTGACTGTACAGAATATCCAGAGGAGTTTTGGGGAAGGGCACTTGCCCCCCCCAATTCATTTGAAAAGAGAGGAAAGAGTAATAAGGTGTGTGCCTATTCAGTATTCTTTTGTTCTTGTCCCCAATTAATAAAATTGTAAAGATGAAGATATGTCCCTACCAATACCTAGAAAAAACTTACAAAGTGTTGAACATATGCATTCAGGTAAAGCAGTTATTACTGATATTCTGCAAAAATAACTCTTAAAAAAGAAATACTTAGTCATTTTTATGGCACCTAATGAACATTACATCAAACTAAAAATTCTGAAAAAACTTCATAAAAATGTGTTGTGATGTAAGTAAATTAACATCTAAGTATTTTAACATCATTGTAGTAACACATAAATTGTTGTCTAAATCACAATTGGCAAAAAATACATTGTTCAACAGAAAAAACAATAAAATCCAGTGATTCCCTGATTGCATTGCTCTTGTCTTACCAACCATTATTAAAAATAATTTGATTTAGAGTTAACATTTTGTTGTTGGACAGACATATATTTTATTATTGCTTACAATTATGTGCATTTTTTGGGAACTTGAAAAAAATATATAATTGCAAAATTTTGATAAAAGGTTGATATGCTATTGATGGTAACACCTATAAATATTTAAGAACAGTAAAATTAAAATAAATAAAAGTTCTAAGGAAACACTATAGGTACCTTAAAAAGTTTTAAGTTAATGCAATTCTTACTTAGAGGTATGCATTTATTTTTCCATATTCTCTTAAAATGCTGATAAATATTTTATGTCATAGAGGTTACCAAAATATTACTTTTACTTTATAAGTTCGTTCTGGTCAAATTATTCATTTATGTTATAGAGAATTATTTTGAAAAGCATTTGTAAATAATTTATTTAAAAAATATTATCAAATTAGAATAATATACCTACAAATACCTACATGCATAATACTTGTAGTTGTTATAACACTAATAAGAAATGAAAGTTCATAAAAATTGCTATTTATGACAAGCAAATTGAATATGAATTAAGTAAACTTTATTTACCAACCAATAATGAGAAATTTAGTATTATGTAAGTCAATGTATAATTAATAATGTAACTATTATATTGCTTAAACTCCAACTATTCCCAAAATAAGAATATTTTATATATTTGAAAGTAAAATTGTAAAGTTTAACAAATATATTATGTACTCTCATCTCTTGAAAATCCTAGATGTCGGTCTTACATCTCGCGTCTTCAAATATATTAGGTACCAAATATCAACTGGTTTAATTTTTAATTCATTAATAATTATATTAATAACTTACCAAAGAATTTACATCCTCCTCAAGCAATTCTTTAATTTCCGAAGTAATAGATTCAGTTTCAGGGTCCCAAATTTTTCTTTTTCTCAATCCCTGATCTAATAAATCAGGAATATCAGTTATTGAATCTTCAGCGTCACTATAATGCGACATTTTGAAGTTTGTAGTAATTCCTGGAACTCCTAGAAAAACCAAATTACAGATGAACTATTCATAATTTACTCATAATTAGTATTAGCTACAAATTGATGGTATGTAATTAGTGCGATTACTTATTAGCAGACAAAAGATGTATGTCAAAAATAATATTGCTGATTAGCGATAAATTCATGATTGTTTTTATTTTGATCTAATTTGCAAAATAACGAATCTTCTAGCATGATAACTGTGATTCTACTATTTTTTAAATGTGTCATGATAAAGAGAATTAATGAAATTAAATTTTTCATAAGAAATCTGGTATTTACCTCCGTAATTGATGGCTCGTTTCTCGGATCACTACACAAAAAATACTGTAACGTTTTTACTTTATAATACACGAAAATTTAGAAAAAAACCATAACTTTTTAAACAAAAGTTACATGACAACTACACGACGTGAACACGAAATCGTAATAAACGTCGTCTTGTGCACTTCGATCAGCTGTGGTGCGCGATGTCACATAAAAAGTCAAGTATTTTATGTATAGGTTGTCCCCTTTAGAGCATGTAAACAACCAAAATAAATTATTTGATTTCAATAAATCCTCTAGTAACAATAATTTGGACTAAATAAAAATGGTGGTACTTATTTCGATTAAACTATAAATGTAACACTCAAGAGAGTAATTATTTTCATTTCCCTTCATGTAACGAGACATTCGGTATTTTCCATCCCAAGGTGCGCCTCATATGTGTCATTCACGATGACATTAATGACAGGAGAAATGTCAAAGAGTTAATGAATTTTCGTGTACGTCAATGTCGTGAATTCGTCAACATTGAAAACAAATAAAAATGTGAACAGTATTTTCCGACTTGATTTTACCCAATATTCGTTGAATGGTTTTGTTTAGGTTCAAATGAGGAATGTTTAGTGGACAGCAAGATTAACAAAATGTTTACCAAGCGAAATTTGGTAGATATCAAAAAGTCAACATCCAAACTACAAGATCCTAAAAAGGATCTAGCAACTAGAATCAAACACTTAAAGATAATTCTAGGTATTAAAATGATTCTTTCAACTAAAACAGATAAAACAGATGCATATTGTAGAAACACAGTTAAATGTTTTAAGATATTCAATTTTAAACCAGTTGTATTCATAATGAGGTCTCCATCTTTTTTACAGAAAATGTAGACAGTTCTGAAGCAAAGGGCCTGTTTGAAGCAAATTTCAGCCACATATATAATATCCTTTATGAAAGTTTTGTTCAAACAGAAACAAATCTTCGCCAGAGAGGTAAGTTATTTTTATTTATCCCACCTCTCCAGAGTCTGTAGTTAATGCTGTATAATGCTTTTTCTTCCTCGTATTAACTCTTTTGTGAATAATTGAACACAGTTAATAGGAACTTTTGGGATTGGGATTTGCTCATTACATAAAAAATTTGTTCACTAATAATTACGGTTCCACAGTAATTATGTATGTTATTTGGTTAAATATGAATCTGAAACTATTTATTTAAATTAATTTTATTTAAGATTAGTAGTACATTTTTCAAATAGTAATTCTACTCACCTAAATTTATTTTTTATATTTTGATGAACTTTTGTTAAATGTTAATTTAAATATTAAGTAATGCTAGAAATAAATAACTTCATAAAAGAAGGAAATTATTTGGGGCATATCTTTTTCAATCTGTAAGCAACTTTCTGGGAAATAACACCACAATTCACAAAATATCTGTATATTTCAAAAATTTTTGGAGTCTAGGTCAGACACTGTTGTCAATGGCAAAAACTATGAAAAAAGGCACAATTCTAAAATGTCAAATTAAAATGTCTGACAATATATTTTATTATTTATTTTTCTCTGCTAACCTGTATATTATCAAATGTAATACTCTTAGTTACATCATTGACAACAGAGTCTGACCTAGACTCTGAAATGTTTGGAAATATACAGAAATTGTGTGACTTGTGGTGTTATTTTCCAGAAAGTGTTTAAACAAGTTATGCTCAAAAATACTAAACTACCTTCTTAAAAAAATAAATTATTTGACATGTTTTTATATACATTGATTGGCCTGTTACTCATAAACATTTCTTTTTTCTAATTAAAAAATGCACATAGTCAACAGTGCAACTCCTGTTTTTATTAATAATTAGTTTTTTTTAACAAGTTTTAGATGTGTGTAACACAGAGTGAGGCCATCAAACATGTTGATTTGATGAGATTAAAATTTATATTACAAGCAATTATTTATTAAGTTGAATCTAGAGATAAGATATTAATATATAGAAGAAATAGTGGTCCTACTAAACCAGTTGTTGGTGGGCACTGATTGACCACCTCAACCATGTAAAAATATTGGGTTGATCATATTGATTAGTAATAACCTGAATTGCATGCATTTAAATTCTGACTTTATAAAGAAGTCATTTTCCTGAGTTTATAAAGAAATCATTTTTCACAAAAAAAATGTTTGAAAAATAATAGTGCAATGAATTCTTATTAGTGTTATTTAGCCTGTATATTTAGGTTTTCTCTCCTCAGTTTCTTCTGCAACAGAAATTTCTAAGTGGGGAACAAATTGCAGTAAGCAATAAAAGAAAAATCAGCTCGGTACTTAACTGCGCGAACGCTCGATTGGCGAAGAATTTCTCAAACCATTGGAATCATTGGCAAGTGGCTACTATGAACAAGCCTAATACTTTCATCCCATTATTTTACATATTGGGGCTGGAGGACCCCTGCCTACATCCAGCAGTTTTGTAGGACAATCATTCTTTCATGTTACTTATCTCATTTTCTCTAGATTCAATTAAAGAAAATAACTGTTAGTAATAAAAATGTTAACCTTCAGTAACTCAAGATGTTTGTTGCCCTTGGTCCTCTGATAGTTAAATTTTCCAACATTCCCTCAGAGGAAAATGTTACTTACCAGCATATAAACTTCAATATTATAAGTATAAAAACATTTAGTATCAGCTAATTTTCAATCCATACTTAGATACTTGGGCATATATTGTCTGAATCACCATATGCCACATGATGGTATTTATTTTTTGAATTAATAAAAAATAAGCCCAGATTAACAGAGTTTTCAGTTATCCGAAGCCCCCTTGTTACCTTGAATACTGCTGTATTTTAAAAACAGACTCCTTCAAATGTTCCGATAGGCTTGTTTTAAAATACAATTTCAACCCAATATTTTTTTTTCAATAATCTCCCAAGTTGATAGGCAATAGATTTATAGTTTATGTATTCTACCTATCCATATCTAAATTAAAAACAGTTATACATTGAGGGTAATTTAGCATAAGTTATGAATGTCATGTAATTATTTTGTGGTATAAATTACTGAGGGGGAGCAGCTGCCCCAACCTGTATCTGAAAAACCTGTGTTGAGCCATTAAACCTTCCCATAAATTTGCCCCCCTCGACCAAAAAATTTTGTGAATTGTTCCTCTCTCTAGGACATTTTTTTCCGATTTGTCCGCCTCTAGGGCATTTTTTTTCTAATTTGCCCCTCCCTAGACCAAAAGCTGGGTACGCCCTTGCCTTCTAGTTTTTCCATAAGCCCGTTTGATAATCTATAGATTTTCATAAATAAAATTGGATAAGAATATTTTTTGTTACTTTACATTGCAACACATCCTGAGCATATTACAGTACAATTGATGCTGTGGTCATAAAGTAAGCTGTCAGTGCTAACTACACACCTGAGAACAAGGAGTCCCTCATAAAATTATGTTAATCAAAAAAATCTTACAATGCCGCACATGTCAGGCACATTCTGGCTCAATATTTCTGACTGAATTTCCAAAAAGAGCCTGCTTTTGAACAACTTTATTTTTAAAATTCCTTTCTATTACAGTGCGGTACATTATAGCACATTTCGGGCATATTCTGGCACATTTCACTAATTCCACTGAGAAAAAGCACCTCCTCATAAGAATTATATTTAAATAATAATTTGGTCAAGTGCGAGTTGGACTCTCATACTAAGGGTTCCGTACCACCTTCAAGATTCGCTTGATTTTTATAAGAATACATATGTATTTAGTTTTTTTTATA
Organism: Octodonta nipae; assembly: GCA_034190945.1. NCBI lineage: Eukaryota > Metazoa > Arthropoda > Insecta > Coleoptera > Chrysomelidae > Octodonta > Octodonta nipae. The sequence goes on from CM067217.1 coordinate 31,007,009, forward strand.
TTTTTGGTAATATCTTTTAATTTATTTATTTTAAAAATACGAAAAAAATATATTTGTTTTCGTCATAATGAGCCCTTTCATTTGATATATAACATGATGCGTTACAAACAATTTTAATTTTATATTTTCCATTTAATTCTGTAATTTTCCCCCCAAAATTAATAGTAGAGATTTCCCCTTATTTTTCCAGTAAACTTCAGGTCAGAGTCTATACCTCTATTTTTTCAAAACTTTACGTTTTATAGTTTCGGTGATAAAGGGGGGGGGAATAGGTAAATTTTGGTATATTTTCGTTAATATCTTTTAAATTATTATTTTATAAATATGAAAAAAATATATTTGTGTTCCTCAGAATGCGACCTTTCATTTGATGTATTACATGATGCGTTTTAAAAAATTTTAATTTTTAAATTTTCATTTAATTCTATAATTTGCCCCCCAAAATTAATATTAATGGTTTCTACTTATTTTTCCTGTAAAGTTCGGTCAACGTTCTATATTTTCTATTTTTTTCAAAATTTTGGGCTCAGTAGTTTCGGAGATCAGGGGGGAACGGTCCATTTTTTTAGTTTTTCCCCCCAGAAGTACCCCTAAAATCAAAATTTCTTCTTTTACGATATATACTCCTGATCGGGTCACCAAACTATACATTGATACCAAATTTCAACCTCTTCCGTCCAGTAGTTTAGGAGAAAATTGCTGTGATGTGACAGAGGCAGAAATCCCGAGTGATATTATAAGGGTATCCGTATATTGTATATACGGAACCCTAACAATCACATGAACATATTGGCACATTATATTTCTACCTTAATTTAAAAATACTATACTTTATTTACATATGGTGATCCTACTTAACGTATTTTTTGTAGCTTTTCCAGTAGTTTATTATCAATATGACATCGTTGTAAAAATGAAGTGTCATTCTGTTTTGTCGTAATCCCCCGTCTCATCTGAGGCATTTATTCCCCCATTGATTATTTTATGTACAAAACAATATACTAATTTTACTTTTAATACTAAATTAATTTATATAACAGTAAACTAAATACAAATATTGTATAAAGTATCTAACAGACTCGGGAGAAGGCTACCTGATACATTTGTACATATTTCTTTACTAATGTTTATGTTTCTGTGGTGTTAGAGCTGTCCTTTCATCTTGGTAAGTCTTTCATCAAAAATATTTTTAAATTCAATCTAATTGTAAATTTTTATTGTAAATTATTAGTACACAAAGCCCACAAGGAAGAATTGGAGTGTGCCCTGTGGATTCTGGAACAAGTTTTGTCTCTTCTGCCGGAACTTATTCATAGAAGATGGCAACTGCATTCACTTGGCCGCCTACTGTCGAAACTTTTGCATCCTGGCAATTCCTTGAAGCTAAGGAGACAAGGAATAAGATATTTTCTTATGTGGTAAGAGCACTAACTTTCTTTGACATCTGCCTATATATACATTGTAGAGTATGATGGGTGCGGCAAATGTATGGAAACCTTTGAATAATTCTTCAGGATTTTTTTTTTGAAAAATGATGAATACAAAAGTTTTAGCATTTTCCCAGACAATCTAACGGCGACCATGACCTTGACGGTCATATCGAGGTCAAATGCATTTTTTCAAATGAGAACCCACATTTTTTATTCCGGTTTTGGAAAGAGCGGAGAATTTTACGGCCTGAGTGACCTTGAATATGACCTGGTTCATGACCTTGACCGCTACCAAAGTCAAATACCTTTTTATCAAATGAGAACTCCTATTTTCACCAAAATCGGTATGGGGGGGGTTGAGATCTCCGATTACGAATCCGATCCGAGGTCAGATTTACAAAATTAAAAATGGCGGATCCAAGGTGGCGGATGCAAATTTGAAACATCAATAGATTGTCACCAAAATCGGATGACTTTGGTAGTCGTCAAGGTAATTTTAATAAGTCAAACTATCGGCTATTTTTCAATCCGTTTTGGAATATTAAGGGGTTTCAATTTAAAAAAAATAATGTTGACTTTGAAATGACATTGAAGGTCAAAGTCGTCCGATTTTGGTGAAAATCTTTTGATTTTTCAAACTTGCGTCCGCCATCTTGGATCCGCCACTTTGAATTTGTAAATCTGACCTCAGATTCGTTATCAGCGAGCTCAAAAAAACCCTACACCGACACATGACAAAATCGTAGAACTTTTGATAGACATAAGATAAAAAGGAATGTCAAATTAGGTTTTAAGATCATAATATTTTTTTCATGGATTTTGGATGCATGTACATGTGATAGTCAAAACATGTTAGAAAAAAATGATTCCATCAATTTTTGACTAAAAGTTTCTCACGAGTAACACTACCGAAAAAGTGAAATGATTATCAAGGGCCCTATGATCGTTAAGCATACAAATAATATGTAACGGGTGGGCCATCTAACTTTTTTTTTTAAAATGCTATAAAAAAAACTAGTGAATATTTTTCAATTTGTTTTTTTTATTCGAAAGTACAATCCTTCCGGTTATTTATGGAAAACAATTTCATTCAAATGGCTCACAGTAGCTAATTCGGCCGGTCCAATTTTTCAATACATTTTCAATTGTACGCGGCTGTATTTCGGCGATGCAAGCACGAATATTGTTTTTGAGCGCGTCAATTGTTTGTGGATTATCGGCATAACACTTGTCTTTAACAGCGCCCCACAAATAATAGTCCAGCGGTGTCAAATCGCAGCTTCTTGATGGCCAATTCACATCTCCAAAACGGCTAATTAAACGATTTTTAAATCGAGTGTGGCATAACTCAATTGATGGGCGCGATGTGTGGCACGTGGAACCATCCTGCTGAAACCAGATGCCGTCCATGTCCAATTCATCAATTTCCGTGAAAAAAAAATCGTTCAACATAGCGCGGTAGCGTTCGCCATTCACAGTAACAGCTGCTCCTTCTCATTTTCAAAGAAAAATGGGCCGATGATGCCGCCTGACCAAAATCCACACCAAACAGTCACTCTTTGGGAGTGCATTGGCTTCTCAACGACCACATGTGGATTTTGATTTTTCGGTAAAATTCCGGGTCTTCGTTCAAGTGCTCATTGGCCCATTGTGCGAAGCGATAGCGCATTGGATGATCTGTTGGCTTCAACTCCTGTACCAGTTGAACTTTTTTTTTTCTTGCGATCGATGGCGAGTTGATGTGCTCGGAGTATCGGCCACACTTTGTGCTACAGCATCAATATTCCCCCGTGTACGCACAGTAGGAGCACGTTGACCTGTTGGTTTGTCAATGAGCAATCCAGTTTCACGCACTTTTTTCACAAATTGTCTCACATACGGAGCGGACGGCGCTTCTTTTCGGCCCATAGAAGTACGGCATTTTCGCACACATTGGGCAACAACACACTCACTTTGGAAATAATTTTTGAGTATTTCCCAACGTTGTTCAAGCGTATACCCAACCATTTTCGTTCACGGGCGACTTCAAACTAATTTTCTGTCAAAACAGATCTGACATAAATGTTACCGTGTTGAAAATGACCGCTAGTTCAAAAAAAAAGTTAGACGGCCCACCCTTTAGTTTTTATCTTTTTCAGTCATGTTTGTGTCAGTTTTTTCGTTAATTGTAACTTTTTTTTGTCTAGCGCACAATCCAGATGAACAATTCAAACTCAAATAAATTGATATGGTAATCTAAAAATATGTGAAAAACATTTTTAATATTTTGGTGTTCGAATTTTTTGATTAGAGAAAAAGCATTTAGTGTAAAAGAATTCGTTGTAATAAACTTTCCAAAACTAAAAATAAATTACATGTTACTCTTTGTAGGTACCAAGCTCTTAATGAAAATGCACCAGACTATGTGGATATGATGTTTGCTTCTCTAGTTCCCGGCTTTCAAAGCCAAAACGTATTTCAGTCGCTTAACACGGGAAGCGTTTTTCACGATACAAGTGCCCAGAATCCAGTTACTCCGACAGAGTTGTTACCCATCCTGCCTCCATCGGGCGGAGAAAAAGCTCCTGACCACCCTAGTAAATTTTATCTAGAAGCTTTACTGGAATATATGGTACATACAGTGGTCAAACTGGAATGGCAAGACAAAACAGCGTACTATCACAGATGTTTTGGATTTTTGTTGGACAGATTCAAGCTTTTTTATTTACCGAAAATTTGTCCAAATTTTTGCTTCGAAACTTCCTTATATAAACCGAATTTAGGTAAATATTAAACATATTTTACCTAAAAGTAACAATGAAAAAAATGTACTTTATAGATCTTCCATGTCTTCGAAAAACTGGAACCAGAAACCGAGTTTGTTCACTGCCGTGTAACGTTGATCATATGGATAACGAACTATATGCACCAAGCAAGTAAAAAAAATAATTTGGATAGTCTGCCATCTTTACATAATGTTCATCCGCCTGCAAGTCTAACACAGCATCATGCTTCTCACGATGATGAACATCACGAATCGTCACATCCAAGTCTAGATTCAAGTAAGGATTTTTTAAGTACAAGTCAAAAAACATCCGTTACCACATCTAGAGTTCATAAAATATTTAATTTCAAACACATGTTGAGTGTTAAAAATATTGAAATATGAATGTTATTGTATAAGACTGCAAGTTTGTTGTTTATCCGTTACTTGAATATACTGTAAATTTAATAGATGATATAGAAATATACGTTTCTGATGGGTATCTGGCCGCAAGTATTACTTTTTTTTCAATTTATTTATTTAATATATTTTACAATTAATTTTTTTTAACTTTCACAAATTATTCCTCCGTTATCAATCATCTGTTAAAATACATTTCAGTTAAACAATATATGGGCTTAGAAGCTTACAGTTGGATCTCTGGTTATTAGTAGTATGTAATTTATTAACAAAAAACATAACACAGTAATATTTTAACAACGAATTCCTCTATTGTATTTTTATAATTGGTAAATAGTTATATCAAAAGTTATTCTTTATTGTTTTCCTATATAGTTCCTTCTCTCCTTAGACTTATTAAGTTGGTATTGGTGTTATCCATCTTACAGCTTCCTGCCACTAATGCATAACCATTGAATGAATATGTTTAAGACTTGTTTGTAACTGCTTTGGAACTACACTGATTTCCGTCCATCAGCACGTGCAGTGTTTAACAGAATTCCAAAATGGATGAGGTTATCAACTTGACTAAATTTTGTTTCTTTTTTTTTTGTATGTGTTTGCTAATCTTACCTGGAATTTTTTCCATACGGTTGTGAACTCCGATTTTACTGCATTTTTATGATGATAATAGGGATTGTATTTGTCATTCTAGGTGTCAGGTTCGTTGGTTTAGCATTTAAATTTGACTAACCAAGACCCCTCGATTGTATTTGGTTCAAACCATTAATGCCAGTTTATAACCTTTTGAGTTAGTATTCCTCAAAAAAGAAGATGAAATTTCACTATCGAAGGATGCATAGCTTCTTTCATATATTTTGATTCATCCCATTTTCATGCAACATGTACCTGTGTGGGTGTGTTGGTGTGTGTGTTTTTTTTTTTTATACATTGCGTACTTAGCTAGCACGTTTATAATGTAGGTCGTTGCATTGAAACCAGTATATCGTATACATATCGCGTTTCAGAAAATTCAAAATTTAAACGTATTGCGGAGAATAGTCTCCGCGTAATCTGATACTTATTGTGGGCTTCTACTATTTGTTCTGGAACGATATTAGTCTCCATAATTGATCTTGTTCCGCGTCCTCTACCACGTCCGTACAGTGTGGCAGTTTGAGGAGTTTGCCCTCCTGAACCTGTGTTGGTCGAAAGCATCCATGTCCAGTCAGTAGTTAAGTGATGTAAAACCCAACCTAACCCACCTGATGTTAGGTATCAATCGATATGTCCACCGGCCTTTAGTAGAGCTGTCCCACCTCTGTTGCCCTAGACTCATGGCTCTTTCATCGCATTCAAGGAAGAACCAATCGTTTATAGGTCTATCTGACCTCGTTTGCAATGGCTTTAAACATGTATTGAAAATATAAAATCCAAAAGGAAAGTTTGATAAAATATGATAATCTTGATTATTTTTATGTGTTCTTGGGAAATAACATAAGAAAATTTGGTCTATTGTTCAATGGCTTTAAACATGTATTGAAAATATAAAATCCAAAAGGAAAGTTTGATATATGACATAAGAAAAATTTGTTGTTCCTAATATATAGGTAGCAAAAAAAATTCTAAAGATCGTATATTACAGTTGCTTTCAAGTTGGAAGAACATGAAAGAATTGTCTTCAGAATTATAGTTATAAGTGGCGTTCCTAGGTACGACTTTGATATACGATGTTTATACAAGATTCCTTGCGAATGCAATAAATTTTATATTGGAGAAATATCGAGACCATTAAACGTGCGAATTAATGAACACAACAATTACATAAAGAAACGACAACTTGAAAAATCGAAAATTTGTGAACATGCTTGGAACCTAGGCCATTAAATACAATTTGACAATTCAACCTTACTACAAGAACAACAAAACAAAAAACGAAAAATAAAAGAGTCTGCGTTAATTCTTTTGAATGAAGACAATTGTATCGCTTCTACTACTGTAGAATTCAATCGTATCTGGTTACCGACAATTAAGGAAGAAAGTAATAATGGCCATCTCCTTTCGAACAACCCAGTATCGGGATAGTTCATAAGGTTTTTCCTAGGTTTTCCCTTATGACGTTAATGGGATCACTGAAATAAAAGAATTCTTTAATCACATGTTTGACGAATGCGCTATCTTATATTAAAGTCGTACCAAGGAACGCCACCTATAAGTTCTAAAGACAACTCTTCGAGTTCTTCCAACTTGAAAGCTGTTTAATGTATCACATCATCATTAGAATTTTTGTACTACCTGTATATCTAGAAACAACAAAGTTTTCTTATGTCAACTTAAATGTCGTATATCAAACTTTCATTTTGCATTTTATATTTTTTATACATGTTTAAAGCCATTGAAAACGAGGTCAGATTAGACCTGGAAACGTTTGATTCTGCCTTGAATATACAGATTTTTGTTACGATTGTGGTGTTATTTCCCCAGAACCAATAAAAATAAACGAAACTTATTATCAAAATGTTTAAAAAATCAGCTGACTTCTAAAAAAGAATTAAAAATATTAAAATAACTAATAAAACAATACTACACAAATCTACTGATGTAGGTAGGTACCTACTAAGTAAGTAGATGTACACAAAAGAGCTACAAGAAATAATCGCACCAGCTATTTTTTGGTGTGGTGTAAGGTTTTTTTAATATTTATTTAGTATTTTTATTATTATTTTTGAAGTCTGTGAATATTATTTTTATGTCATTTTCATAATACGATTTTACAAAATTCTACCAATTTTCCCTTCTGTATTTTATACTGTTATACATTTTTAATTTTACATATTGATGATGTAATTGCTTCTAGTGCTCTTCTATAAGTTATTTCTTCTATTTTATATTAATTATTTCGGCTTCTATGAATATTTTGAAGTATTGTGTATTGTTTTCATCTTTCTATTATTTTGTGTTGTAGCGTGACATTCGTATTTAATTTATTTTGCGTTTTTATTTACTTTATGGATGCTTTTTATTTTCAACATAATTTCCGAAACAGTTTTCTATATTTCTTTCTTCATTATATACATATAATCAAATAGTCTCCTTTTTGTTTTTTTAGATATTCTTTCCACTATTATTTATTTTGGCATTTTAATTTTTTGTGCCACATTGAATTACATTTGTGTCAACTCACAGATTTTTTGCATCTAGTTTTTCAAGAATGCTATTCATAGATGTTACCCTCCGTACCTCTCACAAGTGTGAAATTTTTGCTTGGACGTCTTTCCTTCTTGCATCTGTTGCTTCCCCTTGTCTTTCTGACAGGTGATTCTATATCTTTCAATCTTCAGATTGGCAAACATGAAAACAACCCTATAAGTTCTAGAAACATAAGACATGATGGTGCTCTGAAGAATTGCTGGCAAGAAGAATATGGAAAACTCAACTCACTAAGTTCCTAGTGCAACAGGAACAAGCACATAAAACTATATAATAACTAACTACCGGAAACATTTCATGCTGATGGAGTCATAGTGTTCTGATCTCAGACGCCCTTCAAAGTTTTTGTTGCTTAATAGGAATTTTGTTTGAGTTAGAATCAGAACTTGTTTAGTTTATAAGCAGGGTTAGTTCCAGCTAATTAAAATTGGTGTCCCAGTTCAACCAAATATCATATTTTGGAGATGCTTTTATTTCCCCCTAATTTTGACTCTGAAAATGCTGATTACTTAAATCATTGTTATCATTGCGAATTTCTTCTGATAGAATTTAAAAGTTTTGTATTAAGTATAATTTCTTATGTTTGTTGATTACAGCTTAATATTTTTTTCCAGCTGTTTCTATTCAAACTAATAAGACCACGACAGACGAGGAGCTGGCCTCCCAAATTGTTCGTGAAGTTTTATGCAGTACGAGAGACAACGTGAATTTCATTCATGAAATTTACAGGCAAGCATTTCTCTTAAATTTTAGCCATTCCATAGCTATACGAAAGATAATAGCAGTATACAAAGACATCATGCAAGGCAATGTAATCGAAATTCCTTCATACGCATTAGAACTGCCAGACGATACTCCCAGAGGAGAGGAATCGAGTGATACAAAACCAATCCGGTTAAGAAACGATTCTTACTTGGGGGCTATCCACAAGGAGAATTTACTTGTTAGAGCCGGAATTCAAGTAAGAATTAAAATCATTATACTCTGTACTCAATATATTGTATTCTTTCAAATTGATTATTATTGCATTTCTTACATGTTGTTTTATTTAAGCACAATATCTATAAGATTAGTTAAAAAACAACAAACACTTGTTTGAATTTTCAGTTTTTATTTCTTTAACTTTGACATATGTTTCGCCAAGTCTGGCTTCATCAGAAATTGGAAATAAAATGAATTGTATTGTATTTCCAATTTCTGATGAACACTTGTTTAAATTTTCACTTTTTATTTCTTTAAATATGACATATGTTTCGACTGGCTTCATCAGAAGTTGGAAATACAATACAATTCATTGTATTTCCAGTTTCTGATGAAGCCAGACTTGGCGAAACATATGTCAAATTTAAAGAAAAAAAAAGTGAAAATTTAAACAAGTGTTTGTTGTTTTTTAAGTAATCTTAAAAATGAATTTTCATCAAGTGAAGACTGAAACAATCATCACAATATCTATACTTTCCACTTTATTACTAAATTTGACAATTATTTTAACATTATCAGTTCCTTTTTTGTATATTGTTAAATTGTTAAAAGCACTATATAGTGCGAAACTATTGTCAAATTTAATAAATAAATGAAAATTACTACACAGAATTTTTCATTTCAAAAGAAACAATTTTTAACACTTCATTCATTTTTAGAATGTTTATCAATTGTTTATGACACATGCGGCAAACGTATTTCTTCTGGATATCAACCACAATTCACCAAAAATGTTAGAGGAGCAGACAGATGCATGTAAGAGAGTTCTCAATATTTACCGCTATATGGTTATGAACACTAGAATGGATAATTGTACCTGGTAAGTACATAAATACTAAATTTAAAACAATGTTGCAATGGTGAATTCATACTATAACCGGTTCATAATAGGACTTGGAAAAAATGTTTCTTATAAAATATAAAGTTGTTGGATTTTGTACAGAGCTTTCCACATTTATGACCACATTATATTTATGGAAATTTTGGAATAACATCGCACTTTTGGATAGGTCTGTAGATTTCAAAACATCCAAACGTTTCAGAACCCGTTCTCATTGGCAATTAAGACAAAAAAAATTTCTCCACATTAGCAATTACATGGAAATGTACAATTTTCATATAACTGACATTGATAAGGGGGTCGGATTTTGATCCTGAATCGTTTGGAAGTTTTGAAATATTTAAGTACTCATGTGTATTGTTATTTTCAAAAACTCTATAAATACTAACTAAAGATGTTACAAGTATCAGCCAGAAGACAATTTATGACCTGAAAAATCCGAGATAAAAATAAAGATATATACATACACATAAATACTTACATACACATATATAACAAAAAAAGTGTAAAAAACAAATACATTATAATATACATAATAATAATAACAAAATTGACTAACAATTACAATTTGAATTTTTTTTTGTCACCAATTCAAAATAATTGGCGAGTAGCAACTCTTTTATTTTTTACGTTGTTTGAGTGTACCCTCAAATATTAGTTTATGGCATTTTTTGATTCTATTGTATGGTTGGGTGATATTTTCACGATTTCTTGTCTTGTAATTATGTTGAGAATCTTGCGTGGTATATAAGTTTAAGTTGTTTACTGTTAATATAATTGATTCCAGAATATAAATACTAGGTAGGGTGAGTATGTTGTATGACGTAAAAGCCTGACGGCAATCCCTATATCCCCCTATATCCGAGACCTGCCACGATTCTTAGAGCTCTTCTTTGCATGCTGAAGAGCCTCTTGGCTGCAGGGGAATGTCCCCATGCCAGTATTGCATAGGTTAGGCGCGTCATTATTAAAGCATGAAATGCCATCAGGGTAACCCTTGTATCCGTTAATTGGGCAATGTTTCTTAAATTATATATATTTCTGGAAACACTAGCCTAAACTTGTTCCACATGGGAATGCCACAGAAGTTTCTGGTCTAGATTTACACCAAGAAATTTTACATTATGTTGACATGTATCATCTAATTTTTTTAATGTGAAATAGAATTTTTCGGTTTTGGCTTCGTTGAGGCTTAACTTATTTGCATCAAACCACGTTTTAAGTTTAGTTTGAATTTCATCTAACTTTAAAGAAAGATCTTGAAAGTTGTCCTTTTCTGTGGTAACGGCTGTGTCATCAGCGAACAGATATAGTTCAACGTCTGGTACCTCTATCTTTATATCGTTTATGTATACCAAAAATAGGGTAGGGCCAAGGACAGAACCTTGGGGTACCCCGTAGGACATTTCATAGGGCTCCGACATTTTATTGCTGTAATTTATTATGTTAAAACGTTTCTCTAGATAGTTTTTAATTATATTTACACTCCTTGGTCGAAACCGTAATACTCTAGCTTATGTAAGAGAATTGGCCAAGAGACGCAGTCAAAGGCCTTTTGTAGGTCACATAATAGGGCTCCATTGAAGACACCGTTTTCTAGACTATTACAAATATTATTTGTTAAGTCTACGATTGCGATTGAAGTTGATTTATTTGCCCTAAAACCGTATTGTTTCTGATGAAGCAAACAATTGTTTTCAAGATGTCTCATCATTTTTTTATTCAAACAAGATTCAAAATTTTTTCCGATTATTGAAACTATGGCAATGGGTCTGTGATTATCAACAGCTTTGTTATTCCCCTTTTTAGGTATAGGTATAACCCGTGTAACTTTTAAAATATCTGGGAAAATTTCCTCATTAAGACTCATATTAAATAGTTTGAACAATGGAATATTTATTATATTCACGATTTTTTTTATCATAAAAGCATTTAAACCATGTATGTCACATGCATTTTTATTTTTCATTTTTATAATTCCATCTCTCACTTCAACGATAGTTAGTTCACTGAATTCAAATAGATAGATTATGCACCATATATTTTATTTAATGTCACAGTGATAAATGATTTTGTTATGACCCTCAAATATTTTCTTTTTTTAGATAGTTATGCCTGTTCCTTCATTCGCTAATACTATATGTGACATATCAATTCTCTTGATACCAGTTTTGTCTCTCAACCGAAATGAATCACCCTGAATAATATGTTCAATATAGACATGTTAGTTTCTTTAAGCATTCTGTACATTCATAAATCTACTAGTTAATGATATATTAATCATGTTTTGAAATTATTATGAATTAAATTGACAATTTAGTTTGTGAGGATTGAAAATATTCTTTTTTTAGTTAGATGTTGAAAATTTAAATCCATTAAAGCCATTATTCACATTCTGTTTTTCATATAACGCTAAATTTTCAACGCGCCATGAAGTATTTTAGAAAATTTTCACTGTAAAATATTACATTTCAGTGATATATAGCTTCAAGATATTTGAAAACTATTTTAAAATATTTTATGGAAATATAATTTAAATATTCGTATGGTCTGAGCAAAATATCTTTTGAAATATGTCATGAAATATTACATAAATATTTCAAAAGTTTTTTGTCGCGAACATATAAATATTTCAGAAATATTCTATAATAACTCAAACATGAAATATTTTAAAATATTTTCTAAAATATGTACATAGCTATATTTGAAATTAAAAAAGGAACTTATGTGTTCCAAAAATACTATTGGTGTCTGCACTACTGAAATAAAAATCGGAGTTGAAATTTATATTTTTTGTTTATAAAAGTACATACTAACACAGACCAGCCATACAGCATAAATGTAACTTCAATTTGACACTTATTAGTGGCTTATTATTTTCTTCCATTTCAACAGGTCTTTCTGTTTTTTTTTTTGTTTCTTACCGCTTTCTTTCTGCATGATGTAAAAAAGGCAAAAATTGAATTAATTAACATTAAAATACTTACCCTTGAAGCATTTGATATCCTACAACTCTGCTGCAAATTTAAATCAAACTGGCGATCCTCTTTAAATGATGTACTGTAAAGTAATGGAAACATTTGCTGTTAGTTTAGTTGATGCTTTTGTTTTCGATGGGTTATGGCCTTCTTTTTGTGAAAATGGTGCAAAGTTCTTTCCTGCAAATCTCTCTAACCTGAAACGAGACTATATGTGAAACTTAAGTTACAGTCTGAGAGAAAAATTTAATTTTGTATTTCGAATGTATACCATAAGGAGTTTTTTTGCTGTTGATTTTCTAAAACCATAATTGCAGAGAATTGTAAAATACTACCTAAAAATATTTAGTTAATAAATTAGAGTTTAATTATCATAAACCATTACCTTTTAGATGTTTTACACACATTCAGCAATATTGATGACCATTATTAAAATTCTTTATTACAAATTACTTGCATGATTAATAAAATAAGTGAATAAATTGCTGATACTGCTTTTTCTGAATTTGAACCGCGTCATTATGTCGAATTAATGTATTTATATATCTTAACCAACATACAAACAAAGTTTTCCGATGTATGGCTCACACTTGTATGGTGCTTTTTCAAGGATGAGAAATACAAATGTTGGTTTCCTGGCGGTGACTACATTCGTTTAGTCTTTTTCTCACAGCACACTTTGAAACTTCACTTTATTAAACTTGTCACACTGAAGCACAAATTGTAAATGACTACACAATGGATATAGCCAACGACGTTGGTTTGGGATTTATGTTTTTAAGAAATAATAATTGGCCAGCCGATATTTCAGGTAAAAGGGTAGTAGGTAATTAATGGAATTATTTTGAATTGTTTTATGGTTGTGATGATATTTTGCATACGTTCCTGGAATTCTATTAGGTAATGTACATGACTTATTTCGTTTATGAGATTTGTGTTGAAATGCAGGATTTTGTCTCGGTTAAAATTTTTGGGATTTTTGCCGATTTCATTTACAATTTGTGCTTCAGTGTGAGAAGTTTAATAAAGTGAAGTTTCAAAATGTGCTGTGAGATAAGGACTAAACGAATGTAGTCGCCGCAAGGTAAGCAACATTTGTACTTCTCATCCTTGAAGAAACCCCATACAAGTGTTGCCGAAATTTTGGAAAACTTTGTTTATATATTGGTTAAGATATATAAATAAATTAATTCCAAAAATTGAGGCGGTCCGAATCCGAAAAAAGCAGAATCAGCTATGACTCTGGCCGCGAAAACCTATGTTCTCAAGAGAATAAATTCTCCCAAAAAAATTTTATAGATAGACTTTTGTCTGACCATTGTGGAATAAGATCTATTCCCCATAATAATCCCAACAAAAACTTATAATAATTAACAATGGCCAGTCATGCGACAGCCTTCAAGCGGGCGATAATGAGTTTGAATATTTCGCCTTCTCCACTAAATTCTACTTACCATCTTAATCTGGTACAAAAGATTATCCTAAGGTAGTGTCGAAAATTGTGCACCAGTATCCCTTATCCGAATTTCCATTCCCTAGGTTCAACACTGTAGCATTATAATACAATGTAAAAAACATTAGATAGAAAAGCCCAAAGAAAATATTTATATCATATCGCAGTGTCTATCTATCTTGCGATACTATTGAAATGATACCAATATTCATACGTTGCTGTCGATACCAACTGTGTTTGGAATGGATACATTTTTGCGATAATTAGATTATCATATATTGATGCGATAGCAATACCGACACTTTTTCGTAATTTAATTTCGATACGGCGCTGGCATTCACCTCAAACTCACCGTAATTCACACTTTTCCTGTATTTTAGGTTCTCCCCCGCTAAAATGGGATCTACACCTTGCGATACCTTTGTTTCGAAACTACTACCGATATCGGTATCTATAGTTTAGTTTTGATGCCCTTGCGATACCTGTATCGATACTTTAGTATTTATTAAATAATGTTTCAATATCTGGTTCTGACCTCATCAATGAATGATAAAATGTACTATTAAAGTTGAATGTTTGACACTTTTCGAAGGCATTTTTTAAAAAACTGTCAAACAAGGGGTAGGGGGAGTCATGGATTTCGAATTGACAGCGCCCACGACAGGAATGAGGAAATAAATATCCAAATTAAACAGCGAGCTATCACTGGAGAAAATATCTCATCGACATATAGTCTACAATGCCACGAAAAACGCGAAAACTGTAAACAATCTGGAGTTTAAAGTTGCCCTGTTTATATTGTAAGAAAAGTTGTAACAAGAACTCATTTTTAATTTTAGTTTTTTAATTTAATTTAATTTAGGGTACAGGTATTGTAAACATGGCCACAAATTTTGAATGATTCTCTGTATACCCAAACAATCATTTAGTTGGTGAACAACAAAAAGAGACAATCCAAATGTTCCATTGAAAAAAGTAGTCCATACAACTAAACATTTTTCCAACTCTCCAAGCCATTGTACCTTCAATTGTTTTCAAATTATTTTGTCTTCCAGGGAACAACTTTTATTAGTTTTGTTGCAAATAACATCTTTAGTGCTAGGCGAGACTTCTACCAAGAAGAAAACTAACACTCTTGGAGGGAAATTAGCTCCGGCGATATTTCAGACTCTCATCGTGACATGGATAAAGGCCAATTTGAATGTTATGATTTCAAGAGAACTTTGGGACAAGTTTTTGCATGTTTTAACATCCCTTACCAACTGGGAAGAACTAATTAAAGAGTGGGCGGTAAGTTAAAATAAGTCTTGTTATATTTAACTCAATTTTACGTTTCTGGCTAAACGCACTTACTATTTATTCTAATTTTATGGGAAAATAACACCACACTTGAGAAACAAGACAGAGAATTCAACATCTTAGAAATGTGTGAATCTTGATGTATATACTTTTCTAAAATAAATAGAAACAAAAATTCACTTATTCTATAGGGGGCAAGTGAAAAAATCCAATACTTTTCGGCAATAAAAAATAATTGATGTTACATATTGCGAAAATTCTATTATTGATTATTATTCAGAAACAACAAATGATGCAGGCGTGAAAGTTGGTGGATATGTTCTTCTCCTGAAGTTACTAGAACAAAATTTAATTATAATGTAGCAGATAAACGTTAAAAGGAGTATTTATTCATTACATAAAGATTGATAAATTGACTTTTCTATAAATGAATAGAGACATTATTTTTGCCATTTGCCAATACTGAATTTATTGAAGGGGGCAGAGTCTGAAACGTGTTCAATATCTGATTAATTTCAGGTCAAATCGTAAAAAAATAGAAAATGTTGGTAATATAAAAAATGTTAAGTGACAAAGACATAAAATGAAAATAAATTCGAAAAAAAAAACGAAAAAAAAAAAATTATAAACCTCGAAATATTAAGAATACATCAAATATAACAAAATATAATAATTGTCAAAATTATTCTGTCTAAAACCTAAAATGAGAAAATTAAAAAATATATATACAAAGTACAAAACTAGTAAAATAACTAAAAATGCAACCTCACCGTAAATGATAAAAAAGTCAAAAATGTCGAAAATGTCAAACATGTACAAATATCAAAAATGCGAACAATGTCAACGTCAAAAACGACAGCTCATTTACAGCTACACTTGCACCAGTAATATTGAATAAATACAGTGTAAATTTATAATTCATTGAAAAATTTATACATACACAATATTAATACAAATTGTATAATTTTTAACTTTTGTCGATCGATACCTTCCTGAAATAATGAAACATGTACAAAATTTAAAAATTCAAACTTACAACCGATATTTCAATCTTTTGATCTAAATTCTACAACTGTTTTATTTTTATTTGAAATGACTGGTTAATTTGATTATGTTTCATTATCCCTTTATATTAGCAATTCTTTTACCTTGTATTATTTGCAGAAAACCTTAGAGACTCTTACTCGAGTACTAGCCCGTCACGTATACAACCTCGACCTAACCGATTTACCATTGGATCGTTTGAACGAAAATAAAACCAAGAGAGGTCGACGAGCCACGTTCAATAAAGGAGAGAACATAAGGCATAGTACTACAGAAACGGGGCACTCAGCAACGTGTCATCAAGATTCATCCCTTCCTGATGGGCATACTATTACCAAAAGAATAAAACCTGGAATAAGTAGAAGCTACAGCGAAACGAATTTGTCTGGGAAGCGGAGATCATCCGTGAGACATCAAGACGTAAGTAGATTTTTTAAGTTTAGTACACTTGTTTTTAAGATGATTAGATGTTTGATTCGGGTTTCAATAAATAATTTTTCGAGATATCGGTTTTTTAAGGATGGACGTTGAAAGGCTTCTAACTTATTTTTAAGATATTGATTTACCTGGGTAGTGTTAAATCGAAGTCTATATGAAATCAGATTTAAATTATTTGGCGCCAGTAGTATATTGGGTATATCGGGTGTTTCAAATTCGATCGTCAACATTAGGGTCTTGGAAACTATAGGAGATACGAAGATGGTTAAGTTGGGGCAAAGGTGAGAATTTGCGTCTAACAGAAAGTATCGAATTTCGGGGAACATACGAAGATACCCGAGAAATTTGAAAAGTTGAAACATTGTTTAAATTTTTTTCTAGTTTTCATTTTTCAAAGATTTCAAAAAATTTTGCACATTACATTGCCACTTTTGCCTGCTACGTAATGGTCTTTTTAAATTTGATACTACTCGTTTCATTCTCAGCAGATCATCTTCAATTTTATTTTTGGTTATGGCCGCCATATTACGATTTTCTGTCTTGATTAGTAACAGTTATTAGCTTTTCAATGATGTTTCACAAGTTACCATTCATTTTCGAAAAATCAGATATGGAAAAACGCTTTTATTTCTAGGCTCTGATCGAGCTACGCAACTATTCACATTTTAATATTAGTCCCGAATTCGCCAAAAATACTTTCACTAATATAGAAAAAAGTAACATGATAAAAATGTATGCCAAATAAGTCTAAACATGAACTTATAACTAAAATTAACTTTGTATGAACATGTTCATGATAACACAACTGTGGTCTTTTAAGATTATTATTGACTGCACTCAATCTTCCAAACTAACAATATTTTATTGAAGGACCTCAATATTTTGATAACAATAAACTCTATTTTTTAGAGTAACCCATAGGCAAAAACATTTTTGAAGATGGTGAGCTGAGAACGAAATGCCTGGTACAAAATATAAAAAATAATATATAAATAGTAATTGAGCTCAAGATCGATATTGTCAGTTTAGTTTTTACAGAATTGCATTTTAAATGTTAGTTGTGGCATATACTTGATTATTTTTATGTTTTCTTGGGAAATAACACCACAATTGAAATAAAAAGCTGTATATTGAAAGGAAAACCAAACGTTTCAATTTGCAATTTACATTTTCAATACATGTTTTAAAGCCATTGACAACGAAGTCATAAATCGACTTTGAAAGGTTTGATTTTTCTTTCAATATACAGCTTTTGAATTGATTTATAGAGGTATTTTACTAAAGCCACCATATTAACCAAATATAAATAAATAATTCAAACGGGATATCCCAAATATATTTGGAAAGATCATATAATACATTTCAATTTATCTATTTTGGATTTTCGTTACATGACCGTGAAACTGATTTGTTATGGTAGTGAATGTTGTAATAACCCTCTCACCTGCGCCAGTACAGCGGAGTAATGACAGCGACTGTCAATAAGCGTCACTATTTACATTCAGTATTCAAACAGTTAAAACAAATTTTACGTCATTGTAGCCAAAATCCAATATATACAAAGTGAAGTGTATTTTGTAAGCAGTTAAATATCGTTGGTATATACGATCGTGGTTAACACGGTGCGTTTTGCAAAATATCTCTCTAAATTATTTATATTGCAATTCTCCAAAAACTGCTTAACCGACAATATCGATCTTGAACTCAATTAATCTTAACATTATAACTTGTCATTTTGATGAAGATTAATATGTTATTATTAGGGGTGTGCGAATATTTTGGCATTCATTTAGTTTTTGATTTAATTTATTTAAAAATTTATGGAAACGTGAATGACCTTGGTATTAATGTAACACGTTTCAGAAGTCTCATTTCTTTTATTGTTGAGAATTGCATACTCAAAGTACAAAAACCTTTTTAATGACCCTTGTAATTGTAAACAATTTTTAAACATTATTCTAGATGTATGAAACATTCACTTTGTTTCATTTAAATTGATATTCACTTGAAACAGGAGTAGAAATTCTATATTTCGAGTTCCCAAGGGTAAAAGCTTAACAGAATGCCGTGCATGATAGCAATTAGATACTTGATATGACTGCGTTATCAGCGAATAAGTGGTATGGTATATTTATAAAAATAGTTTGGCCAGTATAATTATCTAATGGATATGTGCCAGATGAAAAGAATTGATACTTGTCATTGTAATTTTTTTGTTATTATTTCTCTTTGAAGGTGAAATGTATCGTAAATATCGAAAATATAGTTTGAAACTTGATGTTTTCAAGAGGGTAAGATTCGTTTTTTTTATAATGAAAATGTGATTGTTTATATCTTAAAGTGCTGCAAAACATTTCAACATTTAGTTCATATGCTAGCCACTTGTAAATGTTATTTCACTTAAATTTTTTTCAGTTTGAATTATTCTGTTTCAGTATTGCCGTTATTGCTGAATTTTAATTTTTTAATGCCGTTATATATTTAAAAGCGTATTTACTGTAAAAATGTTCATTTTCTATCAGTTAAGAATTTTACACCCTTTCATTTTATATATTTTTAATCTTCTTTTTTCGATTCCTACTTGATCTTTTAAAACTATGTATGTTTATTTCAATGTATAAACTAGTTCCAATTCTTGTATCTTTTGATTGTTACAGGGTTTACGTTTATAAGGGTGACTTCTATTTATTATAATGATGGTTATACAAAAATACTTTATTTGTAGGGATTTAGTAGGGAACTAACGCCACACTTGAAAATAAAACCTGTCTATTTGAAAATCAAAAAATTTCAATGTCTAGGTCTCACCTCATTGGACTTACCTATACTAATATGGAAATTTGGATGTTTGACAGTTTTACAATGACATAAATCATTTAGTTCATTGCAAAACCGTCATATTGTAATTCCATTGAAAACCAGGTCAGAACCAGACCTTGAAGCGTTTGGATTTTTGAATATACAGATTTTTGTTCTCAAGTGCGGTATTATTTTATCAAAGCAATCATAAAAATACCCTGATGATGCTAGAAATAACCCACAGAAATCAAAGCTCCTTTGTTGTCTCTCTTTACCTGTAAACTTTGACTGACGACCTATTTTTGCTTTTTTTCAATTATACGCTCAATACTATCTCAGTAGCTTTCAAACGTTCCCGTACAGATCGTACCTCTCTGTCGTAAATAACTTGTTCTTGAACAGGGTGGAATTTTTGGTTTAAGAAATAATTTTAGTCCTCCTTTGTTTATTTCGGATAGATGATTTTTGTTACAGATACTTAGTTTCGAGATGGATTCCTTTCTTAGTAGTGTAAAATTAAGTGTTATAACATTTAAACTACCTATACATTTTAAAATTATTAAATAATATTTGTTATGAGGCATATTACGTGATGCGTTTGAATTTTTAAAATATTTTATTTAATTTTCAGTCAGAAATTAATATTAGGATTTTTGCAATGCTTTCCAATAAACTGTAAGCGACACCTAAAATACTTATATTAGTGGTCATTAGTTTCGAAGTTAAGGATATTAATGAGTCATTTTTAACTGACTCTAAAAAGGAGGAGATTATCAATTCAGCATGTATTTTTGTGTATCTATGTTACCTGATTTCTTCTCCAGTTGTGAACTAATTTAAATAATTATCATTTTGTTCAATAGATGTACATCCGGATTGGTGAAATTAACGTGTACCAAGCTCATTTTGTTTGTATAATGGTTAAATATCGATTTTTAATTTTGCGAAGACGGTGCTTGTGGTGTCCTCGAGTAATAGAAAATTTAATGACAGTAATAATAATTAATCAAATTAAACATATTTTTAGCTTAGTCAACGCGTACCAACTTCATTTTATTCGTATAATTGTTACCTACCTGATAATTTAAACTAAAATGTAATCTTGGAGCTATGAGTGTTAGTACCTGAATTCAAAATTGAACTAAAGCTGAAAATAAAATATTTAAAAAATTAACAAACTTCATTGAAAATAAAAACTTGAAAATAAAATATATTTTTTAAATATTAACAGATTTCCAAGTAGAACTAAAAAGTTTAAAATAATTAACTAGACAATAAATAGCACATTCACTTTTGCTAGGTACTTACACACAAATTAAAAAATGTAAACATTAAATGAGCCTACCTGTCTGGTATATTTTTTAAATCAAAATATTACTCATTTGTTACGCTAAAAGCAATTTTGTAGACCTAACTCATTCCAAGAAACAGTCGCCTCTTTAACACATTTAAGATAGAGATGATATTATTCAGGAAGTTCATTTGCGTTTTTCACTCCTCACAATGGTTTCTGAAAAATACAAACAAGTTAATTCATTGAAAATCAAGATGTAGTATTTTAGAGCAGATTATGGAAACTGCCGGAACACTAGTTGCTTTCTTATAGAAAAAAAAACTCTCTCGCTGGATTAACTGTGAGAAAATAGGTCTACGGATTTGTCACCTAGTTTTCCTGTATAATATGTTACGATTTATGTTGTGTGATACTTATTTGTTTGATGTGACGTTTCGATTCCTTATCAGGAATCGTTGTCAAACAATGTTTTTTTGAAATGATTTACCAAAAAAGTCAAGCTTACGAATCAAAAACATTGTTCGACAAAAACAGGGAATCGAAACGTCACATCAAACACATAAGTATCACACAAAATACATCCTAATCGATAATACAGGAAAACTAGTTGACAAATCCTTAGACCTACTTTCTCACAGTTAATCCTGCGAACAGTTTTTTCTTTAACAAGGCAACTAGTGTCCTAGTTTCCACAAAGTGCTCTTAGATACTACACCTTGATTTTCCATTAATTACCTTATCTGTATTTTTCAGGAACCATTGTGAGAAGTGAACAATCCAAATGAACTATTGCCTCCTCAAACATTCAGAAACTACTACAGAAGTCATTGTTGTAACTTTTTAAACAATTGAGATATTAAAACTTTGAAAGCGACACATTTTTTAGTTTTTTGTTGCTAATTTGTTACGCTGAAAAGCAATTTTGTAGCTCTTCCTAGTCTGAGAAACAATCACCTCTGTAAAAATGAATTTTGTAGCTCTTATCAAATCCAATAAACAATGTCCTTCGCAACTTAAATTTAAGCTACTGATGGCACTGCTTCTCCCAATCGGTACCATAAAATTCCATTTAGCGAAACAAATTAATAAAATTGGCACAAATTGTGCTACTTTCAGAATAGTGATATCTCTATTGATTAAAAACTACAATTACTATGGCTTCTTGTAGCTTAAACTTGTTACAGAAGTCATTACTTCTCAAAATAGCTACATGCTACAAAATTGCTTTTGGCTTAAAACATAGTTACAAAATCTGTCGCTTTATAAGTTTAGAGATCTCTATTGGTTAAAAGTTACAGCTAGAAAATTATTTTAAGCCTAACATATTTGCAACAAATAATTTCTTCAATTGCCTCTCCAAATAGACCTATTTGCTCCATCAGTACTGATATTATTCTTTGAATTCCCACTTGTTCTCTTGTATATTTTGTTTGAGTTAATAACCCGATATTATTTTTTTCAGTCAAAACATAGGAGATCAAAATCCCTGGACAATCTCCTGCCTCATGATGTCGAATCAACAGACCGCACTCGATCTCCAAGTCCAGCACCTTCGAGCGGTTTGGAAAGTAACTCTGTTAAAGACTCACCTATCCAATTAGATGTGCTGGCTTCTGAGCATCAGATTTTGGAAATGTCCGAAGAAAGTCGTGGCGTTATTTGTGGAGGTACCATACGGGGATGGTTGCCTGACGTAGCTGTAATTTTATGGAGGCGTATGCTAGGTAAGATTGCTACATTTCTAAGTCAAGTTTACTAAATATTTTCTTATGATGTTTTTGTAGGTGCCCTCGGAGATATCAATCAAATTGCAGACCCTAAACTGCACGCTCAAGTTTTCGACTATTTAGTGAAACTTACTGATACCCTAATAAAGATAAATTACAATCAAGGTATATCACCAGACAATATGAGTACTCCTCAGTCTCCTGAATTAGTTCCACCACTGACTCTAATATTACCTTGGTGTTTTGGAGCACTGGTACTTCCAGACAATTACGAAGCGGGTAAACTGAGTGCCCTGAGGCTTCTGTGCACCATAACACTCCACTGTGATAACAAACATAAAACTTATTTGCCGCAGTTTTACAGATTTCTTCATTCAGGTAAGCTGTCATTGTGTTATATTGAATACAGTGCTCATGTTAACATATACTCAACCTTATGATGTATATCTCTTATTGTCAAATATCAAGCATATTATGGCCGTTTTCCTGTTACGGAATTGTTATGTCGCTTCTGCAAATCGTATTGTTGATGTGTGTGTTTATTTAATTGATTATGTTATTATAACCCTGTTAAATAACCACTGATTTGAGGCCTTGTTGAGTTATTAAACACAAATTATGAAGTTACAAACTATTATTAGCTTATTTTTTACTAATTTGATTTCTGCAATAACTGAAAATCAAAGTGTAGTAATCACAAATTGCGAAAATTGACCAGGACCCTAGTTGCCTTTTTATAGAAAAACTCTTCAATATGATTAACTGAAAGAAGTCTGGCCTATGCATTTGTCAACTAGTTTTTTGATGTATTATTCCTAATAGAAATCGTTGTTAAACAATGTTTTTCTGAAGCAATTTGTAGATTATGTTGAATTCTCTTAATTTTAGGTAATTTTTAGTTACGAAAAGTCAAGCTTGAAGAACATTATCGACAATAATTCTTGATATGAAATAAAAAGTTACGACTTATTAACTAGATTCATATACTGAAATATACATTCAAACACATTACACAGGAAAAGTAGTTGAAAAATCCAGCTATTTCTCTGTTAAGCCTACGAGAGAGTTTTTTTATAAGGTAACTGGTGTTCCGAGCAGTTGCCACAAATTGCTTTTAAAAACTCATGAATTATTTTTATGTTTTCTTGGGAAATAACACCACAATCGAAAATAAGTCGATTCTGACTTCGCCGTCAATGGCTTTAAAATTATGTATTAAAAATGTAAATTGCAAATTGAAAGTTCAACATTTAAGTTGACATGAGGAAAATTTATTGTTGTTAGATATACAGGTAACCCAAAAATTCTAAAGATCATGTATGTAGTTGGTAGAGTTTGAAAGAGTTGTTTAGAATTTATAAGTGACGTTCCTAATAAATTCTAAAGTCAACTCTTTCAAATTCTTCCAACTTGAATTTTTTGTGCTACCTCTATATCTAATAACAACAAATTTTTCTCATGTCAACTTATCTGTCATAAATCATACTATCAATGTGCAATTTACATTTTCAATACATATTTTAAAGCCATTGACAACGAAGTCAGAATCGACTTTGAAACGTTTGGTATTTTCTTTCAATATACAGCTATTTATTTCGATTGTGGTCTTATTCCCAAGAAAACATAAAAATAATTAAGAATATGCCACAAATAACATTTAGAAGACCTTCACACTTTGTGTTGATTTATTTTGTTTCAAAGATATAATAATATCATGTCATAGTTCCATGTTATTTAATATAAGAAATTCATCATATTAGATATAATTTATCTTAAGTGTTAGTCACGAAATATGCGACTAAAGTTAGTGGTAGAAAATAATGAAACTATTTGTGATTAAAGAATGTAAGGCTCCAAGTAGAAGCCCAAACTTGAAGAAAAGTTCGTTTCAACAATTCCAAACGTTTCGAGTCAGATCTCGATCTCAACATTTTTTTGATTGATTAATATTAAGCTACTTGATGTTGTCAAACATTTAAACTTTACAAATTCTGTTTTCTTCAATTTTCTTTAGTGTCGTTGAGATTGGGGTTTGGCCTAGACCCTGAAACGTTTGAAATTGTTGAAATATACAAGTTTGGTGTTATTCCCAGGAAAACAATAAACACAAAGTAAAGATGTCACAACAGAAAACAATGTATAAACTGTGTTTCTGGTACTTAACAATTGTTTTTATTTTAGCTTTAACTAGTTCGTCCAAACCCATTCTCAATACGTGTTTGAAATACCTGGGTCCGAGATTTTTGTCTCTTCAATTACCTGGATCGTCTCTACTCCTTTTGGATCTCATACACGCTTGCAACACCGTCCTTAATAATACCGAAAAACTGGAATCTTCACCTCGTACAGAAGCTGTATCCATATTAGCGAATCTACTGAGTCAGCCAGAAGATCTGAGTAACATATCTGTTCTGCAACCTGAAGGAGAGCTGCAAGTTACAACATGCCCCGATATTAAAGTGAGTATTTTATGTGAGATATTAAGATTTTCATTTCAGTTTCATTTTGATAGCAACCAAAGAACATATTTTTTTTTAAATTTATTTGCATCAAACTTTAATTTAAAAAAATTGACAACAATCACTTTGGTTTGACGCAAAACGATTTTTAGAGGATTCAAAATATACAAAAAATATACATTTATACAAATTTGATTTTAGAAAATTCATAACTGCTGTAATTAAAAAAAAGGAAAAAATGTCCACTTTATTATCCACCCGATTTTTCATTGTATAAAACAGATGAACGTTACTCACGAAATAGGTCTGGGCTTTTTGCTGGCTATTTGTGGAAATTTCTCCTTAAAATAAATATATCAATATACAAGTAGTAATAAGTATTGGTGGAAATGTAATTTCTTCCATAAGTACTGTATACCTGTACTGTATACTTTCCAGGTGGATTTTTTCAGTTTAAATATTTTTTGCTCAAAGTTCGCCCATTTAATAATGAAGTTTCTGCTTTCTAAAACACTTAACATTAGGTTAGTTTGTATCAATATCCAGAATTTATACTGTGATTTTGTTTTAGGAATATGTTGTCAGTATCTTGTTAAGAACAGGTCGCCGAGAACCAAAAGGAAAAGCGAGATATATAGCTTTGTCTGCTTTAGGCATTTTTGTATATAAGGAATTGCAAAACCAGACATTTCATTCCAAGGTTCCGGATGCTGTTAGTGTAATATTGCTAGCACTTAAGGTAAGAGAGATTTTGAACTTAATAAAATATGCTTGGAGTCGCATATATTAGTAAGTTAGTTTCTGTGATAGCTACTGTTTGGTTAAACAGGCAATGTATTCAGGATTTAGGCAATTACCAATTGAAAACTACTATTACATTTTATGAATTATTTATGATATTTTTAAATAATTGCAAATCAAACAAAAGTATGTGCTCGTTTTCGAGACATTCACTATAACTTTGAGTTTCCTGTTTAAGACCATAATGAATTATTTTTGCATTCGAGCCCCCTTTTCTTACTTTCAAAAATTTATCACAACATAGGATTATCTTTAAAATGAATACTAAAGAAAAGAAACATTTTTTTATGGAACTAATAACAATTTCATTTATGTTTATCTCAGAACTCTCAGATTCTAAGCAATTTAATTTGTTTGTTTTCATTGCATCTTAAATTTACACATTGAAAAAAATATATGTAATAAATGAAAAGTACATAACATAATTGAACATAAATTTAAACCCTTAGCGTAGATAAAAACAAACACACACGACTGATACAGTGTTTTAACTTTTATCAATTAAATGCTGTTACTATTATCAATATATACATATATGTGTCAAAATTGTCGAACCTTAAAAGTTAATGTTTTTATTTTGTACCATTATTAAGAAAAATAAGTCTAAAAAATGTTTTTGAGTGTATAACAAGACGTTATCCCTTGAAACTAATTTTCAGGACACTATCACAATCCTCGGAAATATTCAATGTTGGCGTTTGGTCATTGCCACTGTAGGGAATTTGGGGATTGGTCTAACAAATTTGTTGAATGTAATTTCACTGAATAGAACTGAAAAACTTCTATTTCTATTCATGTAGTTACATGATACACTGTGTCCAGGGATGTGGGGCACTAAAGGGAAAACTTCTTATTTTTATTTTTAGCGACAAATGTCATTGTTGATCAAACATTGATGATTTTCAGAACTTTCTTCATTTTATTTTATAGTAAATTATGTAATGTATGTATGTATCATGCAAAGCTTATTATAATTGAAAACTGCATCCAATTGTGCTGTATTATTAAAAATTGTAATAAATTGAAAGCTAATTGGAAATAAATCCAAATAAATGTCAGTTAATCAACTTCAAGGTGGAGATTCTCAGTTGGTTTCTATAGCAGTGCGTCTTTCATAAGTTGAATTTAAACGGAAAACGTTCTTTTGAATATTACTTAGAGAAAAAAATATTCTTCATAAAAATATTTGCATGGTCGAAAACATATACTGTAATCATTATATGCCACTTTTTCAACTGTATACGAAGTTTGTCAGCAAATATGAATTTTGCTTAAAAGTAAAATGGCTTTATTTTTCATAATATATAAAAATCTTATAAAACAGGGGTAACAAATTATTATCACAGTTAATTATAATTAAAAACTGCGTCCTATTATGTTATATCAATTAAAACTTTATACCGATTTATTATAAGATTTCGCGGAGGGGAGACTATTAAATGTATGTCAGTATTATTAACAGACATAAAGAATGATGATACCCAAATCGTCTACAGTATAGTGGATCCACCTAAGTTAGAATTATATACAAAATTTTCTTAATACATATAAATATCTATAAATCAAGTTATTCTATTCAACAGTAAACGATGTTGGTCAAGCTAATAAATGAAAGTAAAATACTTTATGTTACGCAATATCGAAAAAATTAAATAGATTTGAAAACTGCATCCAATTAAGCCATTGCATCACTAAAAATTGTAAAATAAATACATAAAAAAAACAAAAAACCGACATCAAAAGAAAATTAACTGAAAAGCATTAATTAATTTTTTTGCTACAATTAAATACTTTTTCTGAAGTTGGTGCCAATTTGAACAGCGAAGTTTCAAAGTACAACTCATCAATGTACTTCCCAAAATATTTTCACTTTCGCTTGGCACCGACTTCACAAAAAGTATTTTATTGTACCAAAAAATTATTTCATGCTTTTTAGTTAATTTTCTTTTGAAGTCGGTTTTTGTTTTTTAAAAAAATGTATTTATGACAGTAACTTTTGAAACGTAATAAAATAATTTAATGAGTCATGTTGTATATCTTCTTAACTTTTGTTTTTCTTCAACAGATCCTGTCTCAGAATTTCTTTATATTTTTTTAAATCCATTCCGCGTAACAAGTATATCTGGATATTTTTCATTAAATAATTGAATTCCAGTCCTGTACAAAACAGCCCCCATACCATAGCACTTTACACGTTAATTTTTTTATTGAAATAGAATGACAATTTGAAAATTATCCGCCGGAATTGGCACTTACTAGGTACATCGTAAACGTCACTCACTAGATTATTATTACTTCTTTGGATTCAGTGCAAAAATTCACAGAGATTTACATAAAATTGACTATAAAATGAAGAATGTTTTGAAAAACTGGAGCTTTATTTCATTTTGTAAGGTTTTACAAC
The DNA here is from genome assembly GCA_034190945.1 of Octodonta nipae. Taxonomy (NCBI): domain Eukaryota; kingdom Metazoa; phylum Arthropoda; class Insecta; order Coleoptera; family Chrysomelidae; genus Octodonta; species Octodonta nipae. The sequence goes on from CM067217.1 coordinate 31,035,309, forward strand.
AAGCAAAACTTTTATTTTTTCTGAGTTCTTTGGGAATAACACCACATAAACTTGAAAGTCTGTATATTTCAAAAGTTCAAACGTTTCAAGGTCTAAATCAGACCCCGTTTTCAAAATGAACAAGAAATTAAAAAAATTCGCCATGACAAATATCGTAATCACAATTTGACATTACGATATTTGTCATTGCGAACCCTTTTAATTTTTTGTTCATTTTGTGTAGTACCATTGAAAACGGAGTCTGATTTAGACTTTGAAATATACAGACTTTCAACTTTATGTGGTGTTATTCCCAAAGAACTCAGAAAAAATAAAAACCAGAGATGCCACAATTATCATTCAGAACTTTTTATCAACAATGACATTTTTCGTCAAAATAAAAATAAAAAGTTTCTGCAAATCGTTGATGGTGGAAGCCATTACTTTGTGATATACTATCATTATAATTATAGAAAAACTAATTCCTTTGTTTTATAACACTAATTTATTTATTTATTAAATAAACATAAAAAACCGTGACTAGTTTGAACAATACTATATCATTTTCAAACGGAAACAAATTCAGGGATAACGACAAAACATTTTAAAAGAGACCAAAGGGTCTTATCTATAACAGTTGTTATATGTTGAATTTATGTAATCCTTCCTAGAATTCGACATATACCTACTGTTATAGACAAGACCCTCCGGTCTCTTTCAAAATATTTTGTCGTCATTCATGAATTTGTTTCCATTTGAAAATGACATAGTGTTGTCGAATCTAGTCAGGGTTTTTTATGTTTATTTAATTAATAAACGAATTAATTAGTGATATAAAACAAAGTCATTCGTTATTTACAAAAGTTTCTCCTTGCGCACCTCACCCGTGGAAACAGTGACAAACCTAAATTTGTTCATCCTCCGGACTCCCTACCCCCGCTGGCTCCCAGTGTCGGCGTGTAGACTCATTTTACTAAAATCTGTTTCATTCCTTATCAGTTATTTGCTATATCTATTTCAGAATTAACCATAAATAATAAACGGGTTCAATTTGTTTGTTTAATTTATGTTAATATATTTTGTATAAATCGCAATATTTTTCATTTTTTTCTAGTTCAACCCCAAAATCATAGCTCAGTTGGCCAGCAATATCTTGTTCTCACTTTGTGATCACGCTTCGTTGCTTTGGACTCATTATCCGAGACTAGGTAACTCAGTCATCTCAACGTTGTGTTCGGCTTTACATCAGTTTGCGCCCATGGCTAATATGGCAAATAAAAGCGACAAAGCACTAGGAACTGCTCTATTACTTTGTCTAGGTGAATGGTGTATGAAATTAGGAAATCATCGTCTAATGGAGGTGGCGGAATATGGAGAAAATAGGGGCAAATGCCTTCTATTACAGGTGTTTAAGGTAAGTTTCTTCAATGTTGTTAACATTATGTGGATTGATTGTTTATAGTAACTTAGTTGTGTCAATAGTTCAATATGTATTAAGTTTTTTGAGAAGTTCATCTAATGTCAGTAATACGCATACGTGCTAAGATTTGTGAGATCATTACCTATTAGTTATAACATTAAAAGTAGAAAGGAGGGCGACTGGAAACAAAATTTTGGAATTAAGGATCATTACATAACTACAAAACTCAAGAAACTATTTGAGGAAAATATGAAGGCTAATAAAGAACAAAATGTATACAGTTTTGGGAGACATTGAAACAAGCTATATATAAGAAACTAAAAGAAGCTGAGAGGGATTGTGAATAGTAAGAAAAAAGGGACGAAACATCTTGATGAAATAAATTAATAAAAGAACTGATGCTGACGGATGAAAAAAATAAATAAAACCTCGAAGAGAATATTTCCAGGAGCTAATGCAACAAATCTAAAGGAACATCAGCTGAGCAAGGAGAACTCTAGAATAATTAATAAATAGACAAACAACCACTCACTAGAAATAAAGCGCAAAGTATTATGGAATGCTATTAAATGGCTAAAAATGTTTCTCAGGCTATAATAGAATTATATTTAATTTAATTTCTAAATGATCGTTGAGGAGGTCTTTGATTATTTTACCTGTACCCGGGTATTTCTCTCTTCAGTTTGTGCATGCAACAGATAATTACTTGAAATTTAAAAGTAGAACAAAGGGGAATAGACTATTTTCGAAAAATTGCCTGGTTATTGGTTGTATCTACAGAAATTCTTCCAAATGGATATTCTGAGAGAAAGAGATGTGTGCAATATGATCAATCAGTATTCCTGGGCATAAATAGTGTTTTGTATATTGTGTGATACTGTATTTGGAGACGATTCAGCTCCAAATCCGGAGTTGGTATCAAATACCCATGTGCGGGTAAAATAAATCCGAAATGTTGACAGTTATGCCGAAAAGTGACACTGGAATAAACATAATATCTGAGCACAACTATGTGAGTGTATAGAAACCACTGAAAAGTTTATTGACTGAAACAGAAAACACCTCAATTGAGATGCAAAACAATTTTCACAAGAGAAGCAGTACTCTGAACAATACATTTTGACTAAGCACGAGACGGAGAAAATATTAGTGAAAAACAAAATTTCCCCACGCCTACTACTTACTACTTCGGGACCTAAAAAATTTTTCTTCAAAAGTGCCAAGAATTAAAATTTGACACTGAAGGAAAATTTAAAAAATATCGCTTACGACTTCGTGGTGATACCAACTAATATGTAGAACATAAAATATAACTGGAACAAAACACTAAAAGAATTTGTAATATCAGTGTACAAGAGAAAATCAAAATAGAAGGCACTAAAATCAGGAAATAAGCATATTCCAATACCTTGGAGTATTATTGATAATAGGTGATCATCACCTGATAGGGAAATTAATGATAGAATAGAAAAAGCAACCAAAGCATGCCATGCTTTGAATAAAGTTCTAATAGGAGATAAGTGTCACCGAAAACAAAAACAAAGGTGGTGATCAAACCTATTTATAGACTAATACACATCTTCAGGTGTGAGACAAACAGACAGATGAAGTAAACTTCATGTCAGCCAAAATGTCCAAAGTACTTAAAAGTAGCAGAAGGGTCAACTCTAAATGCTCACAAAGAAAGGAAGCACTTAGGCTCTTATGTACTTGTTTTCTGAATGACAGTTGTGGTATCTTTATAGGTATTTTAATGTTTATAGATTTCTAGGGAATAATCATGCGTGTAGAAATGTCTGTATATTTCAAAGATTCCCAATGTTTCAGGCTCTAGCTCAGACCCGTTCTCAATGCAATTATATATACCTAAGTGCTGAAATGTTTGGAATCTGTGAAATATACTTACTTGTCTGCAAAAGTGGTGCGATTCTTCCCAAGTGATCTATAAATATTTTATGCACTAATTCTTGAAAAAATATTCAAATATTTCTAGAAACTTCTTTATTTGTTAGCACCTTTTCACTAGCATAATGTGTGATATAAAATCAAAATCCATGTCTTTATTTGACATGCAATTTATTTTCTACATGTCATCAATATTACTTAGCTTTAAATTCCTGTAAGAAAAGCTTAAATATTTTGCCATATGAGCAAAATACCAAATATATTCGTTTCCCTTGATCTCATGGAATTATGATTAACAAACCAAAGTATTATTAGTTAATTTTTTATTAAATGAATTTGATACCTTCTACAGTGTTTTCATATACTAGTGCCTAAACTAATGATAATAAATATTATTTATTATTAAAAACAGATAGGAAAAAAATACTGAATGGCGAATAAATATATTGTTTGTTTTTATATATTTTGTAAAAGGTAATGAAAGATTATTTATTAAAATAATATTTCCGATTATACATTTTTTAAAAAGTAATAAATCAATGAAATGTGAAGTCCTGAAGCTAGAAAAGTTCATAGGTACTAAAATATATTCGTAATTTAACTTTCTTAAAAAAATAGTTACAGTTTTTTTTTATGATTTCCATTCCACAAAATATTAAAGTATACATCTTTCATTTTCACATATTTTAACATGCACCATATTTCTCATTCCATTCAAAATACTTTTTATACTCATTGACACATGGTTTCATTTTAAGAAAAGCTTGTTCCACATCACCATAAGTAACGCTTCGTAACTGTTCATTTGGGTTCGATTTATTTTTATTTTTCAACTCAGTAATTTTCTCTCTCACTGAACACATAGCTGCTTCTTTACATAAATTCTTCACATCTGAACCGGAAAAGTTTTCTGTCAGTGATGCCAGATATTCGAATTCTTGGTCCCGCAAATTATTTGGTTTCGGTAGATAATGTCTAAGAAGTTTCAGTCTTGCATCTTTGTTTGGTAATGAGATAAACAGTCTTTTTTCGAATCTCCTTAAAATCGCTGCGTCGAGGTTCCACGGCAAATTGGTGCATCCCAGTAGGAAAATGTTTTCGTTGTTACTTAGAATTCCATCAACTTGGGTCAAGAACTCACTTCGAAAACGTTTTGATGCGTCATGCTGGAGGTCAGTTGAGAATATCAGCGATTCTATCTGTAACAAAAGAAAATTTGGAATTAATTTTATAACAGTATTTTTGTAAATTATAAAAAGTGGAGTTAAATTAAGATTAAATGGGAATGGGGTTAAAAATTTGCTCATGTTTGCTATTTGAGATTTCTCACAGGATATATGTGTAATTTTATACTCAATATTTTAATTTTAAATGTTTTAAAAGAAGGATTTAATTTTTTTTTTTCATCTCATCGAACTTCTTTAATATGATTCTTGGAATAGACTCCTCACAATCTTTGCTATGTTTATATGTTTCTATATTATGAGTCCCTATCTACATTAGTCTAGCAGATTTAGTTTATCATCCGTTGGTTTCTTTGACGGGAGGAAGTGTATTCTAGATCTACTCAATTACTACATCCGTTTTAGAGTTATTCTGGTTCACTTTTCATCCTTATCTCTTGCTACATGGCCGCGTACATTTTAATTCCACCATTGCTGCAGACGTCCTTTTTATGCTGCTTCTCAAGGTATCTGTAGCGTAATCTTTGAGAGAAAAACATAAAATACCAGAAGTGCTGAAGATATTAAACAACTTTGACTACAAACTAAAATTCACATTGCAGAAAAAATACCAAAACAACTCAGCACCATTCATACTAGAATTTTTATTAAAAATGGTTACCCAAAAAGGTTAATAAAAACACTGTTACATGGATCTTAATATAAATACATGCACCTCAAACATAACCGAACAGCAACCACTCATAATGTACAACATCTTAGAAGGAACCAGAACATGAACAAAATCATACAATAAATTTTGAAGATGTTATCTTGGACATAAGTGAAAAATATTACCAATGACTAATACTAGAGATGATATAGATAGATGGCAGACAGCTGGAGGGATGCAAATCAGAGATTTTTTGTATATAATAATATAAATAAACATATGATTCTAGCTTAAACATATGTTACAAAAATATCGTTTTGATTAACTACCGAGATTAACAGAAAAGTAAAAGGAAAGGAAAAATAAATAAAAGAAATTAAATAATTATTAACTAAATCTAAGGTTTTATTACACATGTAATGTTCAAACTGAAGTTTACCTTGACAATAAGAATGGTTTTTAAATCTCTAGTAATATTAGCCTTCTGGTGTAATTCTCTGAGTGTTGAGATCTAGCTAATTCTTGCAAATTATTTGGTCTATCAACATAAACCTTAGACTTTAAGTAACCCCACAGAAAATAGTCTAGTGGATTAAGGTCTTCGTGCATATTCATAAGTACCCCTTCTTCCAATCCATCTGGTAAATGTCTATCTAAATGCTTCACTGTAATGGAGGTGGTGCTCCATCCTGCTGAAACCAAATATTATTTAGTATTGTCTCTCCAATGCCAGAATGTGTCTTGTAAATACTATCTCCGTTTAAACTTTCTTGTAGGAAGAAGGGTCCCACGATTCGGATGTTCCTTTGTACCCAATTTGCATTTCTTCTGTCCCTCTTTTTCCCAAATATCCATGAAAGGGGAAGCTTACTTATAAAATCGGCCAATAAGTGAATTTTCTTCCAAAGATATATATCATTACTTGCACTTTTTAACCGATCTTTGGTATGAGTTACTTGTAGCCTTCGCAGTTTTCGTCACTACTTAACGTCGGATGAAATGTTAAAAAGGTCAAAACTTCTTGATGTGTCCTTTTCCTCTCCCCATACCCAATCATCATTAATATTCTATTCTTTCTCTTTCACTTAATTCGGCCATTTTACGATAAATTAAAACAATACAATCTTTTTACGTTCAAATAAAAAAAACTAATAACTTATTTTGACAACTACTGCACTTCTGAAGAATTTCATGGACTATAAACTTGATTCAGATATAATTTGTGCCTGATTTAAACAAACGCACGTGTATTCGACTATGGAACAAGCAGTGCTGTTGGCTGTGACGGTGCTACCGATTCATAGAAATCAATCCTTAGCGAGGGGTTTGTTTAATCGGGCGTATATAAATAACCGAGCTTAGCTACCAATGAATTTTTTATTTCCTTAGTACTTTTCTGTTAATATCTCGGTAGGTATTGAAGTAAACAATATCAAACCGAATTTTTGTAGCAATAAAATGTTTCATCATAAAATCTATACAGGGTGTTTCATTGCAAATTTTAAAATCACATCACTTCCGGTAAAACAGGAAGTCAAAATGTAAAAAATTTGAAACAAATAGCATCTACTGGGATCCATTCCAAATTGACTCTAATAATTCCAGAGAATTTGCTTGGTTCCACACATTTGCCCAATTAATTTTCTTGATCATATTCTATTAACAAAATAAATAATTAAAGGTTTTATTACACATGTAACGAAGCCCGAATGATCGCCAAGAGAAATTTAGGGGGAGGGAACCTGCATCTTCTGGTATTGCTTCACTGTTCTTTATTTCTCTCAGTGCTTATACTAGGATGTTTCTTTGGCATTTCTTCTGCCCCTTTTTTACCTTTGAAAAGGAATGCGTCCTTCTACAAAATCGACCAAAAAAATGGATTTTAATCCAGACAATTATTATATCAAGAAATAAATAAGATACAATTAGCTTAAATTCCTTCAATATAAATATATAGTGACCACAGACTATGAAAGCAGTAATTCGAAAACAGAAAATCTGAAGAAGCATGGGAATAAATTGACTGAGCAATTAATTAATTTTCTTTCATATTCCATCAATATCAACATGTTAATTAGCCAAGTAATATAAAATTGCTTTTCGACAATTAGAAATAGGTTAAACTTGATTTTCAAGAATCCATTACTTAGACAGCGTGTTAAAAAAGACATTTGGGCTATATATGGGTATTTCTCTTCTCAGTTTTTTCCTTGCATCACATGAATATTTGAATTTCAAAAGCGTAACAAAGTGTATGTGGGAAATTTCGAAAATTGCCCGTGTGTCTCTACATAACTTCTTCCTTACAGATCAGTCTTTCATGTGTATAAATAGTGTTTTGTTTATTGTATGATACTTACCTGTATTTGGAGATCTTTCAACTTCAAATTTGGAGTCGTTATCAATCATTGTGTTTTTTAATTAAACGCCTTTTCTTAAATTTTCGCTTTGTTATACTTTTTGTTACTGAAGCATAAATTGAAACTAAGCGGCTATATAGCAAGAAATAAAGTTGAATAGGGCACTAGTACAATCCTGAAAATAGAGGTCATATTGGAGGAGGACACATCATTTCCTCCAAATCCATAGAGAAATCTGTTGGATGGATCCGAGGTGCAAGGTAATGTCAAATGGCAAAGAGGGAGGCCTGTGTCCAGAATAGAAAATAAAGGTTGCCTTTAAATAACTTTTAGTTTACACTTTTTTAATGTAAATAACAATGTCAAGTGATTGTGGCAGATAAAAATGATTACCAGTAGAGTTTAATAGCGGAAGAGCTGGAGGGCTGCTTTAGACTCACCTGGTGAGTATATGTACCTGCAAGGATCTTCGGCCTTATTTGTTCATGCTTATAAATGTGTGAATTATATACACTCTCAACTTGCAAATATATGAAGAATTATGAAAGATAAACGAATAACACTATGCTGATGACAAGTAATGCTTAAAATGCATACAAATTAAGGCGGCCATAAAAGGATCATTTTAATATTCGCCCAGATTGAATTTTACTCTTAAAATTGTTAATCGCCCTTAATAAATATATATTAACATTTAATTTATTTTGAGAAATTTGAAATATTCCATATTCCTAGACATTATTAGAAATTCAAATTCATAATTACCTCGTCGATAAATATCGTTGTTGGTGCATAATATTTTGCAAGATCAAATAATATTTTAATCATTTTCTCTGATTCTCCTCTCCATTTACTCACAAATACACTACAGCAAACATTAATGAATGTCGATTTTTCCGATGCCAATGCCTTCGCTAACAGAGTCTTTCCGGTACCAGGAGGACCGAATAACAGTACCCCTCTCCATGCATCGACATTCTTAAAAATGTTGGGATAATATAGTGGATAAATGGTAGCTTCTTTCAACTTTTCGATTGAATGTTCCAAACCGATACAGTGTTCCCATCTTACATCAATATTTCTGGTAAAACATTCCTTTATGATTTGATTCGCCATATCTTTCCATTCACCTGAAAAATCTCCGATGTCACTTATTAGCTTTTCAGATATGAATTTAGGTTTGTCCTTTTCGTCTGTTGATAATGACGAGGGATAAGACACTATTTCGAAATGGAAATCGTCGCTTTCTGATAAAGTGCTCTTTTCTATATTGGCTGGAGTTCTACATCTTATTTTGCCTGAAGGTGTCTTCGACCTCACTTTTTTCATGGTCTCTAAATGATTGTCATTGATTTTCTTTAAAATTTTTGGATATTTTTGAAACTTTGTGTAGTAATAACTTTGAAATTCCTGGAAAATGATCTCCAAATCTACGTTTTCGCATACTTGATATTCTCCAGACAGATGACATTCTTTTTCAAACGCTTCCGAAGTAAGAAAGAATTTTTGATCTATTAAATACGAATTTATCAAATATAACAAATTCAATCTTCTTTCGCGCGTTTCCGATTTCAAATAGGATATCTTGTCTGGAACTTTATCTGTGAGTTTATTTCTTCGTTTTGGAGTAATCGTTAATTCTGCCATCATAAAATATTAATTTTCTTTGTGCGTGTGTCAAGTTCATTTCAACTTCTCTGGGAGAAAATAATTTTCATTTGTTGACGTTGCTATGGAAACCACAATTGATCAATCATTCACGAAAATTGTATATCATATAATCCTAAACACTATACCGAGTGTCAACCGAATCGTTAAACAATGGTTCAGTCGTTAGTATTTGTAATTAGAAATTTGAAATATTTGCTTGAAGATATTGACGGTGGGGACCTTAAATTTTCAACAACAAAAAAAAACAGTTAAAAACGTCAAAGTCAATTATTTTAAATAAATGTTATTTGACTGTTGGATGGGTACAAAATTCTCTTAGATATTTCCAAATATTTTTTTTTCAAAATTGAGGCGAGGGAGGCGATAATTTTCTCAAATTTAATATTAAACCAATCAATAGAGCAAAAATAAACAGATAATGTGTAAAAAATACTATCAGGATACGGACTGTGCCATCACATTAACAACGATTCGTAGCGATATTTTGCTATGTTTTCCACTCGCAACTATATTTTTTTACTTTGTTATAAACAATTGAAGCAAGAAAATTGCTTTTTTTTCTTAGCATGTTTATAAAATCAAAACTAATAAACTAATCTCAATGGTGTCAACAGGTCAATTGTAAAGCATGAAAATATCAATAAAATGAGCTCGATCCGATTCGGATCATTAGTAACAGGGAAAAACAAAAAATACTGGAAAATGTCGCATTTTTTTTAAAATGGAATCTTCGTCACTTTAGAAGCTGTCGAACTGGGCTTGTAAGAATTAATAGTAATTTATATCTATTTTATGTATGCCAAAACTAGGCGCTACCGGTTTATTAGTTTTTGAACAATTGTTTTTTGTTGCTTATTTCTGCTTTGTGCCTCCCTGCGTCATAGATAATGAAATTTAAATTTTGAAAAAAGGTGTTGAAAGTAGAGGTGACATTCTACAAAGCCTCTATTTTCATTTCTCACTAAATATCTGTGAAATATCTGAAAAATATTAGCAAACATGACAAAAAATGGGCAAGCGTATGAATGTATCCAAGGAGTGGGGGAAGCACGGTTGTTGAAGGGAAGCGTTTAGTAATATACAGGGTGTTCCTAAATTGGAGGTACAAACGAAAAGGGGAGATTCCTTGAATAGTTTTAGGAAGAAAAAGTCCCATAAACATGGGTCCGCAAACGTTTTCGTTTTCAAGATACAGAGTGTTAAAGTTTGAATTTTTTTAAAGTTTTTTTCTCATAGTATCTGCACTTCACAAGATATTCAAATGAAATTTGGCATAGATATTACAATTAAGAGTTTACACATTGTGACATGCCAATTTCGATTGCAAATCTACAGGGTGATATTTTTTCGGGAACACTGTCCACTGTTGTCCTTTTTTTTTTGGTGAGCCACACACTTTCAAAAATTGTAAAGAAAAGCTTTGTTGTTATAGCAAACTTTATGTTCTCTTGTAGTTTTGTCGTATCTACTACCGGTTTCAAGAAAAAATTTTTGAATGATTCTCTTGAAATCCTCAGAAAATTCCGAATTGTCATAGAAATCTAGTTACCTACCTAGTAGGCTGTGGTGAATGAATAAATTTATTGTTAGTTTTGACACATCAAATTAAACTCCTGTGTTTTGAAAATTAAAGATTGTTGCATTTTAATATCAAAACATGCCGAATTTTACGAATTCCGAAATGGCTGACATGCATTTCATGTATGGTCTTGCAAATGGTAATTCAAGAGAAGCTAAGCGTCTTTACATGGAACGCTATCCCAATAGAGTGATGCCTGGTCATCGGATGTTCTCTAATATTCACAGGCGTCTTTCAGAAACTGGATCTTTTTGTGCGAAAAATATTAATGCAGGTAGACCACGAAGTGTGAGAACACCACGACTCGAAGAGGCAGTGCTGAACGAAATAGAAGAACATCCAGGAACCAGTACAAGAAAAATTAGTGTTACCTTAAATACAAGTCATCAAGTTGTTTGACGGATCTTGCGGGATTCTTTGCTCTATCCTTATCACATTCAGAGGGTGCAGGCGTTCTTGCCTCGAGATTGTCATCCAAGAATTATTTTTTGTCAGTGGTACCTCAACAGACTATTGAACAATCCTCATTTTGATTGCCAAATCCTATTCACTGATGAAGCCTGTTTCTCAAGGACTTCAATCATAAATTTTCATAATGAACACATATGGGCTGAGGAGAATCCACATGAAATTGCAGAAGCTTATTTTCAAGAGGAATTTTCATTAAATGTGTGGGGTGGTAATATTGGCGATTATTTGATTGGTCCTTTCTTCTTGCCAGGGCGACTTACTGGTCAATCATACAGACATTTTTTAAAGAACGATTTGCCCTTGATATTGGATGATATACCTCTTATGATGCGACGTGAAATGTGGTTCATGCACGACGATGCTCCTGCTCATTTTTCACTTTTGGCTAGGGAGTATTTGCACGAAAATTATGTAAACAGGTGGATTGGACGAGGTGGACATCAGCCATGGCCCGCCAGATCCCCAGATTTAAATAGTTTAGATTTCTTTCTATGGGGCCATCTGAAATCTTTAGTGTACATAACGCCAGTGAATACCGTAGACGAACTGAGAAATCGTATAATAGGCGCGTTTGATACAATTAGGAATACTCCAGGAGAACAGAAGCTTGTATAAGGGTTGGGGTAGGACATTTTCAACAATTGCTGTAGGTTAGTTCCTTTGTTGTTATTTAGTTTTTTTATTATGATTAATTTTTGAGTTGTACGTTTCTTGATGATTATACCAGTTTATCGAATCTTTTTCTCGAAATCGGTAGTAGATACGACAAAACTACAAGAGAACATAAAGTTTGCTATAACAACAAAGCTTTTCTTTACAATTTTTGAAAGTACCAGTGGCTCACCAAAAAAAAAAAAAAGGACAACAGTGGACAGTGTTCCCGAAAAAATATCACCCTGTAGATTTGCAATCGAAATTGGCATGTCACAAGGTGTAAACTCTTAATTGCAATATCTATGCCAAATTTCATTTGAATATCTTGTGAAGTGCAGATACTATGAGAAAAAAACTTGAAAAAAATTCAAACTTTAACACTCTGTATCTTGAAAACGAAACGTTTGCGGACCCATGTTTATGGGACTTTTTCTTCCTAAAACTATTCAAGGAATCTCCCCTTTTCGTTTGTACCTCCAATTTAGGAACACCCTGTATAATATAGGCCTGTAATTTGTAAATATTTTTATTGCGTTTGTCAGAAACTAATTTAGATATTTTCAAAACTTTTTTTAACATATTTAGTTCAGTGTTTGTTTCACTTTAATATAAACCTATTGCCTTAATTCTGGAGTTCTGTACAAAATATTATATAAATATATTAATAAACAAACAGTTCTCGTTTGATGTAATAAAATCGAACAAATCGCTCTGAATATAAGCTGTTTTAGCAATTAGATTCTTTCACCATCTGTCAGAGTGACAGTTACTATCGATAATAATTATTGTCAGCAGTTCCCCTCAACAACCGTGTGCCCCGCACTACGCGAACACATTCATGCGCTCACCAAATTTTGATGATATTTGCTAAAATGTTTCGTATATTTCACAGACATTTAACGAAAAATGAAAATAAAGGCGTTGTAGAATGATACCACTACTTCCAATATCTCTATTCTGAATTGATATTTGACGATCCATGTCGCATGGAGACGCACTGCAAGAATAGTGAACTAAAAACTTCATATCACAATGATTCAAAAACTAATAAACCGATAGCGCCTGGTTTAGTCACGCGTAAGGTAGATATCAATTACTATTAGTTCCCACAAGCCCAGTTCTACAACTTCGATAGTGACGGAGTTGTTATAATATCAAGAAAACGCTAAATTTTCCAGTATTTTTTTTATTTTCCGTGTTACTAAAGATCCTATCGGATCGATCCTGGGCTCATTTCATTGCTATTTTAATGCTTTACAATTCACCTGTTGACGCCATTGAGATTAATTTATTATTTTTCATTTTAAACAACGAAAAAAAACGCAATTTTCTTGTTTCAATTGTTTATAATAAAGTAAAAAACCATAGTTGCGAGTGGAAAAGTTAGCAAAATTTCCCTACAAATCGTTCTTAATGTGATGGTACAGGCAGTATCCTGATAGTATTTTTTGCACGAAAAAATCTCTATTGATTGGTCTATATGGCGCTAATCTAATATCAACAATAAAGTTTTTGTTAAGTCACTTGGAAATTGACAGATAAACTAAATTTGGTTTATACCTTCATGATGACAACTTAGAGTTGTTGAAACGGCGTTGAGTGTTTGAATAAAGGTATCAAAACTGTGTTTTTACATTTGTGACACACCAAAGGTTCCATAGCATTTCCATTAGATAAAATTAGATAAACTGCTATATTTCACTAGTTTTAATTAAACACTAAGTTAATACCTCCAATGTACTTTTCTGATTTATTTCTACTACTACCTACAAATAATCATTAACGAATAAAATTTACAATTAATTATGTTATATTCATTGAACGCCTTCTACTTACAAACTGACAATAAATTATAATTAAGCTTTGGGCAAAAATGAGAAAACAGCGGTAACCGTCGCTAGATAGATTTAATATTAGAAACGTCAAAATGCATTTTTGTAATTCTTAGTTACTGTTAAGAATCACCATTAATCGCTAATATTGTGATATTGTGTTGGTAAATTTAATTATATTTTGGTCGTTCGTTTTGGGTCTTCACTGCTTACAATGGATTTATCAACTAGTTTCCCTGTACAATATTTTTGGATGCATATTATTATCAGGAATCGTTGTCAAACTGTTTTCTAAAGCAATTTGTGGAATATTAATTGTCTGGTCATTTTCCTGCAATTGTCAACCAATTGATTAATTGACTTTGAAATTTCATTTTTGATGCTCATTGGACAGGATCTCTTGCTATGACAGCGTTATCTCTATCTCTCAATTTATTCATTGTTCAACAGCATACAGACACTTTCTTTCTCAGTGTGTTCTTCTTTAAAGAATATTTTTGCACTGTCCCATTCCATTTTAGGTATATCATTACTCGTTAGTACATGGTTTGTTAATCTTGATCTGGCTATGCTTGATCTAAAACCGAGATGATTAAAAAAAAAATATTGGTAACATTAGAAATTCGCCTTATTGAGTTGAGTTTGACTAAAATGTTTCCTACATCGCCATTTTGAAACTAATTGGCAGTTTGTGATACAATTGAAAAGATATTTTTAGGGTTCATTGAACTGTCAAATAAGCTATAAAATGTACTGATTAAAACTCTGGACTTAGTCTTCTTCGTGGAAAACCGAATGTGATATATAATTGTTTTTAGTTGTTATTTTTATGTTCATATATTGCGTTTAAAAGTCTAGAGATTTCTCCAATATACAAGTTATTACATTCGTAAGGAGTTTTATAAAGGTATTTTTTAGAGTTTTAAATTGTGTTTGTTGCTTTATTTTGATACATTTAATATACTCGTGTTTCTGGTTTTGAATGTGATTTTAATATTATATCTGTTTAATTTTTTCTGAAAAGCCCTACATATATGGTATGATTGTTGTTCTAACGAGATTGTCTTAGGTGCCAGTGTTGCTTGAAAGGAGCTTTTAAACCTAATTCAATCAATCTAAGTGATCTAATTTCCCGTTTTTTTTTGCTTCTGACGTACGGTTCGTTAAAAATGGAATAAGAGGCCAGAATGTTCGCAAACAAATTGGTAAAACTGACACATTTAACTAGACAGAATACCACACCTTGTTTTATATATTATGAACCACAAAAAATAATTAAGTAGTTTCTTAGCTAGATTTTACCCTACAATTTAAATGTGAAATGTGAATTGCAATTTATTGAATAATGTTTTATATTATTACTTATTTGAATTGACATTGAAATTTTGTTTTTAGGTACTCTATGACATCATTACAAGTGAGACATCAGCTGAACATCAAAAAGGTCACCTTCAGCCAAATTCAAATGAAGACTTTGATCCGAATATATTATCAGATGATTTGGATAATGCACCTTCAGTATCTCCGTCCAAAACCAATCAGTGCCATCAAACCATCAAACTTTGTGCCAAAACAGTGTTGGCCCACTTAGTTACTCATCTGGCACATTTTCCTATGGCAATAGGTGCCGCGAGGCTCAGCTCACTAGTTGCCGAGCAGGATGATGTGCCAAACCTCAGCTCAGACGATTTATCATCGAGTGTATTCTCTGCTCCTAATATTCAGGTAAAAATAACGATTCATTTTTTTGGATGATTTATTAAATTTAAAATGTTATTTTCACTTATCCAGTACATATTTTTGCACCTCGTAGTTTCCTTGGACTTCCATCGTCTCGAGATGTTCGATCTCACAACGTTTCAGTAGCTTTGAATCTGCTCTCGTCATCAGGTGAATGATGAGAACTTCAGATAATCCATGGTATTTATACCGGGTTAACCGACATACCTCGCTGGTCATGCTCATTGGGTCCCTTAATGGCTAATTATATTCTCGTTGGAGATTATGTATGCAGTATCTATAGTATCTATAAATATTACTTTATGTCAGTGTTTTTCCTTGTGAATTTCCTTAGCCTGGTCCCAGTTGATGTTATGTTGTTCGGTCCGTGCGTAATTAACTAAGCCAGACTTCCTTAGCTCCACCCTTTGAGTAGCTATGCGGTGCTCCTTAACCCTGGTGTCCATTGGTCGCATTGTTTTCTCATATTCACAGAGTTATTTGGTATTGAAATTGTTTTATTAAATATGTAAACCCTAATATACAAACTGTATACCGAATTACATTTGCTGCTCTTGAAAATCATTCTGATTCCATTTCTGTGCCCTATACGGTTTTTCAGGTAAAAATAGCTTGCTATCGTGGTTTCCTCTTCCTGTTTAGGTGGTTTATCCAGTTCAGTAGCTTTGAATCTGCTCTCGTCATCAGGTGAATGATGAGAACTTCAGATAATCCATGGTATTTATACCGGGTTAACCGACATACCTCGCTGGTCATGCTCATTGGGTCCCTTAATGGCTAATTATATTCTCGTTGGAGATTATGTATGCAGTATCTATAGTATCTATAAATATTACTTTATGTCAGTGTTTTTCCTTGTGAATTACCTTAGCCTGGTCCCAGTTGATGTTATGGTGTTCGGTCCGTGCGTAATTAACTAAGCCAGACTTCCTTAGCTCCACCCTTTGAGTAGCTATGCGGTGCTCCTTAACCCTGGTGTCCATTGGTCGCATTGTTTTCTCATATTCACAGAGTTATTTGGTATTGAAATTGAAATTGTTTTATTAAATATGTAAACCCTAATATACAAACTGTATACCAAATTACATTTGCTGCTCTTGAAAATCATTCTGATTCCATTTCTGTGCCCTATACGTGTTTTTCAGGTAAAAATAGCTTGCTATTGTGGTTTCCTCTTCCTGTTTAGGTGGTTTATCCAGTTCTTCAAATGCCTTGTAACTGATTGTTTCTGGATATCAATTCGTCAAAAGGTCTTCGCTACTTTTGTTTTTGATGTCCTTATTTTTATTAATTTATGTATACGGACTTTATTTCAGGTATGCTCTAATTATTTCATTATTTAATTCTACCTTTAAATTTTGATTCAAATATTTATTCTTCTTACTTTTCAGCTTTTCATATTATCGAAAAATGTAATCGCCAGTCTGATAGAACTTCCGGCATTGGATTTACCTGGTGGTGGAGTGACGGCAGGCTTATCTACTGCAGATAAACAAGTGAGAGTGCTTCTAAGAGATCTGTCAGGAAAGTCGTGTTGGGATGCTTCCATTTTATACAAAACTCCAGAAACAATAAAGGCAGAAGAACCTACGACTAATATCGTTCCAGCATTCGAACGAGGTTCTATTCAAAACTACATACAGCCTGAGAGTTTCATGATGCATACACCAATTCATACGCTTCCTCAAAGAGCAATGAGACACAGACCACCTAATGTTTTGCCAGACGTGTCAAATGCTGCACCTGATCTGGATCAATTGGATGATGTAAGTTTTGAGCTAATTTAATTATTTACTTTTATATTACGGACGAATATTGATATATTTGAAAAGAGATGTCGCCTTAAATTGGGTAATGAAGTGCAATTACACTAGACCTTGTATACTAATATCTTCTATAATTTCTTTATATGCACTGCTTCAAATGTCTCGACCTGTATACATATACCCCATATATGTATTCCCTATCTATAGTATGTCTACTTGCACCTTGTAACTGCTAGAGAAGCTTTACGATGTTTACAAACATTCTCTGTTCATACACCATGTATACTGAAACCCTTTATACTTATATCCTACACGTTTACACCTCGTATAATATTGTATATCCTTCACCTCGTATACATACCCGCCCATATACTTATACTCTTTTAACTATAATCCTATATACTTACATCCTGTACACTTACACTCTCTATACTTACACCCTGTGTCCGCTAATGCATTTATTTTACCTTAGGTTCGTTCCTTCAGCCTAGATAACCAATACACAACGGTCGCGTACCTGCGCACAAGAAAAATACCGTTCCTTCAAAACAATAACCGTTTAGTGAACGGTTCAGTTTCGTGTTCCAAGTGACACGGTGATTGATTCGCAACCAGTTAATGTAGTGTAATTTTAATTTCCATCATCGGCTTCAGGGTAGAATCGTAGGTGCAGTCATGCCCATTAATGAAGGGGTTTCGTTGCCAACATGGATCGAGTTGCGCAATAAACGGTTCATGTACCAATGCATTAACCAATTGCTGTTCGGTCGACAATCGGTTGAAGGAACGAACCTATTGTATTAAACTTACCTATAATCTGTATACTTACATCTTGTATGTTGCTCCGTTTACTAACACCTAGTGACCACTCAGTTTACTAAAACACTATACTGCACTGCCGGCAAAGGGTGGGTGTCCTCACTGCTTACAAAGTCAAAGGGTGTTGTCCAACGCTCTTGTTTCGAGTTTTACCAGCGGCCTTTAAAAGTTTTCCCATTTACAACCCGTATTCACACATTTTTACTACTGTTATACTGTAACATTTGATATTCAAACGTTTCGGGGTATACATCTGGAATGTCTTCCATAGAGAATATCCAAAAAAAATGTATGAATTAGATGTTGCGGTTTTAGTTCAATGCTGGTTCCATGCAAGTATATAATTGACGAAGGACCTTTAGCGGAACAATCAATAAACACGTGCCGTCACATAAACGAATCACCAAATAAAAGTTATCACTAACCTTTTACGTCCGGAAGCTCTGGTGTTTTCTTGGGTCTTCTTTCTTCAGAGGCTAGCCCCGTAACCAAATAAAAGTTATCACTAACCTTTTACGTCCGGAAGCTCTGGTGTTTTCTTGGGTCTTCTTTCTTCAGAGGCTAGCCCCGTAAGAGCAGGAACAGTTTCTTAGAGCTTCGTCTGGACAACACGTTACACAAAAAATAGCGACGTAATGTTCATTGATTGAGCAAACAAAAATGCGGGTTTAACAACAAATGATGCGCTTTTGTAAACACAAAAGAAACAAAATGAAAGCGGTTTAGCGGTCGTAACGCAAAAAACAACAATAAGCGCCGTCTCTTCAGATGGGATCAAAGCGTGACCGAATAGTTCGGAGCACAATACACGAACCTCCCCAGCGTCCTAACAGCTAGGGATCCGAAACACGAATGTCAGTACTGTCTATATTTTTACACGCAAAAAAAACACTTACAATTAGCATTAGCGCGACGGAAAGTTTTAGAAGAGGTGCAGAAGTTTAAAAATCAATGAAGTAATTCAATCAAATTGAAAACAATACACTAAACAAATTGCGGGAACGCACCAACATCAGACCTCGTTGCCAATGGCAATAAAGAAACTATAGTTACGACATACATCATATAATAATGTCAAACATTTTAATATTTAATATTTAATCAAATTAATTTCGTTTCAGGAAACTCCTAGATGTGGAAACTCATTTAGCTATAAAATATTAATTTCAGTTATATTTAGTTGAGGAAAGCGCAACTGATGAAAGTTCTCGACTAGAAACATTAAATTGTCTTGCGTTTAATGGATTGAAAAATATCGAATGGATAGTAAAAATTTAAATTTTACAATTTGTAATATGTTCATCTCGCTTCTTTATTTCCATTGACAACGGGTCTGATCTAGACCACGAAACGTTTGGAAATATACAGAATCTTCAGGAAATAACTTTAAATTTTGTACTATTTTAATTTTAATTTCTTCACTGTTGATTATACAAAAACAACTACTTCATTTTATTTTATGAATATTATATTTCAGTTGTTGCAATATTTGGGTCATACAAGTCCAGAATGTTTGGAAAACTTCAATCGCAAACTGAATGAACCCGCCCCGCCTCCAATTTCAGTTGACCTCGAAAACGAAACTATAGCGTCCGTCATAAGTCAAAGAAATATGGAAATCGAGGAAAACAGATTGTCCCAACAGTTGGATTCGATGTCAGGACAACCGATTATTAGACCTACTAGTAGGAACAGCACAAAAAATTCATCGTGTGAAACTATGCTCTCTCATCAAGGTAAGCATAAAGTTTGCCAAACATTTTTACCACGTTGTTATTAACTCGCTTTCTTGTCTATTTGAGTTTTTGTTATTTAAATGATTTACTTCTACAAGTTTGCTATTAATTTCTATTGACTGCGTTATTTAACCATTTCTTAGAACTAACGATTTTTTTGTATTTAATTTGTATTATTTACTAATTTGTCGAAAGTAGGATGACAGTTTTTCAGCGGAATCATAAGATGGCTTTTTGCAAGCACGCCTTCTGTCACTTGCTGTAAAAAACAGAGTTTACGGAATTGGCGTGAAATAATTATATTATTCCTGCATTACTCCACGTAACTTAAAGGTGTTACAGAATGAAATGAGATGTTAGGTTTGATGGAAGTAATCACTAGTAATCTGTTAACAATTGATCTATGACAAAAACTTTTCTGTAGTCAGGACAATTAAGAAAATTGGTTAGCATTTCTTCCATTTTTTTTTATTTGTAAAATTTGTAATAGCCCGACCTGCTGTGTTACCGATTTCACCTTCTCTGTCCTCTAAATCCGCCAACGCGCGAACTAACTTTCTTTGTTCATGTGTGTGAACTGTCCCACGTCCCGTTAGAGACTTGTTAATATCATGTTCCCGCGAAATTTCTGTTTTCCTTCTATATGAATTAATTTCAACAAATTCCCTACTCGTCAATTTCCCTCTCGCCCATTGGTTTGTTTTGAGACGGCGTTTTAAATACCCCTCTTTAATATATTTTCTTAACTCAATTCATATAGACTGCTGACTAGATTTTTTCTGGGTTATTGACCTTTCGACCATCTTTGATTTTTGTTACTTTTCCGCACTTACAAATATTTTCATTTCCGCTAACAACCTGAGTCGACAAAATAAATCGGCAACGGGATACATAAACTATCCAATAAACAAAATAGCATGTGTTTCGTCTAAGCTTTAAATTTCGTATTGTCTATTTTATATTTACACTTCTTTTCTTATAAACAAGACCTATTTTAAAAATTGCTTTTTAACGTTTAGGGACAATTTTGGGCCATACAATTAAATTGTCAATGGCTGTTTTCCATTAGCAGAGCACAAGTCTAATTTTTAGGATGTTAATTGGAACATGGTTGTTTTAAAACCCTGGTACACTGATCACCATAAGTGTAACATCTTTATGTGTACGTAAATTATTTACAGAATAATTCAGTCTGTTTTCCAATTATTAGAACTCAAAGTGTTTTTGTGTCGCCCTACGGTAATTTTCGATTTGGAACATCTTCATGTTTTATGATAGTTTTATGTACAAACCTAATAAAACGTCCCAAAGCAAATTATTGCTCATTTGTGCGATTGCTTTTGGAACCAGTGCTAAGCCGCACTGAACAGGGATTATCTAACACCCTGGGGTGTAACATCTTTATGCCTCCCAAGAACCTTTAATAGTGTGCAACATTGCGATTTTTTCCATTTTTTACAGTTATTTTTTTACGTTTCATAAAATATTAATTCTATTGAAATTTTATAGGTTCAACCATTGTTGATAAGCAGACCTCATTCCAACAGTGCCGTCTCCTCTTTTCACAGTTAGGACTGGCAGGCTGGGAGAGGAGGCAAGGCTTACATTTACTTAATAAGACTGAACGTTTACTTAGGGAATTGCGAAATTTGGATAATCAGAGTTGTAGAGAAACACACAAGGTAATTAAAATATTCTATTACATAACGAAATATCTTTATACTTGTATGTTTATAATTTGTAATAATAATCATTAGTGCGTCTGTTGGTACTCCTGCAAATTTTGTAAGGTACTTGACCGATTTAGGTCAAATTTCAATCTATTTGTTTTGTCGAAACGATGCACAATAGGAAAAGTCGCCAAATTTTATAATGTAGCTGCGAAATTTTGATTTATCTACATATATAGAAATTTTTAAAATTAATTGTTCGCCCATACCACTTAATATCAAATATTAAGAATCGGCATTGAGGAGTGATCTAACCAAAAATTTCGTATCTTAAGGTGATAAAACATCAGAAATCATCATGTAGCTATACAATACCACTCTATCTGCAACCAGATTCCAAAAACATAACCCCAGACACATCAAACATAACCTCAAAGTAATACTTTGAGTCTGTGTCCCAGATCTCTAAGTAGCAGTTTTTAAGAGATTATGTTCATAGAAGAACAGAGTCAAAGTACTACTTTGAGCAAATATGTTTTTTTAAGTATTGTATTTCACTTTTCAATACCGATTCATAAAATTGCAATAAACTCTGTGGGTTCAAATTAAATTTATATACCTATCGAAATTTCAGGATAGACCTTTTTTATTACCTCAGCTGGTTGTATGTTTACGTTTTGTTTTTGTCGGAATGATAAATTTAGAAGGTTTGTCAATGTTTCCATTGGCAGCGTAAAAATTAATTTTATAACAATATTTTATGTTGACTGGTACGGGCAGACAATCAATTTTAAAAAAATCTATTTAGATAAAACAAATTTTTCCAGATATATTATAAAATTATGTATATTTAAAAACTTATGATATTTAAAAACTTATAAAAAACTACCTAGGCTAAAAATGACAAATTATTATCCAGTTCTAACAATTAGTATCGGGAAAATGGTGTATATTTTTACACAACATGCCCGTACTGACAATTATGTGGTTTTAGTGTATGCTGCAGTCCTATAGATGGAGCTATTTCCCCCATACAGGACATTTTGACACATATGAATATCATGTCTGTTACCAGTAGCGTTGGGTTTTATGACTCTTTTTAGTGAGCTCGCTCATTTCGTTCAGCTCTCCAAAACGAGTCGTTCACACTGAGTCGTTCATTTGAACGATTTTGCTCCTAAACCACACAGCCGTTTAGCCTTAGGCGGATTTGTAAAAGGTCCCTACTTGTCTAGTTCACTGCTTAAATTAATATTAAAGTTTTGCTAAGTCATAATTTAAAGATCATTAATTTACGTAAAAATATAAAATTTTTGTATTATTTGTCAACAAAAATAAGAAGAAAAAAACTCTTAACATTAAAATGTAAACGTTGTAAACTCTCAAAAGAAATAAAATTATTATGCTTACTTATAACTCAAATATAAATGTACATAACAAAAACTCTGCAAAACAATACCAACCCTGTGGCTTAGTGTCCTGTGATAACAAAAATTGAAAATACCTATTCATGGATTCGTTGAAAATAAAACTTTCCGACAGAATTTTAAAATAATACCTACATCTCATCAACCAAACGGCTCATTTTCTCACCATTCACCACTGCTCCGACCCGAGGTGACCGTGCAGGTCGAAAAATTGAACGAGTCAACCAGTCTCTACTTCGTGATTAAACGTTGAACGTTCAGCACATCCGATGACTCTCGACTCGCTCGAGCTGAATTATTCTATTAATGGCGAACTAAACGAGCTATTTGACTAAACAGTGCCGCTCATTCGTGGCACATCTAGAGGACTCGTTCGTTTTGAACGACTCATTCACGAACGACCCAAGCATAGTTACCAGGGCAGTTTGATAAGTCACTGACTTTTTGAATTTTACGCCCAAAAACTTTAAATATGCATCACTGCCATCTATGAATAATAAGAGATTTGTGTCGAATGTAGAGGTCATCACTCAAACATGCGACTATTTTGAAGGCCTTGAGAAAATCTATTATTTGAAAGGAATAAAAAAATGGACAAGAGCTGAACTAAATGTATCCAGTGCAAAAGAGACTATGTTAAGAAATAAAGTGCTTATTTGCCGAAAGAGTAACTTTTATTCAAAAAGTCTCGGACATTTTAAACTGCCCTCGTATAATCAGTTTTTAAAATGCCAATTCTGATTTTTTAATTTAAAATTATATTTTCAAAATTCGGGCTTTAAAGCTTGAATTGTTATTAGTAAATAGTTGTTAAGCATCAATATGTTAATTATTTCGTAGTTTCTGAATAATTGACGAGATAAATAGCTATTTTGTTTGTTCATTTGGATTTTCACTCTCCACAAGAGATAAGTGAAAATCAACGTGTAGTACCTAGGGGCAGTTTGACGCTTCAAAAAAATATTTCTGATAAGGGATCCAAACGTCGCACCATACAGATAAGGACAATACTTTATACATCCAAACATACAGGAAAACAAGTTGAAAAATTATAGACCAGCTTTTTCTCAGTTAATCCTGTGAGAGAGTATTTCTATAAAAATGCAAGTAGTGTTCCAGGCAGTTTCCACAAACTACCCTTAAGTGCTACACTTTAATTTGCATTTACCTAAATTATCTGAAATCTTTAGGAGTAAAAACCCAAATGTCTTTTGCCCAGACCAACTTATCCTTTAACCAAATCAAACTTTCACGCGCCACCTACCGGGCATACTAGTGTATAGATATAGCACTTTTTATTTTACAGTTTGCAGTTATTTATGTAGCCCCAGGCCAAGAGGATAAAAATTCAATTTTATCCAATCAAGGTGGAAGTGTGGCTTATGAAACCTTCCTATCGTCTCTGGCTTGGGAAATAGAATTAGAAGGGCATACAGGCTTCATGGGTGGTCTCCAAAGGCAGGGTTCTACTGGTCTAACGGCTCCGTATATCGCTACAAGCTTTTTAGAAGCTATATTCCATGTGTCAACTAGGTTGCCCAGTGACACACCTGAGGCTGTACTTAGCAAGGTAGGTTGCTAATACATTTGAAATATTTTTAGAACTGAAATGAGCCACTATATTTGTCAACACTAGTTTAATTTAGGCATTTCTTATTATCTTTTTTTTAATAAATATCGCCTCAAACTCCAAAACCCATATATTTTTAAGTTACCAGATTTTTTTCAGTCAAGACTTTGATTTACAAAAAAACTAGTGAAAAGCAAACAAAAATATTTATTAGAGCGGACATAATCAAATGATTTGAATATTCAAATAGTTATATCTCATTGTATTATTCATATTTACAATAAAAGTACTGTATAATGTGTCCTAGTTATAGATTGTTCACAAGTTCAAATGTATAGTTGCAAACCTACAACAATAGAAAAATTCTCAAGAATATGGATTTTTAAAAATACAAATGATTTATGCCAAATCACGAATCCGAAAACAGATTTCCAAAAGTCAAGAGACCGGATCCAGTATTGTAGACGAAACTTCAAAATTTACTGATTTTCTCCAAATCTTATTTACCATCTTCAATTTCGCGAATCTGATTCGTGATTAGCGGTTCTAAATGTTCGGTATATCAGATCTGGCGTAAATTATATTAATTTTTAATTTTACAAGTAGCAGATTAACATATTTTTTTCGTTTCTTAAAGAAAACATTAAAAAAAGTTGTACTTAAAATTAGTGATTTACAAAACTTAATAAACAGTCGTCCAGTCTGTTTATTTTTTTTAGATGGAAGCAAATAACACAAACAACTGTTTAGGTAAAAGTGTGAAAATATAATGAACCTGCTGTAAAAATAAAAGTTATTATTATAAGCTCAATGTTAATATATTCTATTCATTGTGAATGTAATAAATCCTACAGATGTTTGCCAAAACAAATTATTCATTTGTTAATAGCTACTAGTGATATACTCATTCATTGCTCAACATTACATCATTTAAAATTAGTCAATTAAAGTAGATTTTTCAAATGAATTTTATTAATGACATGATTTGCTATGGATATATACATGAATTATTGAATGTTTATGATGAATTTTATATTTTAGACAAGGCATTTAGGCAATGATGAAGTCCATATAGTTTGGTCCGAACATAATAGGGATTATAGAAGGGATATCATTCCAACTGAATTCTGTGATATTTTGATAACGATTTACCCCTTAGGAAATAATTTAAATCGAGTTACAGTCGATTGCAAGCCAGATGTAAGTATTAAAAAAAATTAATGTTCTGTATTTTTCAGGAAAACAAGAACTGTGCTTTTAATGCCCATTTTCGGGATTTTAAGTTTTTCGGGTATGGAATGGTTTAACATTTATCATCATAACTCTGAAATATTATTAATGACAATGTACACAATAGAAAGTTATACAACTTAAGACCCTCAAAATGAATGTAATAAACACAGGCAGTGTTTTTTCATTTTTTTTTTAGAATTCATCTTTGAAAATGTACAATACAACTTTACTAAAAAGATTTAGATTTGTGATCTCAAATCTGCCGTTTTGGCAGATATGTGACATTTTATGAAAATAATGAAAAAATAAAACTGGAATTTTCTTTATTAAAATTAAATTTTCGAACTAATTTCAATTACCTACCTTTTAGGTACCCAATTTTGGTGTTCTGTTTGATGAAGCCATCATAGAAAGTACTGTGCTAGCAGGATTGGTAAGAGCCACTGCTGTATGTGCTAGTCGAGCTAAAAGAATGACCTACCAGTATTACCAGCAATAGTAAGTATATATGTGGCTAATTTTCTTTACCGAAAAAGTTATACAGAATTTGCAACAGATAAATGAAATTATTTGGATTACCAGTTTCTAAACACAAGTGTAATTTCCAACTGTTAAATATTCGCTTACTTATTAAGAAGGTAAATCATTAAAAACGTTTGAGCTAGGTCAGAGCCCGTTCTCAATAGGAGTAAATAAACTATATGAAAAACTACAATTGTAAAATTAAATAGTTTGACAATATATGTGACGTTTGAAGCAACTAAGAGAATTTAATTTGATATAGCACTCCGACGTGCTATACCAAAACTCTCTACTAGTAGTCGCGTTCCTCTGACCAAGCTGGGCAAACTACGCTCCCACCGGGTGGAATAAATACCCACACTCCACCACTCGACAGTACTGTTCGCTTTGACCATACAACGAGTTATTAACTACGTTTGCGCTGCTGTAGATACCTGCAGTTGCAGATGAAACGTTTGGAAGAAATTCCACTAGACATGTGCAAAACGACCCGGAAAAAATAAAAGCAAGACATACAAGCGGTAAATGAGATTTAAAATGATCAATATGAATATTAATTAATAAACGTACGACAAAGGCGACAACAGGTGATGTTCTTTCGATAGTGGAGAGAAAAAGTGTTTTTTAACTAAGATAATTCACGGAATTTTGGCAAAAATTAAATAAGATAATCTAAGGGATTTAACAGCAGATACTTGCAATTTTAGAGCATATATTAAAAAGCATGAGGAGGGAGTCAATTATAGTTGAAGCAGAAACAGGATGAATAGATACAGGGATTAAAAAAAAATAATGTAAATATCTTAAAAACGAAACTAAATGAGAAATAAAACAAATAAGTTCTAACAGTGTTGGACGTGGTAAAAGAATATAAAAGAGCAATTGGAGTGGTATTTTTCAATACTGATCACCAGAAATCAAATACATTTTTTTTATAAGACAACAGAGAAGTAAAGGTTACTATTAATGAATTAGACACATTTCTGGTGATCGTTTTGTTTCACGAAAATTTCATCTAGGAGAAAAAGGGAGAATGAAAATAGATTTTGAACAACCGTTCTTCCTGTGTTGTGCAAATCTTTTACCTCTACGTTTTGGAGATGTTGTTAAACACTGTGTTTGCTAGATATGGCGTTGTGCGTTCACTTTCAAATTTAATGGACAGATGTGAAAAAATTGTAAGTATCTGCAAAAATTCAAGAAATTAAGCATATCTAACACAGTGATTGATAACGACTTTAGGCTTGGTAGTTGAAACATGTCCACAACATATAACTTAAGGTATAACATACATAATTATTAATAGAACAGTCATAAAAGAGCAAGGAAGTTAAAACTGTCAAACAATTCTTTAAAAAAATACAGTTTGGATTTCTCGGACACCTAAATATAATGAATTATAATCTAATTGTAAAATAAATTTACATGACAGGAATACAATGACACAATATAAACATGTGAAGCCTTGGTAGAAGAAAGAAGAACATGAATTCTGAAAATATGTATAAAAAGTACCTACCTTTAATATAATCATGTAAAAGTTTTATATTGTACGGTGGTCCGACACTAATAAGGTTTTAAAGTATTTTTTATTGTATTTTGGTTATACACTTATAAGTTCTGTATACTAACTGTCTTTATTCTATAAAATTTCAGTTATGAAGAACGTGCCAGATCGTTAGATACTGTAGTAACAAAACATAAGCATAGTACGACTTATGAAGAGTTCATTTCGAAAGTGTACAGTCCAGTGTTAAAATCTAGTCCTTTTGGCCAAAATTATTCTTTATCGAGTAACAGTAGTGGTACTGGTGATGATTCCGGCATTTCATCAACTCTAGCAGCGGCACTTTTGGATTCGCACGGGCACTCACATAAAAGTAAACAGAGAGCTGAGCAGAACTTCAGAGGTTTGTATTTTTTAAATTTTTATCATAATTAAACATATATTTTCATATAAGTGAGTTACATAATTCATTTAACTATCCTTCTTTTGTACTAGTTTTCATAGTAACTGAGAACACTTTAACCAATTATTTCAAAATTAGGCAGAACTTTATTCATTACATTCAACTAATCTGATATAGTAACCAATAATACTTGGATGATTAAATGACTCAGATTCATAATAGTCAACATAATTATTAATAACAAAGAAACTACGAGAATAACAATATGCATGTAAAAAAGCACTGAAATTAGAGCAAAACCAAAATCTTATACAGTACCTTAACAACTCAAGTGAAAAGAATCATGAATGCTATACAGACAATAGAATAATAATAAAAAATATTTAGAAAAACAAAAAAATACTTACCATTACCCTATAGTGAAGAAATTAAACAGTGAATTCAAACTATTTTGTAAAAGACAGCATAAATAGTTGAACACTATGCAATTTCATTGAAGAGCAAAGGTATTAAAACAAAACGTTTATATATGCCAACGTAAGAACGATAATCAACATAAACTGGAAGATAATGAAGGAGCCATGGAAGGATGCTATGTGGTCCAAATATTCTTCTAAATATGCAAAAATGAATATACAATAACTGGATTTTATGCGACGTCGAGAAAATTTGTCATCAAAATATCAGCAAACAAAAGAATAATAAAGGTTTTCTCAGTTAAAATAACCAACAAGAAGCTTTTTAAGTATCCAGCTACCTATTTAGTACACATATACTTGCAGAACAAGTAACAGAATGTTAAAAATACAAAAATAATACAATCAAATTGTATAAGACTTTGGCAGTAGTTTGAAAGTATATAAGATGTCGATAACAAGAAACAATGTAGATAGAAATTGAAAGGAACGGAGGAACTAAAAGGAAATGTAATTACATATAGGGGATGAAAATTGACAAAGGCGTGTACCTGTGTTATAGTCTAGTAGGGAAGTGAGTTTGCTGCGAAAAATAGTTCTGATGATTTTAAAAATATGGGGTTTGGTTTTTTGGATTCAGAATTAAATTCTGAGTAATGGGTATTTTTGAATTTTTTTGCCAAGAAAAATTGTAATTGTTATAAACAAAAAACGTATAGAGAAAATGAGGGTCTCCGTTTTTTGGTTATAACTTGAAAAATATTAAAAATAGCTTTTTTTGTAAAAGATTCTAAAAGAGAAGAAAATTTCATAAGGACAAGTCCCGACTCCCGAAACTGTAACTCCATTATTTATAATTTTAAATTGACATTGAAAATACCGCTCCGGGCGGCCGTTTAGCCGCTGCGAGGTCACCGTCAAGCCAACAGAGCATCACAATTTTTTTTTTAATATTTGTTATCAATTTAAAAATTTTAATAAAATACAGTATCATCTAGAGACTTGAAGGAATATAGTGCAGTAGACAAAAAAATTTAGTACCTAAAAATATTTTGAACTCTGGGAGATTTTCTGATTGACTCAATGAACAAAATTCCGTTAAAAAAGTTTAATTTTTTTTTCATTTGTTTATTATGATTTGTTTGAGTTACCAAAAAATGAAAAATGCAAATTATGTTATTAAATTTTTTTTATATATATTTTATATTTTAGCTGGTTTTTTATTTATTTTTTGCATCTTATTTCATTACTAAAAATTTTTTTACGTTATTTGTTTATAAATTTGTTATAAACAAATAGACTATTGTATTATTAAAAAAAAAAATTGCCATTCTGTTGTATTGGTCAAATAATGAATTTAAAATTTTTTTCTTAAAAAAAATTTAATTGTTTATAATCTTTTTTTTTATTTGTCACCCCTTTAAATTATTAATTAAGGAATCGTTTGTTTAAATCAAATAGAATAATTAATTATCTAAAATATTATCTTGAATGTCCAAGACCGTATCATCAACAGTTTAAAAGTTGATAAGATAGGTGCCGGGTACAACAGTGAGTATATTAAATATTTATGAATGAAATAAAAAATAAAACAAAAATTTTTTAAATACTTTGATGCACATGGCTGTATTTATTATTTTTTTTTGTATCGGAAATAAAACAAAATAGGTTCAGAATTTGTTTATAATAAAATGTTTATTAAATAAACAATGGAAATTAAGTTGCAAAATTTTTTTTTTAATTCTAATGAGGATAGTAAATGATGAATTTAGAAAAACAAACGATTCCTTAATTTAATTTAAAGGGGTAACAAATAAAAAAAAGATTATAAACAATTAGAATTTTTTTTAAGAAAATTTAAAAAAAAATTCATTATTTGACCAATACAACAGAATGGCAAAATTTTTTTTTTTAAATAATACAATAGTCTATTTGTTTATAACAAATTTATATACAAATAACGTAAAAAAATTTTTAGTAATGAAATAAGATGCAAAAAATAAATAAAAAACCAGCTGAATTATAAAATATATGAAAAAAAAATTTAATAACATAATCTGCATTTTTCATTTTTTTGTTAACTTAAACAAATCATAATAAACAAATGAAAAAAAAAATTTAAACTTTTTTAACGGAATTTTGTTCATTGAGTCAATAAGAAAATCTCCCAGAGTTCAAAATATTTTTAGGTGCTTTATTAAAACTTTTAGAACTGATTTTCAGTTATCTAAAGTCCATGAAAAATTACTTAATTAAAAATTGAACAACTTTAACAAAAATGAAGTGAAATTTTTTTTGTCTACTGGACTATATTCCTTCAAGTCTCTAGAATCTAGAGTCTAGATGATATTGTAA
This sequence comes from Octodonta nipae, assembly GCA_034190945.1. Classification (NCBI taxonomy): domain Eukaryota; kingdom Metazoa; phylum Arthropoda; class Insecta; order Coleoptera; family Chrysomelidae; genus Octodonta; species Octodonta nipae. The sequence continues at coordinate 31,066,180 of CM067217.1, forward strand.
TTTATTAAAATTTTTAAATTGATAACAAATATTAAAAAAAAATTGTGATGCTCTGTTGGCTTGACGGTGACCTCGCAGCGGCTAAACGGCCGCCCGGAGCGGTATTTTCAATGTCAAATTAAAATTATAAATAATGGAGTTACAGTTTCGGGAGTCCGGACTTGTCCTTATGAAATTTTCTCCTCATTTAGAATCTTTTACAAAAAAAGCTATTTTTAATATTTTTCAAGTTATAACCAAAAAACGGAGACCCTCATTTTCTCTATACTTTTTTTGTTTATAACAATTACAATTAACAATTTTTTGGCAAAAAAATTCAAAAATACCCATTACTCAGAATTTAATTCTGAATCCAAAACCAAACCCCATATTTTTAAAATCATCAGAACTATTTTTCGCAGCAAACTCACTTCCCTACTAGACTATTAATAGATAACAAATGGAAAATAAATAATTTCTGAAAGATTGTTGAGGAGGTCTTTGATTATCTTGCCTGTTCATTAGGCTTTTCTCTCCTCAGTTTTTTTCTGTCATTGATAAATATTTGAATTTGTAAATGGGAAACGAAGAGTAGTAAAGCGAATTCGATAAACTGCCCAGATTATGGGTTGTCTGTACAGAAATTCGTCCTCGCTGATATTCTGAGAGGGGAAATTTAGCTTTCAGATATGTCCTTGATTTTTTCCATTTGACCTTGATGGTTACCAGAAGTCACATTTAGGTCAAGCCAAGTTTGGCTTCGTCCAATGGATATTATGGGCCTAAGACAAAGATTTTTTGACGGAGGCATATAATTTTACCAAATTCATCATGACCATTGCGTAGCCATAATAAAATGACAAATGCCTCTCTCAAAAAATCTCTTGGACCCATAATGTTCGTTGTACGAAGCCAAACTTGGTATGGCCACAATTGTACCTCTGCTGACCATCAAATTAAAATGGAAAAAAATAGTCAAGGACATATTTGATCATAAAATTTCCCGCTTTCCCATTTGAAAAATGGTCAAGGTCAAATCCATTATGCCCATTTTGTGGCCAGCGAAAAATTTTTAAAGTTTTGTATTGACCATATTTTTGTAGAATGTCTTGCTGACGAGATAATCAGTTATACCAGGGGACTTTTTGAACACCGTGTATAAATAGTGTTTTGTATGTTGTCTGATACCTTATCTATGTTTGGAGACGTTTCAACTTCAAATGTGGAGCCGTTATCAATCGTTGTTTGTTTTATCTTTTCTTAAATTCTCTCTTTGATATATCATCTTATATCAAAACGAGAATTTAATAATAAATCGCCAGTCAAAACATACAGCCATTGATATCGGCTTCGAATTTGGAGTTGAGAGGTTTCCAAACACAGATACGTATCACACAATATACAAAACACTATTTATATACAAGATCACTGCATGGTCATATTTCGGAATTTCCTTACTACACTTTGTTCCCCATTTACAATATCAATAAAAATATCTGTTACAGGAAAAACATGAAAGAAAACCCTAATGAACAGGCAAATAAAACAAATAGCTAAACCAAATTCATAGCTATAAACATGTAGGTTAGTGAACGAGAAGTAACAGAAAAGCTAAATATAGATGGAAGTTGTTTTAGAAAAGGAATAGGAGCGTAGGCAATTGAAGAAGGAGAAACAAGAAACCGAACTATTTTAAGAAAAACTACAAAATCGAAAATTTCTTTGTTGTCATTGAAAACGGGGTCTGATAAGGAACCCGAAACGTTTGGAAGTATAGAGCATTTACAAGAATTGTGGTATTATTCTCAAGAAGTACATAAACATAAAATTTGCATCATTTGTATAAGGTGTCAAAGTTCAAAATATGGTGTTCAAAGTGTTCAAAATATGTTTAATACAAGGCGAAAGAATTATATGACTTTACAAAGAGAGACTGTTAAATACCACGAAAAACAACCAACACATGGTCATAAAAATATAGATTAGGAAAGTATGTAAAACTACATAAATAGATAGAAATTGAAGCTTCGGAAAAAAAGAAATTTAGAAAGATGGCCTTAAGAGTATAGAAAAATTCAGCAGAAAATATCTTGGAGTACGAAACTATTCTGAGGAAGTGTAAGGTAAATTCACCAAAAGTTCTGAGACAGTTTCAGATCTGTCAGATCCATCGTCGACAGGAGGTAGCATACAAACATTTAAAAAAACAAAAAAAAAACAGGGCGATTACACAATATGATAGATAAAAATACATGAATACAGGATTACCAAGATCTGTGGGTTGAGGAAAATGATTAGAAACAGATATCGCAAATCTAGAAAATCAAGAAACACTATTACATACAAATAAAATATATAATAGAGTTGAACTAAAAATAGACAAACCAAAGAAACATATGTTAGAACTCCTACATCCCCTGAATCAGTGGTAGAAAATGGGAGTAATACCAACTAGATAGTATAATAAGTATGTAGGTAACAGAAAAGCACGATTGATTCAGAGAGGGAAGAATCTTATGAGGGCAATGTTAAAGTAATACAGCAGTTGCTGGGAAAAATGAGACAATATAATCTGGAATGTCACATGTGTTTTATCGACTACCGAAATTAGCCGAGGCAGTTTATGGGTAACTATGGAGAAGCAAGGTTGCTCCAACAATTTAATGAGAACTGTTTTAGATCTAGACTATATATAAATTGCAATTCAACATTTATCAATTAATATAGCGGTTAGACAAGATTATTCATGTCTAACCAGTTCAGAGTGAGTGATAAGCTATATAGAATAGAAAGGAATGAATCCAGAATCTAAAACAGAACTGAATAGATTTCAAGATGTGGTCCTATACACAGAAAGTTTGGCAACAAGACAAGGAATGAGTCTAAAATCAAATTCTAAAAAATAATATGTGTTCTAAATGAGATTCCAAAATGCTCTCTTTGCTGCTCTCTCTTTCTAGTTTTGCTGCGAAATTTCTGCATTACAGGTTACCTTCAGAAGTTATGCTCGACGGTCCTGGGAGAATTTGTCAAAAAAATCTTAAATCATATACTTCTGGAGCTAGCCTGTAATGCACAAATATCGTGACAAGACTAGAAAAAGAGGGCAATAAAGAGATCATCATGTTATCTCACTTGGTGGGTCAATGAACTACGTACTGGACGTATTTCATTGGAAACAGCCAATCGAGTGAAATAGTATCTTTCACACACTATTGCCCTCTCTATTTAGTCTTGTGTGCACTGCAAACTGCCACATATAAGTTGCAGTTTACAGTTTACCCTATTCTACAGACAGTAATACGAAAAAATGCCAATTAGCACTGTTTATATAATGAAGTTCATAAAAAGTTGTACTTATAAAATTTCCTTTATTTTTTATAAAGCTGAATTTGTCAGAATTAATTCAAAAGAAATACCCTATTAATTCTAAAGACAACTTTATATCCTTCAAACATTGAATCAGTATCTTATTAAAATTGTAACAATTTACTGTCAATTATTATATTTACAACAAATAATAAATAGTTAACGAAATAGGAGCATTACATTGTTCTAAACGTAATACTAAATATAGAAATTTAACAAGAAACGTGAAGCAGCGTTGGTAATCACTTGATTTCGAAAATTTCATAATAAAATCTTGCTTCGATCATTTTTAATCACAGACAGAAACACATTTTGTGCCGTTCTCATACGTGTCAAGGTTTTATGGGTCACTATAGCTTGAAAATGGATATTTTAATAGGTTTTACAAATGACTTATTTATAAAGCCTATTAAAATGTCAATTTTTAAGCCAATTGTGTGGTTCATAAAAACTTGAAACATATAATAAAGGCAAAATATTTATTTAGTTCTAGGGTTAAATATAATATAATTAAGGCTTCAATTTTTTTTATAATTTTCGAAATCAAGTCATTGCTAACATTGCTTCACGTTTCTTGTTAAATTTTTATATTTAATTTTATTTAGAACGATGTAATGTAACTATTATCTCATTTTTGTTGTAAATATATCTGATAAATTTTAATTAATAAAGAGTGCAATAAGTACGGAAATTAAAAATATATTTATTGAATATAGAAAACAAAATAAAATTACAGTTACAGTCACATTCATCTTATAATACTTTTAAACAATTAATTTCATTATGTTCTTGTAAAGTTAGACTAACCTGTACTTATTAGTTAACAATAATATCTCTAAATAACTAACTTATAATGTTATTGATTATATAATATGCTAAGACAATTAACATAATCTATTCATAAACACTACCTAACATGCACTTATTACTTAACAATGACTCATGTATGAGTATAAATTATGAACATAATTCATTAATTTTAATATGATTAAATAAATAATTACAAAATAAAAATGGGTACAATTTATAACAACTGAAGTAATCATATAATATAATTCTACATAATAATTCTAATAATTTACGCTAAATTATTTTTTTCTGTTAAATTTTGGTATTCATGTGTTTTATTTAAAACATCCTTTGAGGCGAAATTATGTAATATAAATTTGAGTTCATAATGCTTTTATTAAGTGAACTATTGATTAACTTATTTCCGTGTAAACAAAATTTGATTAAATCTATTTAAAAAAATACAAAAGTATGCAAATTAAATATATTTAGAAAAGTATATTAATTAACTTACCCTAACCTGCAATAATTACTCTAATTAAAACAATTTAAAACAGTTAACATTTAATCTAATTTATTTATATAGCTTACCTGACATGCACTTACAACAATGAATTTTCTCTTAATCGTTTTGTGGGGAATAACACTTTAGAAAGAAAGGCTGTATATTCATATAAAAACAAACGTTCAAATTCTTATTTTGACTTCGTTGTTAGTGGCATTAAACTATTAATAAAACATAAATTTATACTTACTTACTAACTTATATGTGGCGCTTATAAGGACGACTTGGTTTTGTAAGATAGTGGATTAATCAAAAAGTCGCCCCATTATAAGAGCCACATATAAATTCTGGAGATAAAGATCTTCCAACTTATAGCATGTAAAATTGTCTAAATGATAGCTTTCAGTTTCAAATATATATTTTATTCAGATTTTAATGCCATTGACAACGAAGCCAGAATCAGAGTTTTCAATCTTTCGGATTTGTTTAACACTATTTTCTTCTCTAAGTTTGGTGTTATTTCCCAATAAAACCATTAAAAGAAACGAAAATGCAACAAATAAGCTTCAGAAAACAATGTATTTTTCACATGTATAACTAATAAACATTATAGACCAATTATAATTATAATATATCTAAATATGACTACAAATTAAAATAGGTCGTATTTTGGAGAAACTACATAATTTTGATTATTTTCTGAAAGACAGTTGTGCAATTGTTATTCCAAAAAATCCATAAATACAAAATACATTATTCTAATCACTATCGCTAGTCTTAAATTATAACAACTAATACTAGTTTGAGTAAATGAGTGAGTGATATTTACATCAACATGCATTACGGCTAAATTCTTAATTTACATTAATAGTTCTAAACCACATAATATTTACAAAATTTACATAATTATAATCAACACTGGTAAATTATTATAATATATTGTTCATAAACTAAAATATCTATTAGTAGTTTGGGCGGGTTTAGTTAGTTAACATGCAATAATCGATCTAAACTACATAATATTTACAAAATATACATAATTATAATCAATACTAATAAATTCTTCTTAACTTAAAATATCTAATACTAGTATGTATTAACATGTGTTAGTATATCTAAACTACATAATATTTACAAACACTACATAATTCTGTTCATCACTAGATTATTCATAAATTATAATAGCTATTAGTAGTTTGGGTTGGTTTAGTTACATTAACATGCATTAATAGATCTAAACTATATGAGATTTACAAAAACCACATAATTATAATCATTATGGCTACTTCCGTTCTGTTATACACCTAATACTAATTGGGATATATTCACAAACATAGAATAACTAATACTAGTTTGAGAGGGTTTATTTAATATTTACAAAAACTAAATAACTGCAAACATTCTTGGCTAAGTTACTGAATTATAATACCTAATGCTAGATAGAATGAGTATATTTGCATTAACATGAATTCAAAAAATTTGAATATCAATTCCTGATTTATTTGTTGCATCTTTTAGATCTTTTTAATGGTTTTATTGGAAATTAACAACACACTTGAATAAAAAAGGCTGTATATTCATAAAAATGTTATTATATAACTTCGTTATTGCATTAAAATCTGAATGCCATTGACAATGAAGTAAGAATAAGACAAACGTTTGGATTTTTTCAATATACAGCCTTTTTACTGAAGTGTGGGATTATTTCCCAATAAAACCATTAAAACAAATGTGAATAGATTATACTAGAAGATGCCACAATTATCGTACTCAAAATCTCATTATTTCCTAAATGAGATTAAACTTGACTACCTAACGTACGATGGCCATTTGGATATGGACCTCGTGTCAGCTACTTACCCTGACCAGCTCAGCAGTGGAGTGAAATACTTGGACGGTAATAAAAATCGGTAAGATAAATTGCAGTGAATTCAACCTATTAGATATATTTAATTATCTGCAATTTATCTGACAGATATTTACTTGCGCCCTAAGTATTTCACTTATTTTTACTTGCATCACAAGTATTTCTTTTCTGAACTATGCCATTCAAGGACTAGTCTTTCCACCGTCCAAAATAGTGCAGTTCTAAAAAAATGTAATTATCGTTTTTATTTGTCATAAGTAGGGTGAGCCAAGAAATCTAACCTATCTAATTTATGAGTTAAAATTGACCTATTGAATTTTAAAAGGTGTCGGTGGAAATTTCCCTATTAAATAACACGTAAAAAATTGTTTTGCATTAACAATTTTATACGTTTTGAACCGTTTGAGATAAACAAAATTCCAGACTGATTCTTGTAGGACATTAAATTCCCTAAAAAATCATCCAAAGTCAAACATTCCTATATTTACAGGCCATAAAAGTTAAATAAAACCAAATCAGTTTTGGGGATTCATGTTTAGAAATTTTCATATTTAAGGACAGAAATTACACTGAAACGAAATTATACATGTAAAAATGTTGTTTATAAACTAAACTTGTATCAAAAAGAATTTTGAATATTTATGATTTTTTTATTGTAAAAATGGCAAAATATAGTTGTATTCAAAAAATGTTGATGTGCTAATTTTTTTAGTGAATTTTTTATAATAATTAATGCTAATAATGAAAAACATATTCCCTAAAAAATTAGGCATCAAATAGTTTTATTAACAGGACTCTATTTTGTCAGTTTTGGAATAAAAAATTGATAAACATTGAAACAAAATTCACAAGTTTTGTATATAAACAATATTTTTTACATATTATATTTCATTTCAGTGTAATTTCTTTTCATGAATCCCTAAAATTGCTTATTTTGGGTTTTTGGATTTTCATAGCTTGTAAATATACAAAAATTTGATTTTAAAAAGTCGACTCAATGATATTTATTTAGGTAATTAAATTCCCTACAGAGATGTGCCTGCATTATTTTTTTTTTAATTTCTAACGGTTCAAAAGTTATAGCATTTTTAATGAAAAACAATTGTTTACGTGTTATTTTATCGGAAAATCCATATGCCCACCGATACCTTTAAAAAGAGCTAAAAATTCTGCCTATACGGGAGAATTCTTTTCCCATTTTAACCGATAAATTCGATAGGTAGGTTAGGTTTTTATGGCTCACCCTATATATAAAATATAAAAAATTTCTTTTTGTATTTTTGTGTTTAAATCGAATATTATTAAGTAAAATATCCTAAATGAAATGTTACATAAAATATACTGATGGAAAACAAGTAGTTTTACTTTTATTGAAATTTCTTGCATTATACAACGCAGGTCAAAATTGTAAAAAACTTTTTTTCTACCCTTTTTATTAATAATTGCTATTTTACAAAAATGTATTTTTCAATTCTTAACAAATCTCTATATAGAAACTTTCTTATCTTCAACTTTTTTCTAAATAATGTATCAAGTTATACGGAAAAATAAGAGGAAAAATTAAGTTTTGTTACTGTTTGTTTAATAATAAATTTACCACTTTTATTTGGCAACAGATACCACCTAATGTTGAAGGAATTTATAATCTGCATTCACAGAAAATCATTTATTCTATAGAATGACCACTGTCAAATGATCGTAGTTAGATCGATTTTGCTAGATTTTTACTTACCTCCAGACTATTTTTAAGTTTTCTTGGGAATAACACCACAATTGAATTAAAAAAGCAGTATATTGAAAGAAAATAACAAACGTTTCAAAGTCGATTCTGACTTCGTTGTCAATGGCCTTAAAAAAAATATGTCATAAATCAAAGGTTCAATTTTGCAATTTATATTTTCATTACATATTAAAGCCATTGACAACGAAGTCAGAATCGACTTTGAAACGTTTGGTATATTCTTTCAATATACAGCTTTTTTAATTCAATTGTGGTGTTATTCCCAAGAAAACGTATAAATAATCAATAACATGTCACCAATAACATTAAGAAGACAATTACCTCAGTCGTTAGTGATAACTTGGATATATTACGATACTTTAGTAAACAGAAATAAGTTCATATAGAAAACAATTTTTTCAAAATTATCATTACGTTAATACAGTTATCTATAATTGGTTTTTCCTTATTTTAGCTTCTGCAAACGATGCAACTAGAAGTGGTTGGTTCACCAACACCGACCAAAATTTAGAATCTAGTATATCACCAAGACCAATGAAACGGTTATCATCGAATTTGAAAACCTCCAGAAAAACAATCAAGCATGAACAATCGGTCGAGTCACCACCTGAAAGTCCACTTCAAATGTTGAGGAAGAAGTAGATATAGAAATAACGGTATACCATTTAACTTATAAACTAAGACGAAAAACAATCAAAATTAATTTGAATTATTGTGCAAGTATAACTAAAAGTTAACTCAGCTCTAATTTAAAAAAACTAACACAAGGAGATACTTATTTGGTTATTCATAATAAGACACTTTTATTTCTTTAACAACATTTATGTGCAATAACTTGCAAATGTAAAATACATGCAATACATTTCTAATCCACAAATCAATTCAACTTTTACACAAACCTCATTTAGAAACACATCAACCAACAACAAATCTTTGTTTGTTACACTCATCGCCGTTTCAACAGCCATGTTGTCATCTTCATCGAGTAAACAAAACCTGTTTAGTTTACTCCATAAAGATGATCGTTTAACCGTTGAAACGGCGTTGAGTAAGAAAGACAAAGGTTTGGTGTTCTATTGGTTTATGAAATGCAGACATAAATGTAGTTGAAATTCGCGTGTGACATACATTACAATTAAACTAAAAATAAAATAATTATATTAGAATTTAAGATTATTTATTAATAATATAATTTATAATAAGCAACAGAAAGGTCGATTTACACTAAGCATTACAAATTAATTAATTCAATTACTATTATAACTTAAATATAAAATTAGAATTCACTGATAACTAAATCATAAATATACTAGCTAAAAAAAATTAAAATACATTCTATATATACTTTCTTCTTATATTTGTTTATCTTATGAAGTCAGTTCCAAAATAAATTGAAGTGTTGATTTCTGTTCTTTTTTTGCTATTGCATTATAAATACTTAGTTTTGAAAATTATTTCCACCTCAGCACCGTATTAAAGATAAACATTATAGCATAGTTCTGAAACAAAAAAAATCATTTAGTTACTTACCAGAATACTTCTTCGTCTTCTTTGTTTATCTGCTTGGTGGTGTTCCTACTTTTTGTTGCAAGAAGCTAAATTTTACATATTTTTGTCATCCATTTTCTATATGTAATTGCATGATTTCACAAAGTCCTTGACATTTTACTTTCTTATTTTTGTTTATCTCAGTACATGATGGATCTTAATATTTTCATTTCTGTTCACTTTTTTAGGTTTCCTCGCATTGCATGGTAAATTTGTGCTTTTGGTAAATGACTTACACTTCACCATATTACTGAAATAAACATTGCAGCGTAGTCCTGAAACAACAAAAAAAAATTTCAATTGATCATTTGGATACCCACCAGAGTACTTTCCCTTTTTTATGGACTGTAATTCAATTCTACTTTCTTAGTAGCCTTCCTCGAGATATTTTTCTTATTAGTATTTAATTTTTGCATATTTTAGCTTGTATTTTGTCACTTATTCTCTAAATTATGTGGACAGTACCAACTCCTATTTCTTTCTTTCTTCATCCATTTCACAAATCCCACATTTTATAATCGTCTTAATTTTGTTTATCTCATAAGGTCTGCCCTAAAGTCATTTTTTTCCACTGTTTTAGTCCGAGGCAAAAAAAAGAATTAAGTTTTTGCTGTTCATTTAGATATCTACCAGAATAATTCATCCTCTTCTTTGTTCCTCTGCATGGTGGTCTTCCCTAAGTTCTTTTTGTTGTAATTCGTTCATTTTTACATATGTGAGCTAGACTTTTGTCATTCATTCTCTGTATGTGATTGTACTACCCCTTTTCTCCTTTTTCACCCATTTCACAACATCTCAAAACTCCTAGAATGGATCTTAATTTTTTTTATTTATGTTCTCGTTTTTTAATTTCCTGTCTCATTGGTTTCTATTGCCATTGCATGATAAAATCATACCTTTGATAAATAGCTTCCACAACCCCAACTAAAATTAGCATTAGAGCATTGTCCTGAAATAAAAAAGTGAATACTTTTTTCAATTTGATCACTTGGATACTTACCGGAGTACTTCCCCTTCTTTTTTTATAGACTGGATATTCATTTATCTTGCCATTTTTTTCTAAGTTGAATCTCATTAATATATGTTGCTATTGCATTATATTGTTCCATTTAATAAATTCATTTCCATTTTAGTGAAATAAGCATTTTATCATAGACCTGAGACAAATCTTATTTATTTCAAGTTTGTCATTTAGATACCTACCATCTTTCCGTCTTACTGAAATCAGCATCACAGCATAGTCCTGAAACAAAAAAAAAGTATTATTATATTTCTCTATTTGATCATTTAGATACCTACCAGAGTCCTCCTCTCTTCTTTAATTATGAACAATAATGGAATCAATTTTCTTCTTAGTCGTCTTCCTCGAGATATTAATCTTGTTAGTATTTCATTTTTTCGTATTTGATCTGGTCTATTCTTACTTATTTTCTCTATGTGGACAGTCCGAAGTCCCACACATAATCAACTTAATATGTTGATTAATGTTTTTTTCCTCCGTTTTAGACTCTTTGGTATATGTTGGCATTACATTAGATTTTTGGGTTTAACAAAGTCCTTTCTTCTCTCCATCTTAGTGAAATAAGCATTCTAGCACAAACCTGAAAAAAATTAAACATTTAAATACCTACCAGAATATTTCTTCATCTTTGTTTATCTGCTTGGTGGTTTTCCGTAAGTTATTTTTGTTTTGATTTTTACATATTTGACCTCGTCTTTTGTCATCATTGTCTATATTTGCGATTGTACCCCATCTTTCATTCGTTTTCATCCGTTTCACAAATTCCTTACATTTCACTTTTTTCTAACTTCTGTTTATCTCATAAGGTCAGTCCCGGAATGGATCTTAATATTTTCATTTGAGTCTCTTTTTTTTTCTTTCAGATTTCGTCTCATAGATGTATTACCTTTGATAAATTGCTTCTACCTCTCCATCTTACTGAAATAATCATTATAGCATAATCTTGCAGCAAAAAGAAACTTTTTTTTTTCGTTTGGATTATTTGCATATATATCGTCCGAAATACTTCTTCTCTGAGTATAGACTGTAATTTGATCTTATTATCCTCTTAGTAGTCTTCGCCGAGATGTTTTTCTTCTTAGAATTTAATTTTTTCATATATTGTCATATATTCTCTCCTTTCTCATCGTGCTCGACATTTCACTTTTACCTTAATTTTGTTTGTTTCTCATAATTTCAGTCCGAGAATCTGTTTTCATATTTTTATTTCTGTTCTCTTTTTCAATTTTTTCTTTCACTTCTCTACCTTACTGAGATCAGTACAAACAAAAAAAAATATATTAATTTTTTTTGATCGGAGGATTGTGAATGATAATACCTGTGGTAGTCGCCTTCATGTTGTTTTTCATTTGTGCATATTAAATTTATAATTATTTTGAACGCCTGTTATTCGTTTTCGAAAATACCTCAATAAAATATGTAGACCCTGATTACTCACCATCATTATTTGATTTTTATTCTTGAATATGTTAAACTACGAGAAACCAGCGAACTTTTTAATGTTGTTACATTATTTTTAACATTTGCGAATTTTAATTATGTCCCTAAAACGTCATGTGTCAAAAATATATTTGTAATGTCTAAGGTAATGTTTTGTCCCTACATACTACTAGCACTGTTGTGAGGACGTTTTAGTACTTGAGGGAAATGCAATTTATTATGCATATTAACAACACCAAACTGTTCTTTTTTATGTGCTATTTTGAACTTAACTATAAATGATGGAGTACCGTTGCTGATTGTCATATGTCACACCAATTAAAATAATTATTAATGATTAAATTGTGTTTGATACTCTCGTTTCAGTTGTTCACATGCAACAATTGCAAGTTATTGTTCTATTAATATGATGTATGTGGCTGCAATCAACAGGTGTCTTATTATGTAACTCATATTTTTCCGTAAATAGAAGGTATATTCATTATTTGTAAATAGTAATGGTTTTGTATTGTTTTGTTAATTATTTTTAAATGTGCATTTGTTCTATTATGTTATTCAATACATGATGCGTTCGCACAATTAGATTCATAAGTATATGTTCAATGAAAACATAACTATTTGACACTAGACCTAAATTGACTTTATGAGAGTTATGACAGATTTCGATTTGTGTCTCCTTCTTTAAAGTGTATGTCCTGATTACATCATTTTATGAACGCATTGTTTATGTATTTACTACTGCAGTAAGTATTGTTTAAACTATCAACAATTTGGCTGTTTTTGGATCGACCTTGGGCAAATTTAATTGTAAACACTACATGCTTTTGTATAACGGATTTTCATTATTTCAGTAAGGAGATTTAACGCCATCTTAATCATTTTTGCAGTTCTTATTGAGTTTTACTTCAACCGCTTGAATCATAAAGATAACACTCATATTATTTTCTGCACTGTTGCGATTGGTTAGTATCTTTTTTTCTGGAATGGAACTATCTGTAGTTCTTAATTTTTTGTAAAAATAGTTTTTTTTATAGCAGAAAATACTGATTTTCCAGGAACCAATTTTGAAATAGTCAAGCTGATTCAAAGTAATAACCTAGGTACTCAGTTTTGAATATACCTTTAATTAGAATTGTCGATAGACTAGAGAATCTCCACTTTTCCATATAGATCGTTTAAATTATTTCTCTGCCGCGCCTACTCTCACTGAGGACACTTCCATGCCCAGTTTGCCTGTTCAGTTTACATAATGTAAACGATTCTATAATTAGTTCAAAAACTGTTACTATATAGTAATCCACTGGTACACGTACAGGATGGTCCATCTGACGCTCAGCCAATCAGGGCATCGTTATTTCTGTACCAATAGCATTATTTGAAGAAAACTTTGTTTTTCACTGTTGAGTCTTTTTCTTCCAATGAATTGATCTAAATTCACCTCTCCCTTTTGCAAATAACGGCTTAGAGGAAGCGTGATTGATAAAATATCACTCAGGGCTAATTATACTAATGATGAAGCGACTAGCAGAAAATTAGTGATCTTTTTAGCATTTTCCAGTTAATGTCATCGTGAAATTGTTTCTAAAGCTTATACAATTTTCTGGTTGTCTGTCCGGAACTTTAATACGGTTGTGTGCCTCTCCACACACCTCGTTTCACACAGTGCATATTCAACATAATATTCCTCTTAGCAGATGCTCTGAAAAATGAAATAACCTTTTTCATTACGCCAACAGAGTTTCTAACACTGAACAGTCGAGGATTTTAAGAGGAGTAAATTGAGAGCGCCAAACCGTCAGTCCCAATGCCAACGAAGTTGTTTAAATTGAGACTAAGATCTATCGGACGTCTGTGACAATTCTAATAAGATATTCTCCCGATAGTACCTTCGTTTGTACTTCCTGCTTTATCTTGCATAATTGGAATTTTCATTTGGTACTACATTACAGTACTTTTACCGATCATCTTCACTTTGAACTTCGTAAGGATTATTGATGTCTTCGGGTTAAATAGTACATCTAGGTCTGTATCGTCCTACATAACAATTGTATCTTCTACAAGTGATTTTTCTTGTGATGTTAAAGAAACAGTTTGTAAGTAATTAAAGTTGTGGGTTCAACCAAATTGAAAGTTTTAGCAACCTCATCATTTACTTTTTCTAATAGTGTTTCATTTTTTTGTCAGTTCTGTCGCAAGGTCCTGTTTGTTCTTTTAACACAATTGAAGCATGTTCTAGGGGTTTCTATAATATCTAATTTAAGTGTACCATGTTCTTTGGAGTATGTTAGCTCCTCTTTTGGCTCTGAGGAAGAAGTATTCTCTGGATTTTATATCCTTAAAATATATTCAGCTTCTGTCATAGTCTTTGCATGGAAGAATCTGACACTTGTTTCTCCAAGGTGGCTATTGGTACAATTTCATGATTAGAAACTCCCATCCGCTAATAGCTGCACTTTATCACTTATTCCGTGTCTCTTCCCTATTTTTCTTTTATTCTCCACAGCCTCCTGGTGCCTGCAATCCCAATTTTCAATCTTATAGATGCACCTATATATTTTACGGTAAGGGTTGCAGTTTCTTTAGCAACAGAGTACATGTCATGTGAATTTATCCCATGTGGTCTGAGAGACGCAGTTTCAGTTCCAAATTGAAATACAAATACATCTTCCATATACCATGATGTGTATTCTACTACGCCCTCGCGAAAGATGAATGTTTTGTCAGGACTGAGATTTATACTCAACATAGCCAAGTTACGTCTAGTAATCTCAACACATTTTCTGTTGAATTCCGAGGTATGCCCCATGTATAATATCATCGAGTCATCGCTTAATCTTAGATTCATCACCCTCATATTGCTTTCATTCATTCCATGATTTGCTGCAAGTAGACCGAGAGTTGTTGTCCCTGCATTAAGCATTCCCATCAGCATTTCTGGGCTAGCTCTTAGGTATTTTATCTTTTTTTTTTTGAGTAAACCATTCTGTTGTTGCCAAATTCATATTGCTTATCCATTCTTTAGACCATTCTAACCTGTTGTACTCGAAATCATTTTCTTACTCCTTTGTCCAGTTGAATTTCCAGATGCCAGAAATTGTTATTAAATAGCATTCTGTTGGCTTAGGCAATCCAAGCATTATTCTTGTTCTTTTCTGAAAAAGGTATCTGTGCATCAATGCAAAAAGAGCAGGAGATACACATTCGTTCCAATTGGTGTCATCTTCAGTTCCTTGGAACATAGCTGTAGGAGGTCCTAATGGTAGGGCTGCAGTAGACCTATTGTTAGCTACATTTTGTTTCTTTTCTTCACCTTCAATGGCTATTGTTGCTCCTCCTATTCTCTTTAAGGGTTCCAAGTGAAACTATTCGATTATGTGTAGAAGCATCCTTAATATCATGTTGACTAAGGCAGTGGCATTTCTATCTTTCCTCTTCCTTTATGTTTGATATATGATGCAAATCTAGTGACTAGGGTTATTAAAACTTCTTGAGTGTATTCCTTTGTGCTTGTGTTGAGAGTTATTTTCTTTTTTGTTTTCTTAATTACGTTTATTCTTTTAGTTTCTTTGTTGAATATTGTTTTATTAGATGATACCCATGTGTAAGTTTCATCGGCTCTTTTTCGTGTAAAAAAACTAGTCATTAATGATATGTAAAAGAATATTTTTGTACATAGGAAACGCCTTTTTTTTAATTGACAATATTTTATGTGTTATAAGGATCCGTTTTTACCCAACTGATTTATAGGCATGTGTAAATTTAATAAAATCTCTTACGCATCGTTCGTTAACAAAACGTATTTATTGTTAAACTTAACTGCCAAATGTGAGTTACGTGTGTTGCCTCGTTGTACAGTTTATTTTTTCGTATTATTTCTAGTATTAATGATAATATTTTATCTCCAGTACACTTAGTTAACTCATTTCGGGTTGATTTACTTATATAAGTTGATCTGGAGCTTGCTGTTTTTAAATGCTTTTCTAGAGTTTTATCTCCCGCATTTACTCCAAAATGGAGAAGCCCTTTAAAATTTCCCTAATTTATTGGACTTTCATCTCCAACTTCCAGGTGATAGATAAGGCCTCTTAAGAGAATATTTTGTCCAAGAAATATAAGAGATTTTATGATGGGTTGCAATCTCTCGGTTTTCTTTTACTTGCTTCAGCTACATCAATTTGGAAAAGTGTATCATCTGTTCCGCTAACAGTTATTTAAAATAATGTTAGATAGGGTTCAAGAGTTGATGTGTTATAATTTCTTTGCACTGCTTCTATAGACAAATTCTCTATATTTTGAGAGACATTTTTTTCTTCACAATTTTTATATTTTATAATTAGATATAATTTGGTGTGAAAATACATAATAACTATGTTGGTAAAACCACGGCCTTACGGTGTTCAAGCAGAATGTGAATTTTACTGAAAAAATGTAATGTATTGGCCAAACGCAGCCAAAAAGTTGATAGTACTGTTTTATCGCCTACGACTGTTTAAGTTTAATTTTATATTTTTGTTAAATTGAAAATATTTATTGGTCTGCAAAATAAGAAAAAAATTAACTAGATAATATTTATTAATAATTTATTCGCTAAGTAGTAGTAGATTTTTGCATTTTCATGTATGTATATAAGTATTAATATTTTTTTAACAATTCAAAATGTAAATGATAAAATCATAAAAATAGATAAAATTAAATAGAAAATAAATGTTTAGTAATTGAAAAATTCAGTATTTCTTCATCTGACGTTCAAGAAATTTAAATTTGGTTTTTCTATTTCAAATTTCAGTATTATCTATGTACATATACATACCTACATGTCTACCATTGTTTCAAACTTTTTTTTAACTTATAAACAAGTTGTAAAGTTTCAGCAAGGTATAACAAGAAGCCAGTTAAAAATTAAAAATGTAATATCTTAACATTTATAATATTCAATTTCACATTACATTTTTTGATAACCTAAGTGATTCAAATGATAATCAAGTGTTAAATTCAAAATGTTTGAAAATTCATAGTTTTTATTAAATAATAGCAAAACTATTGACTATTAAAAATATATATGAAAATTCTTTAATTTATAATTAATAAGTACTTACATATATTTATAAGGCGTAAAATTCTATTTTATTTGTAAAAGGGGCTCTGATGATCTAGTACAATCTCTATTAAAACATGGACAAAATAATTACAAGTAAATATTTTTTGATTGTAGCGACAAAATGTATGGGCGAAACTGTAGTAGTAGTGTAGTTGATAAAAATAACATTGGGAGATGATACTAAATAAGTATATTAGTGGAATTGTCTTTAAAACCACCTTTAAATTTGAAAAAGTTGTATATTTTTGTTGCATGAAATGTACTATGGCCGAATAAGAAAAGTTTTCGTTTTGTAAATATATAAAATTTGTTCATGACGCTGCAGAACGTGGAATGGCAGTATTAGAATAATTCATTTATCATATTTTCTGTTTACTACAATAATACCTAAATTACATTTCACACTGTAATATATTATTAAATATTTGTAAATTTTAATAAACAATTTATTTAAAAAAAATAAATGAAACATTTAGTCACACTGATAATGAGAATAAAGATTGATGTTATTCATGATTATTTTGTCCATCTTTTTAATAGATATTGCCGCAGGTTCTACTACATCTATAATCAAAAATAGGATTTTACAGTCTGAACAATCTTTGCCAATATTTTATTTTGCCTGTTCATTGGGTTGTCTCTCCTCATTTTTTTCCTGCAACAGATATTTGAAAATTGTATGTGCAGAACAAAGTGTAGTAAGGCAATTTCGTAAAATTGACCGGATTACTGGCTGTCTGTACAGAAATTCTTCCTCACAGTTATTCTGAGAGAAAGAGATGTCTACAAAATTATCAGCCACTATTCCTGCATATAACTAATGTATTGTATAATCTGTTTCGAGACGTTTTCTAAAAAACCTCGAAATACAATACTAAACGATTGGCAACGACTCCAAAGTCGGAGTTGAAACGTTTCAAAACACAGATAAGTATAATACAATACATTACTTATATACAGGAATACTGGTTGATCATTTTGTAGAAATCTCTCTCTCAGAATAACTGTGAGGAAGAATTACCTTACTACACTTTGTTCTCCATATATAATTTTCAAATACGTATCTATTAGAGGGAAAAAATGGAGGAGAAAAAACAAATGAACAGGCAAAATAATTCCAGATAGGTTTATCAAATAATGTAGATCTTTTAGAACTTATGAGCTTATAAAATTTGTTTTTCTGTTATTTAAATGGGAAATAGAAACACGCAAGTTTACTACCTGTTTGTAACTTGAAATAAAGGTTTCCAAAAGTGGCACATGGGATTCTTCAAACGAGGTGGTACTTAGGTGTTGTAGAGTAACTAAACCTGAAAATTAGAGGTTTTGGGTTATCAAGAATTTCAACTGTTATACGGTATACCTGAAGTTGACTGGAAGTTTGTTATTTTAAATAGAATGGTATATATTTTTAAAACGAATGCGTATATAACTCAAAGCTTTAGGATCAGTTTGATAATCATTTCGTATGCCTACGACGAATAGTTTCCGAGATTATTTAATATGTATATAGCAGAAGAGAATTTTTCTAAAGCTGCGTTTTTGAAAAAAAAATCAAATTTCATAATTATCACACTATTTTTCAAAACCTTACTGTTTTTGTTTACTATTGGATACCTCTTTTTATCGTATTTTGATCCATATGAATCCCCCATTTCAAAATCAGAAAAATGTTGAGTTATTTTGCATTTTTACTTAAAATAGCTAATTTCGCCAAATTTCTCTTAACAAGTGTGTCATGGACAGCAACTGAAGTAGTTAAAAATCAAATTGAAGGCACTTCTACCGATTTATTGGAATATTCATTATTAGCTTGGTCATCGCTCATTTTGTAGTGTAGATGAATCAATGGAAGTGTTTTTAATTTGATTTTTAAAAAATTCAGTAGCTGTCTCTTGTCTATGACCCACTTGATTATCCACATTATTTCTTAATAGGACAGTTTGATATGGAAGATGATAATAGGAGAAATCTAAGAGTAAAACAATCTTGTAGATGTTACATATTTAAAAATATTAAGCTGTTAGTGTTGGAAGTTTTGAATTTTCGATTTTTGTCGGAACGCCCTGTATAAGTTAACAAAGCTAAAGTTAATTATAGTATAAACCCTTTTTCATTTTTTATACCTTGGGTTGCAGTGGAGATTTTTTCCTATAAATTATTCCTGAAACTATTCGCCCTAGGCACATGGCATGCTTATGCGAGTTAACTTAATTTTTTGGGTTTTATCATCAACCAAAAAATATATCGACATAACGGAAAGTAGCCAACAGTTGACATTATTTTAGTTAAAAGCAGAATTATTGATAACCTCCAAACTCAATTTTTTATATATTTATTTAGTTCGTCTAAAGCAACCAGCTCACCACTTCGTTTGAAATATATAGTAATTGAGGTTACACAGTATCTTCTTTCAAAATTGATATCACGGCTAAAGGAGTTTGTAATAAACAAATTTGTAATATACTGTAATGTTTTTATTTACTCTTTGGGTTCTTGGATTTATTTAAAAACACAGTCGAACACATTCTAATTTATTTACACTACTTTAATTTATATTCACACAACTATATACAATTTATCTTCAAAACCTGTTATTTGTTTATTAAACTGCGACCAAATACAGAACGAATCCTTCCGTCAGCTCTCCGTATTTATATATTTCTTCTCGGAATTCTCTGAAAGGTTTCTAGATTATTCGAGGGAATTCGATAAATTTCCATTAGCGTCAGCCGCCGGTCTCGGGTCGACAGAACCAACATTTCGGCTTCCACGCAATTTCGGATGAATGCCGACTCCACGAAATGTTGGATGAATTCCCGTCACAATACACTTGTTACATCTATATATTTCTTACAATTTAAAAGAAACAAAAATTTAGCATTTTTTCAATAAAAAAAAACAGGATCGATTTTTGAAATATTGCACCTATAATTATTAACACATTCAGAGTACAAAAATATTAAAATATATTTTCACATTTTTTGTGTCGTTTTTTATATAATTCAGTTTTTTTAGACATCAAATAATGACAACTTGAACCATCAGAACAAAAAACAAAGATTCCAAATTAATCCATGTTCAAGTGGCTATCGCATGCACTAGAACGAACTTTTTCATCAAAAATAAAAAATTAGGGGTCGTTTGAAGAAAAACAAAAATATTTTTGAGGTTAGCTAATCGTAAAAATCGAAAAAATACTACCGATCAAAACGAGTCTAGTTCATACGATACCAACTTGAACAAGGATTAATTTGGAACTAATGTTCTTTTTTTTTAGATGGTTCAAGTCGCCTGAAATTATGTCCACCTTCATTTTTTGTCTTTTTAAGAAGGCTTATTCATCCTTCCCTCCTTTTATGGCCTCGATCTTAGCGCGACATTTAGCCAGTGTACTTTTTATTTATTTTAATTTTTTAAATTCACATTCGCAACACTACACAACATCCATAGGCATCGGCGGGATTCGAACCCACGGCCAGTCAGTTTATGAAGTGTACGCTTCTACCACTGAGCTACCGGATCCGTTAAAAAGACCCTATTTCAAAAGTGGGACAAAAAATGTGGAAAATATATTTCCATATTTTTATATCTTAAAGTACTAATAAATAAGTGCTTAAATTAAAAAATATTCCACGTCTTATTATTTGATGAAAAAAGCCATTTTTTTTCTTGTACCCTAAAAAACTCAATAATCCCAAATATTATGCAAGAATTCACATATGACATTTTTTTAAATGTCAATGAATTGCTATGCATATGGACTCTCGTGTAGGTGTGAGCATTATCAGATGGTTTTGTATATTGTACAATACTTATTTTTAAGTATACTATATACGAATAAAAGTTTCCATATTTCACAACTGCATTAGATTTTTATTCTATAAAAAGGTGAAAAAATGTGATAAATTAGTCGGATGTGTAAATAATTCATAGAGTTTTTAAATAAATCGTATTCTCTGAGAAATAGATCCTAGGAGCCTTTATTTGCGACAATCTATCATGTTGATTAAATAAAACTAATTACTTTATTTTCTATATCTAAAACTTTATTGGCATTATCAAATATGTATAAACAAGAAAAAAATTAACATTCGACAAACACAAAACTCATCAAATATCTAATTTAATACACCTATTCTCGTTGTTTTCTGAATGATATTTGTGGCATATTTTTCAATGTCTAAGTACTTCTTGGGAAATAACACCACAGTTTAAAGAAAATTGCTGTATATTCCAAACGTTTCGGGGTCTAGGTCAGACCCCGTTGTCAATGGTTAAGAAACTTGGATAAAAAGGCACAATTCTAAGATGTAAATTAAAATATTTGGCAATGTGTATTATTTGATTTATGACGTAACTAAGAGAATTTTATTTGCAATATACAGGGTAGCACAGAAACTTCTAAAGATCATATAATCATAAAGTTCCTTTCAAATTGGAAGAATTTGAAAGGGAGATCTTCAGAATTTTGTCTGGCGCTCCTAGGTGCGACTTTGTTATAAGATAGTGCATTCGCCAAAAATGTGACCAAAGAACTTTGTTGATTCAGTGATCCCATTAAAATCATAAGGGAAAGCCTAAGAAAAAACTTTATGAACTATCCGGATATTGGATTGATCACAAGGACATGACCATGAGCAATTTCTTCCTTAATCCTCGGCAACCAGGAACGACTGAATTCTACGGAGGTAGTAGCGATACAATCGTTTTTATTTAACAAAATTAAAGCAGACTCTATTAGTTTTCTTTTGGTGTTGTGTTCTTCTTTGTGTAATATAATTGAATTTTGAAACTGTATTTTATGCTTGGGACCTTGGTCATAAAACGACGCCTTCGATTTACCTACCAAGTGGAATACTCCGGATTTTAACTGGCCCCTTACGACAGGTAACCACGACAGTGAACAGCTGAATGCCAACTCCGCAAGATCGTAGGTTAGATATTTGATGCACCTATTCTCATCTAAATATAACAATATTGGACTAAAATAGCTGTGAGCATTATGAATGGTTTTGTTTATCGGTTTGTACAGTACTTATTTTTAAGTATACCTACTTTATACAAATGAAAGTTTCCATATTTCACAACTGCATTAGTTTTTTATGCAATAATTTTCTTCCCAGCTATAAAAAATCTGATAACTTACTAGGAGTTTTTCAATAAATCGTATTCAGATACGAAGATGGTTATGTCATTGGCTGGTCATCCAGAAAAGGATGATTGTTTGCATATATTATGATGCGAAAATACTATAAAAATAATGGTTATCGTAAACATGTTGCTTTTAGTGGTTATTAATGTTAAACAACCTAAAAATGTTGATGTAATTAAACTTTTTAATATACAGCAGATATCTAGAGTTTAGAGATTTCGAAAATTCTGTTTATGTTGCAGTCTTTTCCTTCCTTAACTCCTTAACGACCTACTCCGTATTATTACGTGCGCCATCAAACTTGAAGAAATTACCGTACCCGTCATATTACGGCCACCTCATATTTTGCCGGCTTTATTTTACAATGAACTAAACGTACGTATTTCTCGATCTCTTGTGTATATGACAGAGAGGAGAAAGGATTTATGCGTAAATTTTGTCACCATTCCACAGACAGAGATCACCATTCTTTGTTCAGCGTTTCCTGCGTGTACTTGTCGCTGAGGGTTTGACATTGACCACGTGTTTAGCAATATAAGAAACGAGGTGTTTATTCTTGTTTGTTAGGGAAAATTGTGTCTGATCACAGATTTTTATAGAATTGTGACAATTATTTGTCTCAAATTCTTGGATACTAGGTGAAAGAAAATAATTCTACCGAGTAAATCGTGAGTACTTATTATTGTTTATATTTATAGAAGTATAAAATAAATTTCCGCTAAAAAAATTAGCGATTCGGAATCCCATAATTTTTTTACCGACTGGGAGTTAGATGGGAGTAGTAGTAATTATTCATCAATGCCAAGTATATCTAGTTACACTGATGAATCTGACAGTGATAACAGTTTATCAGCAGCAAGAACGTGGGTACCTACCAATGAGTATAGATTGTCCACAGCCTCCGCCACCCAGATTTCCTTTTACATCAGCTGCTTTGATGATTTTAAACTACCTGATAATGACGTAATGAATTTTGTGAAACTTTTCTTTGATGAATAATTTATGTGAATTTTAGTAACAGAAACCAATAAATTGGCAAGCTATAAAATGTAAAGAAAAAGATGGATTGATACAAACAGTGATGAAATGTTAGTATTCCTTGCCATCAACCTGCTGATATCCATTGTAAAGAAACCTGTCATGACTCAATATTGGACAAAAAAGTATTTTAGAAACTCCTATATTTCCTAAAATTATGAGAAGAAAAAGGTATCTCTTACTAAAAAAAATTCCTTCACTTTTACTATGAATCAACATTTGATATAAATACACATCTAAACCTCAAATGTGTAAAATCTGGCCAATTTATCATCTACAGTGGACCCCGGGTAATCCGGCCCCTGGCTAATTCGGCACCCTCTGTAATCCGACACATTAGTCAATCTTCGCTATTGTAGATAATGCATGATTGAACATATTACAACTTGTACGCGTCTTCACTATTATGCTCGACGCGTAGGTATTGTTTTGATTTTGATTGTTTAGTTTGAATTTGACTACAAGTGATAGCGATGCGGCCTAGCGTACGTTCATTGTTTAGTACATACATATTATTTATTAATTGTGTAATGTCGTCACAAGCACAGAAGCGAAAGCACAAAACACTGACAATTAAAGAAAAATGTGATATTTTAGACCGCCCTAATCGTAATAAATCTTTCAGTAATTTAGCAAGTGAATACGGCGTAGGTCGATCTTCAATTTGACATTAAAAAACACGAGAAGATTAAAAAGTTTGTGTCAACTACTGACTGTGGGCCAGGCAAGAGGCAGACACTCAAAAAAGCTGAACATCCCTAAGTGGAGGAAGCTTTATACATGTGGTTTCTTCAGGAAAGAAATAGGCATACGCCCATTTCGGGACCCATGTTGGCCATGAAAGCTAAGTTTTTTTACAAAGGGGTCATTCCATGTCAAATCGACAAATAGTTGGACGCGACCCCCACCGATTCGGATGAATTTTGGTGGAGAGTTTTGTCTCATCATAAAACAAAGTTCTGCCAAAGGAAAAAAATTAACAAAATTTTTCCTAATATATATTCAAAATTAAAAATTTCACTGTTTTATGAGTTTAGTTATTTAATATTTCAGATACCACTGAATATTAAAAATAAAACTGGTCAATTTTTAGAAGATACTTAGAGGTATGAGGAAAAAAATGTTTGAAATTTTTTTTTTTTAAATTATCAAAATTAAAAAATGTTGAATTTTTCAAAATCGTGGAAAGTAACCATCGCGGGAAAATTCTGGCCTCAACATATCTAAAGAAAGTCTGAAATTTTCAGAGGGGTGTTCTTTTTCGTTTCAAAGATATGAATTTTTGAATTTTGGCAAAATAGTTTTTTTCTATTTTTTCAATATTTTTTGTTGAATATCATTATTCTACCACATGATTACCGAAATTTGAGGTCTAAAATATTTTTCTTATGTTAATGGGATGTAAAAACAAAAATATCTCAAAATTGTATGTAATTATCTGTTTATTTGTAAATTAATGATAGCTTACATACAGGGCGGATAAAAGTATTGTTTTGCAGGGTGGTTAAAAAAATGTTAACAAAATGTTATACCCATATGGTGGCACATTAGCAATTGCATTTACAGGGTGGCTACAATATAGGATGTACTGAAATTATAATTATGCATGGTGGTTCAAAAAATATTACAATGAGTGGCCATAAGCAAATGCATATACAGGGTAGTTAAAAACATATGGTGGTGTAATATTATAGTTATACAGTGTGATATAAAATATGTTAGCACAAAAATGTTGTATATGGTAGCTTATAAAAAGTTTCACATATAGAGTGAATCGGAATTATAATTATAGGAAGTGGTTAAGAAAATGTTTGAACATAAATGTATTATAGGGTAGCTTGCTTGTAGAGTGGCCTAAAAGCGGTCGCATATACAGGATGGTTGAATATGGAATCAAGTGGAATTTTAATTATTCAGGGTGATTAAAAATTTTTTTGAATGGGTTATCCATAAGCAGTTGCATATATAGGATGGTTGAAATACAGGAGAGAGCAGAATTGTAGGATTACACAATGTAATTTAAAAAATGTACGAAAAACATATTATATTAGGTAGTTCAAAATAAGTTTACATAGCAAATGTCCGATTATTTTGATATATGTATATTTATGATGGAACTTTGAATTTACGAGTGAAGCTCGGTCACCCAGGTACTAGTAATAATAATCATAAGAAATAGGGCCCTCTAGTGAATTCTGGCATGGGCTCTATCGATAATAGTGATTTCACTGATGGGAACATAGATGGCAGAGTGTGACACTTTTAACATTAGTTAAGTTTTGATTTAAAGTTAAATCTATAATATATTTTGTGATATTTAGGGTTTTAAAATATTTTCCTTATGTTAATCATAAGGAAAATATTTTAGACCTCAAATTTCGGTAATCATGTGGTAGAATAATGATATTCAACAAAAAAAGTTGAAAAAAAGAAAAAAAACTATTTTGCCAGAATTCAAAAATTCGTATCTTTGAAACGAAAAAGAACACCCCTCTGAAAATTTCAGAATTTCTTTAGATATGTTAGAGGTATAATATAATTTTGAGGCCAGAATTTTCCCGCGATGGTTACTTTCCACGATTTTGAAAAATTCAAAATATTTTAATTTTGATAATCTTCCAAATTTTTTTTTTCAAAATTTTTTTTCTTATACCTCTAAGTGGTTTTAAATATATAACTGATGAGGTCGTTAAATTATGTAACAAATTTTTTCTTAGACAGGACTTGAGCACGCTAGGTACTCAATGTGCCACTGTGTTTACTTTAAGTACATTACTTAGCTACATAAATCATTGAACAACAATTTCATTTGAAGGCTCTCTAGTGTGTTTTCCGAGATCTAGGTATTTTTCTCATTAATACCATGTATAAAAGAGCAACATGTGTTATTCTGAGATGTTAGGAGATATACGACAATCAGACGTCAACGTATACCAAACCTTGTTATGTAACAAGCAGACGGACTAGTTTCCAGTTTATCTGCTTCATACAGTATAATGTTTGAAATAAATGCATACCATCAGTTGAAGTCTTCAATGTGTTTGCTTGGAACTAGACAACAACGCACCAGTTGTTTTTCATCTTAACTATTGAACACCAATTTCATTCAAAAGAAGCAGCTCGAGTGTAATTTCCCTAAATCTAGAGAGTTTTCTCAGAAATATCATAAGAAGACAAACATGTTTTTCCAAGAAATATATGATATCAGACATCAATGGTTGATTGTATGCAGCCTGTTATTAGTTGTATGGTAGATCACAATCAATGCAAGTGTGTGAACAAAGTGAGTGGATACACATTGAAGAAGTATGTTGTTCTGTCCTCAAGATTGACCGTTATCAATTGTTCATCGCAAGGATAACTCAAGAGCTGTTTCATCTAACATTCGCTCGTAGTATGAAATATCAGCTAGACATCTCTCGAACTCTTAGAAAAACCTTAGAAAAAACATCCGTTATCACAACATTAACTGTCAAACACGCATACTTCATAGAATAATGTACAAACTCCTTAGTGTCTAATATATATATATATATATATGTATTAGATGGTTTCCGGGAATTCATCCGCGTAGTTGATAACTGATCCCTGCCGGGATCGATGGTAAAATGACGACGTTTCGGCAGAGTAACATCCATAGGTAAGAGATTTATATATGTATATAGATGGGAAACTCTCCGTGCAAAACGCGTTCACTAGATTACAGCGCTCAAGTGAGTGGTTGAAAAAACATACAAGGCGGGAAAATTAAATACGGATTAGCATTAAATACATTGTATTTTTTTAATTCTTAGTCATCCTGATTTCTGACTACATCTTTTACCAAGATGCAATCAGAAATGCAGGATGACTAATTATTATGTTTAAAATGTTATAAAAGGAAAGGAAATACAATAGTAAACAATTTTTATTGAAGGTTACATAGTTTGTCTTATTCCAATCGAACTTTTTTTATTGATCCATGATCTTGCCTTTAACAGTTCTTAGAAGTTGAGATGGCCTCCTGATATCCTGATAAAAATATATTTAAATATTAAAAATATAACTAAATTCTAGTAATATAACT
This sequence comes from Octodonta nipae, assembly GCA_034190945.1. NCBI lineage: Eukaryota > Metazoa > Arthropoda > Insecta > Coleoptera > Chrysomelidae > Octodonta > Octodonta nipae. The sequence continues at coordinate 31,093,796 of CM067217.1, forward strand.
AAATTCTAGTAATATTTTTACCTCTTATATTTTTTGCTGTTGATATATTTCCATGTTCAAAATTAGCAGCAGGTGGTGTTGCAAAAGATAAATCTAAGCAAATATTATCCTATTCACTTTCCAAATCCAGGTTAACATTCTCCTTAGTTTTCTCATCTAAGAAATTTTACAATAATGTACTGTATTGACATCAAAACTATTATGAAATAAATTACATACCATGATTATGAAATAATGAAGGAATGGCACCAAATTTCAAGTTCGATTTCCTTCTTGTTAAGCCCCAATAAATCTTGCTTTCTGAGGAACAGTGAGCATCACACACTCTGTAAGACATCCTAATTTGTTGGAGCGTTTTGTTCAACAGTTTACTGCTATTAATCTGGTTGACCCAAACTTGAAGTAGCTGCAAATATTTTTCTTTTATTATACAAAATATATTATTAACTAAATACAGTTACATATTTTCACGTAATTAGTTTATTTACCTCAGTTTCTTTTGGGAACCGATGCATCACTGTATTTAAACTAGTATTTCCACAAAAGGGAACACAGCAATAGATTACCATGATTTCAATGAATACAAAATAAAATGAAATTTGAGAGCATCAACTTAACTTACAACAATTCAAAATTCAATAAACAGAAATTAAAAATTGAGAAAATAAAACACGGAACAAGTTTACCTTACACTTTCACAAAACAATAGTTTCTTTATTTCTAAATGTTTGTCCTTTATTGTCTATATAAAAGTAAGAGATAAATATATTCATGGACACAATCCACGCAACCATTAATAACATAAAAAACAATTTGTGTTATAATTATATTATATATATATATATATATATATATATATATATATATATATATATATATATATATATATATATATATATAATTATATAATTATAACACAAATTGTTTTTTATATATCTAATCTGTGATGTTGTATTCTAATTGTACGCACCAATTGTTTCAGTTAAACTAATAATCATAATATTGTTGACGTTCCTCATATAATAAATCTCTTGGTGAGGATAATCCGACAAGCATGCATTCCACTAAAAGCATGTAAAGGCAATCATGTTAAACAGTCGACCAAGGTTATAATGGTTCACTAATGCCGCACTTACAAATGTTATTTTCTTAAAATAACGGCAAATTAACTTAGTCTCACGACAACAGTATCTTGAAGTGTCTACAGCAGGGAAAGGTCGTTGGGAGAGTCCATTATTTTCGGGTGTTTCCTGCGTTATCCTTTACACCATCCAATTCAGTGAGCCGTACTTTATAAAAGAACTCGTTTGTCGTCAGTAATCATCAACTCTGTTCACCTTGTGTAGTGCAGAGGTATTCGTAAAGTGTTTGTGTGCGCGGTAAGCAATCTTTTATTTTTGAAAATTTCAATTATCTTTACGTTTGACTTTGATCCTTTTCATTGTAACTTTCTTCGCCTTTTGAGCGTTTGACAAACATCGGCAAACATGTTTCCATAAACATCTTCAGTTCGGTATTTGTCAGCAGATTTATCGCTGTGAAAAATGTTTTAAAATCGTTCAGTGTAAAATGTTTCATGTTTGTTTTCTGTAAGATTTGCAATTGTCATCAACCATCCGATCATCTATGTTATATACAATTCGATCTAAAGACAACACCCACTAAAGACTTTTTGTTCATTTTCTATGATTTTGAAACTCGCCAGGAAACGGTACAACCAAATGGTTCTCTTCTCCATGAGCCCAATCTGTGTGTGAGGAAACAATATTGCCATAATTGTATTGATGAGAAGGGATTATATTTCTGTCAAAGTTGATGACGTTATTTCTAAGTTAATGAAATACATTCTAGCAATTCGAAAGAAGTTCAAAAAAGTTATTGTTTTGGCCCATAATGGTGGTGGTTTCGATCATCAGTTTATACTCAATTACATTCTAACAAGCAAGGACTTGAAACCGGAACTAATAATGCGGGAACGCGCCTCATTTCTATGGTATACGGTAAGGTAACATTCCTCGATAACCTCAATTACTTTCCAATGGCACTCTCAAAACTTCCCAAAGTTTTAACCTATCAGAACTCAAGAAGGGTTACTTTCCCCATCCTTTTAATCGGGCAGCAAATCAGAGTTATGTCGGTTCTATGCCGGCCCTTGAATATTACGATCCTGATGGTATGAAATCTGAGGAAAGAGAAAAGTTTTTGCATTGGTACGATGAACGTGTGAAGGAAGGGTATGTGTTTAATTTTCAACAAGAGATAACAGACTACTGCATTTCCGATGTCGATATTCTGTCACAGGCATGTACGACATTCCGCCAACTCATGGTGGATGACACCAATGTATGCCCATTCTCCGAGGTGACGACCATAGCTTTAGCCTGCAATAAAGTCTACCGCAGGAATTTTCTCAAACCAGAGACCATCGGCATTACTCCTAAACAAGGTTATAGGTGGAAGGAGAATCAGTCAAAAATAGTGATTCAGTGGTTGGTATGGGAGGAAATGCAGCGTGGTATAGTCATCCAACATGCGGCGAAAGGTTCTGAAGCAGTAGTATTTAGGGTTAAAGTGGATGGTTATTCTCCAGACTCGAATTTGGTTTTTGAATTCCAAGGATGTTATTATCATGAATGCACTTCTTGCTATAAAAACCAAAGAGATGAACCACTGCATGAAGACTCCTCACAAACTTTAAATCTAAAACACGAAGCCACACAGTCTAAACTTGCTAGACTTCGCTCTCTCGGTTACGAGGTGGTAGAGATGTGGGAATTGTATCTTTCAACGAAGTGATGAAATCTTTTACAGAACATCATCCTCTAGTATCGTTCACGCCTTTAGAGTCGAGAGAGGCCTTCGCGGGCGGGAGGAATGGTAACATAGTACAGTATTACAAGGCTAAAGAGGGCGAGAAAATCAAGTATCTTGATATGTGTTCCCTCTACCCTTGGGTATGTTAGTATGGAAAGTTTCCGGTAGGTCATCCAAAGGTGTACGTCTGGGAAGAGTGTCCCACTGATCTCTCCTGGTCTGGGCTGGTAAAGTATACAATTTTACCGCCTCAAGACCTTTTCCATCCTGTTCTTCCACAGAAAATGAACAACAAACTAATGTTTCTTCCCTGTCGCACCTGTGGGGAGCAGTTCAACAATGATGATTGTCATCATTCAGACGAGGAACGGGCACTATCCGGTACTTGGGTGATTGAGGAGGTTTTGAAGGCCCTGGAAATGGGCTACAAAATTCCAGAGATGTATGAACTATGGTCCTGCGAAACAATTCAATTTGGAGCAAACACAGATGGTCTGTTCACCGAAATGATGAACAAATTTATCAAAATCAAGCAGGAATCCTCCAACTGGCCATCTCATTGCAAAACTGAAGAGGACAAGAACCGCTATATTGAAGAGTTTTTGGAGAGAGAAGACGTTCTTCTAGACTATTCCAAAATTCTCGATAACCCTGGCCTTAGATGTCTGGCTAACTGATTAGTTTTTGGGGGAAGTTTGGACAACGTAAGAACTAGCCCAAAACCTCCATAGTGAATCAACCGGATGAGTTTTTCTCTATGATGTCAAACCAAGCCATATATGTCAATACTGTTCTCCCCAAAGTCTCTTAAAAGAAAATTTTTGTCAGGTCATTCGTCTGTGCCTTTTGGCTTTAAAAAATTATTTCGTTAAACACAAACACACACTTTCTCAACACCTATATCGGAACACTGTCGTTTTCAAGACTACCATTTCATATCCTAGAGGCCAATATCAAAGAGAGAGTCTCAGGTGGTGAAGAAACGAAGGCATTCGAGTCCCAGGAAGTAAGACGACTGTTTTCTCGACATTCTGAATTGAGCCCTAGGTGAAGAACAGAAGATGCGCGAATGAATTACGACATTTGCTTTGAATCATTATGCTTAATTAAATGTTTCTTTTATACACATAATTCTGATTAATTTCAGAGCCATTGAATTAGACGCCTCTGTATTAATTTATGGATGTGCGCGTGCAGATGGTCTCAGTAAACATTTGGCTATTTATATTGATTCAATGTACGAATGGTAGGCCTTTTAATAAGTTTTATATACTACGGTATCTGGAGATTATTAAGGGGGATCCCAACGATGCTTTATATACAACCCCTAGGGACTGTAGAATGTTTAATCAAACATTCCACAGTCCGTACGTCCTCCTGGGTAAGCCATGGAAAAGTTGTAAAATGTAAATATACCCTTATCAATCAGGCACATTACTAATCGATATATTTCTAACCAAAATATTATCCAAGTCAACTCCAGCTCAACACCACCACAGAAGTAGAAGCAGTGGAAAGAAAAACTATCAAAAGTGAGTTTACTATTATTTTTGATAAAGTTATTATAGAAGGTTATTTTTATTGTTACAGATCAGTTTTCTAAGTCAAATTAATATGATTTCTTCCTCAGAGTGGGCTGTCAAACCTACAACAAAGCTCTCAGAGTTGCAGCTGTTCAAAAAATATCAGATTCTGGGCGCCAAAGTGGTAAAAACTAGATATGGGGAAAGTTTTCGTGGAATTAGAAGACACCGTAGTATTTCTACCGAAACGAGTGACGGCCGTCTTCAAGGAACACGTGAACAAATTTTCAACAGGCAGTTACGTCTTGACGTTCACTGCCCGATCACTGGAGAGCAACACCTTGGAGGAAAATATTTGAGAGCGCTATTTACCATCGAGGAGGGAATCCCGCTAGCAGCAGATAAACAGTAAAATAGCAACAACAACAAAACCACCACCACCAACAACAACAGCAACAACAGAATAATTGTAAGTGTTTAATTCTTTCAACTTTCTGGTGTTGGTAATCTTGTAGAGAGAACGAAAAATTAATTCAGATCAAATTACTTGTCTTAGCGATGAAATTATCGTAAAACTGAGGGAAGTAGAAAGTTTTTGAGTAAAAAGTCAAGACCATTGTCGCAAAGGGATGTGGAAACTTGGTTACAACATGTCAAAAAACACCTTCTTCTATGCAGCAAGGCTATTCGGAAAGCGGATTTATCGGTGGGAACCTTACGGAAATTACAAGTCAATATTGGGCACCTGAAAAGATTTAAAATCATATTAGAAAATTTCGATAAAATTGGAATGGGTATTTCAGCACGTAACAGTAACAGAAATCGTTGCGTTAAATGGGAAGAGGTAGCTTCCGCTTTGAAAAGTCGCGTTAGAACGGGCGTCATAATTAGTAAAAGGCATAAAGATGTTTTAGAGTTTTTGGAAGAGTCTAGCAAAGTTTTTCAGGTTTGCATAAAAAATGTTTTGAAAAAAAATTCTGTGTTAAAGGTAAATTGTAGTTTTTGTGCAGAGTTTGTTAAATTATCAGCAGATACAGAGCATTCAGACAAAAAGTATTTGCAATATTGGTTTGACTTGTACGTAAAAGATCGCATTTTAAATGCGCTTTCTGAATTTGCAACCATAGGGTTGGTCGATAAATGAAGTTATTTTCTTGGAAGTTAATATAAATCAGTTCGAGCTTGGAAAGGGAGACTCATCCTACATTGAGCTACCTGAAAAAATTAAGTCCACTAAAGCTTGCATCAATGTTAAGAATCGCGGTCAGGACTGATAGGCCTTCTTCATATCCCCATTTCAGCAGTTTTGAATTTAATGGTGCGTTAATTTCTCGGCAAAAATATCTACGAAATAATAAATGTTACAATAAATTGAGATCTGGATGTAGAAGTGAAAGTATCAATATATTTGAAATAACAATCAAAATGATAATTAGCAACATATATATATATATATATATATATATATATATATATATATATATATGAACTAGGCTAGGTTCCGGGTGAGAACCGCGTCTGAATTTATTGAATACTCGACGTTTCGACTCCTGCTTTGGAGCCATTATCAAGAGACAAAAGTGAAAAAGAGTTTCAGAGTCTAGATCGAACTCGGGGCCTCAATCTGCCTACTCCCCAAGAGTCACTAGGTAACTGAACTGAATTTGAGTCCGCTCTGCTTCTTTTATTTATAGGTAGCGCTGGGTTAGAAGAAGATGTCACGTGATGAGGCTGTGTTGTGATTGGTTGGGTATTGGTGGGCGTGTCTGCTTTGTTTAATCTGGCAATTACGGAGGTCCAAGCTGTGGGAAGGCGAGTACCGTCATCGCGTCTATTTACACAGAGAGGTCTTTTTTCTATTTCGATGGCTTCGCGAATAGTGGATGCCCTAAGAGAATTGAGAGATATGATAGTCCTACTGTCCTCAAAGTTGATAGAGTGCCCTGTTTGGATATGGTGATGCGCGAGAGCTGAAATCGGATCTTTTTTTACGAACTGACAGAGAGTGTTCATATACTCGATGGTTAACGCGCCTGTTGGTACGACCGATGTAGCTTTGTGGGCAATCGCGACATGAGATTTCGTAAACTCCTCGATCCTCGTTAGGTACTTTGTCTTTGGGGTTACCGGTTAAGTTGCCTATAGTTTGAGTGGTGTTGAAGATAGTCTTTATTTGATGTCTTTGTAAAATCCGTGCTATTTTGTCAGTGACTCCTCGAATGTATGGAAGTACGGCTTTTTGATGTTGTTGTTCTGTTTCTGACGGGGTTGGTGTGATTGGGGGTTGTTGAGATTGATGAATTATACGCGCAATGTGGTCCGGATGATAACCGTTTTGTCGAAGGATTTGTTGAAGATTATTAAGTTCGTTTTGTCTATTGTCAATATCTGTTAAACCTCTTTCTCCTCTTCACCTCTTTCTCCAGTGCTTGCTAACATTTTCATGGAACAAATCGAAACCCAGGCCCTAAACTCGTCTAATTTAAAACCTTCCTGTTGGCTTAGATATGTAGATGATACTTTTGTCATTTGGCCTCATGGCAGAGATTCATTAGACTTCTTCCTACAACACCTCAATGGTATACATTCTAATATACAATTTACAATGGAAATCGAGTCCGATTCTTCTCTCCCGTTTCTTGATGTCCTCATAACAAAAACCAACAATGACAGATTCTCACATACCGTCTATAGAAAACCAACCCATACCAATCGATACTTAAATGCCCAATCACACCACCACCCTGCCCAATTGAGTTCTGTAATGAAATCTTTGACTCTCAGATCTATTCGTTTAACAGATATTGACAATAGACAAAACGAACTTAATAATCTTCAACAAATCCTTCGACAAAACGGTTATCATCCGGACCACATTGCGCGTATAATTCATCAATCTCAACAACCCCCAATCACACCAACCCCGTCAGAAACAGAACAACAACATCAAAAAGCCGTACTTCCATACATTCGAGGAGTCACTGACAAAATAGCACGGATTTTACAAAGACATCAAATAAAGACTATCTTCAACACCACTCAAACTATAGGCAACTTAACCGGTAACCCCAAAGACAAAGTACCTAACGAGGATCGAGGAGTTTACGAAATCTCATGTCGCGATTGCCCACAAAACTACATCGGTCGTACCAACAGGCGCGTTAACCATCGAGTATATGAACACTCTCTGTCAGTTCGTAAAAAAGATCCGATTTCAGCTCTCGCGCATCACCATATCCAAACAGGGCACTCTATCAACTTTGAGGACAGTAGGACTATCATATCTCTCAATTCTCTTAGGGCATCCACTATTCGCGAAGCCATCGAAATAGAAAAAAGACCTCTCTGTCTAAATAGACGCGATGACAGTACTCGCCTTCCCACAGCTTGGACCTCCGTAATTGCCAGATTAAACAAAGCAGACACGCCCACCAATACCCAACCAATCACAACACAGCCTCATCACGTGACATCTTCTTCTAACCCAGCGCTACCTATAAATAAAAGAAGCAGAGCGGACTCAAATTCAGTTCAGTTACCTAGTGACTCTTAGGGAGTAGGCAGATTGAGGCCCCGAGTTCGATCTAGACTCTGAAACTCTTTTTCACTTTTGTCTCTTGATAATGGCTCCAAAGCAGGAGTCGAAACGTCGAGTATTCAATAAATTCAGACGCGGTTCTCACCCGGAACCTAGCCTAGTTCATAATAATGACCGCGGAAGCCTCTCAGAACATATATATATATATATATATATATATATATATCATGCCATGTCAATATGGCGGATATCACACAGCATCGTGTTTTAACTGCTGAGTTGAATAAATTAAACAAATCTCAACTAATAGACATTTTAATTAAAAGAACTATACCAGAGGGTATAGCAGTGAGTGAAGAAGTAAAAAAGTGTATTTATGGCAAATCCAGCGATGAAGATATCGAAAAAAAAACGAAAATAAAGTGAAAAGTGTAAAGTTAAGTGAGGAAACGGCTAGTTTAACAACGGCAGCAGAATCACTTCAAAGGGAGCTAACTATAAGTAATAAACTTATAGTTCAATTAGAAGAAAGAGTAAATGATCAAAAATTAATTATTAGCTTATTAAATGAACAAAACAACAATAATCGAGAAACAAATAAAAAAAGTTTTCAAGTGTAACAGAAAACAGACAGAGAGAACAAACAAACATTGGTAAACAAAAACCCGTATCCAGCAAATAAGTTGCCAGTGAACGAAAAAAATGGAGGTTCCGAAAGGTACGAAAGTCAGTCATCGCAAAAACCCGAACATTTGAAGATGACAAATGGGAGATTCCCAGAGTATACAAGCGTCGCACAAATAAATCGAATCAAATTTACGGCAAAGCAACGGATATTAATTTTAAGGGAGTAGTGAAGTACAGAGATTACCACGTATATCGCTTGCCTGCAAATTTCGAGTGTAAGGATATAGTTACTCACTTGAAATCAAGAAATATAATAGACGTTAAATGCGAAAAAATGACATCTAAGCATCCTAACGAATATTCCTCTTTTAAAATTTCAGTAGCTTGGAAACATGATAAAGAGTTCAAAAATCCAGACATTTGACCCGAATATGTTGTAATTAATCCTTTTTTGAGAAGAGTTTTCGAAAAAACACAAAACACGTCATATACCAACAAAATGTTTTTTCGGTTATTAATCAAAATGTGCAATCAATCGGAAACTCAAAAGAAAAAATTGAAGATTTGTTAAATGTAGAAACGTGCAACGCCATCATTTTAACGGAGCATTGGAAAAGCGAGCCCCAACTAAAGAATTACAAGTTAAAAGATTTCAAATTGGGTACTGCTTTCTGGAGGCACGTAAATGGTCATGGTGGAGTAGCCATATATTGTGAAAACGAAAGTAAAGTGAGAACTGATATAAATGAGTTATGTGAAACAGAAGTATTTGAATGTGTCGGTGTTGAAATGCTGTTTTCTAATTTTAAGGTAGTGATTGTTGCGGTATATAGAAAACCAAATGATAGTAAAATAAATATATTTTTTCAAAAATGTTGCGAATTGTTGGATATTTTGCATGACGGCAATACTCATTTTATAATTGGGGGAGATTTTAATATAGATTATTTAGAAAAAATGATAAAAAAGTTAAAGATTTCATATCTCTACTTGGATCATATGACACAATCGATGAATATACAAGGATCCATTATAATGGTAAAAAATCATGTTTAGACAATTTCGTTACATCAGTAAAACAATATGACTCTAAGGTAATAGATTCTCATGTGTCTGATCATAGAGCAATAAAATTGATGATTAACTACGAGAAAACAGGTCAAAATAAGTTTAGATATGTTAGATGTTACAATGAAAATTGTTGAAGAAAGAAAACTGGAATCGAGTTGTAAATTTAGCAGAGTGCAAGGTTAATGAACAGTGGGACCAGTTTATGTCAACTTTCTCCTGTTTATTTAACAGCGCATTTCCTTTAACGAGGGTCAAACTAAATAAAAATAAATCTTATGTAAGTAATATAGATATATAATTAATTGTAAAAAAAGATTAAGTAATTTATCGATATTGTCAAAATACAATAACAACTACAGGAAAAGTTATAATGACGAAAAACTAAAATTAGAATTATTACTAATTAAAGCTAAAAGGGAAAAATACGAAAAAGACATACGCGAATCAGATAATGTGTCCAAAACTACTTGGAAAATTGTTGAAGAAATAACTCATAATCTAAAACATAATAAAGTGAAAAATGCAATTTTACAAGAAGTTTCGGTAGAGAGAGCAAACCAACTAAATACCTTCTTTGCAAATGCTGCTCATGATTTATTAAAAAATCAAAAAAACAAATAATAGATCTGCATATTATACCCATAAATAATCATGAGTTCAAATTCAATTTAACAAATGCAAATGAAATTTTTGAAATAGTAAAGACTATAAAGAATAAAAAAAGTTCAGGATATGATGAGGTATCTAATTATGTAATAAAAAAAATAATTGATTTCATTATATACATATACCCATTGAAGACGATTATTAACAACTCTTTTAAACATGGAATTTTTCCGGACCTATTAAAGTTTGCCATCGTAATTCCCTTACATAAAAAAGGTGATATGGAATGTAACGAGAATTTTAGACCTATCAGCTTATTAACAGCTTTTTCAAGGATATCTGAGATGATTGCTTATAATAGAATATTAAAGTTTTTCAATGAGAATGACATATTTAGTAAAAATCAACATGGGTTTTTGAAGGGTCGAAGTATAAATACCGCCGTTTTTGATTTTGTGAACAAAATTTTTTATGCTCTTAAAAATCATGAAATTGCTTTAGGTATGTTTCTCGATATTTCAAAGGCATATGACAGCATCAACCATAATTACTTGTTAATGAAGATGGAGAAATACGGGATTAGAGATATGGAACACAAATGGTTAAAATCTTATTTAGAAAATCGATCTCAAGAAGTAATATTAGAGTCTAACGGAAGGCAATTTAAATCCGATGTAGTTCAAATAAAACTCGGAATTCCTCAAGGTAGCATCTTAGGTCCCTTGTTTTTTAATATATATATATATATTAACGACCTTTGCGAAATATTAAATAATAGTAAACATGGTATTGTAAATTATGCAGATGATACAAATCTCTTGATAACTGCTAAATCGACAAATGAATTAGAACTAGAAACAACCGGCATATATAAGCAAATTTATGAATGGATGCTACAAAATCAACTAATACTCAATAAAGATAAAACAAAATTAATAAATTTTCAAAGTAAAAGTGGTAATGAAATAGAAAATATTAAAATTGATAATGTAAATAATAAAATTGAGAATAAAACTAAATTTTTAGGTATCATAATAGATAAAGTTGGAGTGATCATATTGATGAGCTAAGGAAAAAACTAAATAGCGTGACTTACTGTCTCCGAGTTACAAAAAAATATCTATCGTTAAATGTAATGAAAACCATTTATTTTTCATGCTTTGTTTCTAGAATAAAATTTGGTATATTTTTCTGGGGTGGAGCAACCCACACAGAATGTCAAAAAATTTTGTTGTACAGAAACAAATTTTTCGTTTAATGTTTAATATACCGATTAGGAAAACATGTAGAGACAAATTTAAAGCGAACAATATGCTTACTATATATGGATTATACATATATGAATGTTTGTTATTTATCTTTAAACATAAATCAAAATTTTTGAACTCACTACCAAAACATAATTATGGCACAAGAAACTATATAATTTTCCATTACATCGCTTAAGTCAATATGAAAAAAGGCCTTACTATGCCAGTATAAAATTCTTTAACAATTTGCCAAATAAAATTAGAAATATAAACAATGAGAAAATATTTAAAAGAGAAATCTTCAAATATTTGGTTTTGATCGAACCATACAATGTACAAGAGTATTTAAACTAGTCTACTGTAGAATAACAATACCTATACCTTAAGTTCGAAATTTCTAAATATGTATACATATGTGTATTTAGTGTATAAATATTTCATGTTTTTTATGTATTTCAACTCACTGTATGTCTGTGACTGTTTGAAATAAAGCCCCGACTTGACCATACAATGTATGGCATCACACTCCCTCTAAGGCACACAATGAGTGCCTTTAGGGGAAAATTCACTAAACCCCAGATATCCTAGATATCAAAAGGGTTTAGCTCTGTGGGAGCCCTGGCCAGGTTTTCAGGCCCGTAGTTGGAGACGTGGCGGCAGTTTCCCATGAATTTCCTGACCGTCCAGGCTGTCCCTAACAAGACGGCTTTTTGCATTTGTTTGTAAAGATGTTCGTCCAGACCGAGGTATTTTAAGTTGTTTAATAGTTGTTTTGGGACTAGTCCTGTTTTTGACATTACAATTGGTACAGTTCGTGTGTTGTTCATGTTCCACTGAGACTTTATTTGAAATTCCAAATCTCTATATTTGGTTATTTTCTCAGCCTGCTTGATATTTATATTATTGTTGTTGGGAATTGCTATGTCAATTAAAGTTGTTTTTCGAGAGACTTTATCTACCAAAACTATATCTGGTCTATTGTGAGCAACAGACCGATCGGTCAGTATCGTGCGGTCCCAGTACAGCTTGTAGTTGTTATTTTCTAAAACAGATTCTGGATTATATTTATAGTATGGTAATCTTACCGACTGTGATAATTCATGTTTCAGTGCTAGTTCCTGGTGAAGTATTTTTGCCCCAGCATCGTGTCGTTCTTTGTATTCAGTTGCAGCAAACGCTTGACAACCTCCTGTGACATGCTGGATAGATTCAGATGTTTGGCAACCGTACCTGCATCTATCGTTCTTAATGGAAGGGTCTTTATCGATGTACTTTAGGTAGTTCTTAGTTGGAATTACTTGATCTTGGATTGCCAATATAAAGCCTTCTGTTTCAGGGAACATATGACCAGAGATCAACCAGTAGTTCGACGCTGCACTGTCGACATAATCTTGGTTGACGTCATTTATATGTCTTCCATGAAGTGGCTTCTCTTTCCATTTCAGCAGTTTCTGATCTGTGGTCTGGTGGTGTAATTGAACATGTTGTTGTGTCAGTCGCAGTGGTGTTGAGTCATCAACCTGGCACATGACTCTATGTAGATCAGAAAATTCTTCCGAAGAGAATTGATTTTCCCTTCAAGTCGTCTTTGCCAAGGTGGTATTCGAGGTGTTTGTGTTTGGAGAGGGTCTTGCTTTGGTCTTACTGCGACCCCAATTGTTCTGCAGATGGAAGTTGCAGCACAGTAGATGGTGGTGTGTAGCGACTCTAACGTATCAGCACCTAAAACATAGCTTGGCAAGATAAATTTGTTCATAGCCTGCAAAACGATACCCAGTTTCTTAGACGATCTTAGTTTGGGTAAGAGCTGGTCTAGTCAGTGGATTTGTTCCACTATACTCTTTAAGAGCTCCTTCCATTTCTGCTTGGATCTTCTCAAGCAGGTCAGCGTTGGTTGGCTGTTCTTGTTGTAGTTCTTGAGTCTCGACCGCTCTTTGTGCCAAAGGTGTTTCAGGCTCTGGATCGATTGTATTTCTACCAAATAGTTCGCGCTCCACTTCGCTCTTTATTCTATCCAGTTGTTCAGGCGAAATAAGGCCATTTCTCAAGATGACACGATATTGATCTGCGACTCTCTGTTCAGTAACTTGAAGCTCTGGGTACTCACGACAGAACTCTTGATGGAGTATTTGGCGATATTCAGTCTTGTCCTGGCTTGAGTGAGCGCTGGCTGTTGATCCTGCGCAACACTTTCTACGGGTGGAGTTCTCGTTCTCATTTGACTCCGTTGGGAATGGTCACGTTGTTGTTGTGACTGTATTGGTTGTGGTTCTTGTGGTTCTTCTGGTTCTTGGGCTGTAGCTCTTTGGACGGCAGAGGCCCGCCTCCTCAGCACCCTGCCCCCGACGTCCCGCATGCTGTCATGTCCAGCGCCGGCTCCAGATATGCCCTGCTATTATATATATATATATATATATATATATATATATATATATATGTTTTAGATGGTTTCCGGGAATTCATCCGCGTAGTTGATAACTGATCCCTGCCGGGATCGATGGTAAAATGACGACGTTTCGGCAGAGTCAGCTCGGTTCGCATAATTCTCGTAGCCTTCTGCTTTCGCTTCTAGTTACTCGTACTAGTATTCGAGTAACACAATGTAAGAAAGGTTTCAGGAAGCAGCCTTTTATGAGCGATTTTTTAAAGAAGTGAAATACACTTTTACTTTGCGAAAGCTTTCGAAATACTTTAATTTCTTCGTCAGTCTTTTAAAGTAAATTGTGATTGTAATATGAAAAAGAGCACAATCTGTTACATCTAATTTATTAATTTCGTAATTCCTATGTTTGTGCTCTTTTTCAAATTACAATCACAAGTAAAAGTGTATTTCACTTCTTTATAAAGTCTCTCATAAAAGGCTGCTTCCCGAAACCTTTCTTACATTATATATATATATATATATATATATATATATATATATATATATATATATATATATATATGTCTTTTTCGCTTGGGTTCAAATCTTCAAATGTTAAATAAATAAATAAATTTTATACTTATCTTGTTTATCTTACAAGTATCTATTTCTCCTCAGGTTCACTTACACTTTTTGAAATTTTGAAATTATATTTGCACTTTACTTTTTCTATTTTAAAATTTTAAATTACTAATAATCAAATTTCCAAATTTTCAATTAGGTTACAATTTATTTAAAAATTTTCACAATACAATATTGATACAAGCTTTCTTTCAAAACAAAATAAATTTCCTGTCACTTAAATATTCTTAAATTTCTATTAAATTGTGTTACAAAAATATTTTGATCATTCAATCACAGATATTTATTATTCTAAAATTGTAAAACTTTTATTATTATCACTGATTGACTACGTTTTTTTATATTTTGCTTATTAAACAATGTTTCAAAAACTCACTGTTGTTGTTTTTCTATTCTTTTCTTCTAATTGTTGACCTTTATTAAAATTCCAAAATTTTGAATACTTTACTGGTACAATTTACCATTCAATTGAATTTCTCGTGCTGGTTTGCAATTGGTTTTCTCCAAATACTTTTGATTTTTAAATTTTTTTATACCATTAATACCATCATCTTCTTATTCTCGACCATTTATAAAAATTATTTTTTAATTAGCCTTTCCAAATAAATTTAAATTAAAATTTTCAGGTTATTCTTCTATTTCTGACATGGAACATTAAATTTGTTTTATATCATAGGACATTAACTTCGTTGTCAGGGAAACTGAATTTATGAGAACGAGAATTTTTAGAACCTATCTGCTCGGCGCTTGACGACCAAAAAGGGATTTGTCAATGTCAGATTTCCTATTTATGTGATTTATTTTGCCACCTGCTATTTCCATTTCCGCTTCTATTTATTTTATTAATTTCCAACTATTTTCCTTTTAAATCATATCCAAAAATCTAAACAAACTTCAACTTAAATTTCAATACCTTTTACTCTCATAAATTTTATCCAAATCATTTAATTCATATTTTCAAAAAACATTGAGTTGACATTTGCCACCTGTTGCCACCAGTCATTTAACAGGTACTTTAAAAAATGGATTTTATTAAAATTTAGACTTTATATCTTTTGAACTATTTACTTTTTATAAACTATGCTCTACGTTCCATCTATTATGATAAATTTCTTTACTGTTCCATCAATTCTGAAGACTTATAACGGTTTTTTTTTATAAATTTGACATTTCAATTCTCTATTTACTTAACAAATTTATGTATTTTGATCTAAAATTTTGATCTAAAATATGTTTTATTTGGTGTTTTCATGACCTTATATGTGATCTATACATGTTCTACAAACTCTACTGTGATTTTTATAATTGAATTTCACCTTTTAATGTTTGACCTAATTATGAGTCCCTGCATATATTTCTTTATGTAAGTATTAAACTTTTATTAAAATCTGCATGATATAATATCTAACTTTATATGCCACCGTTTATCCTTTCAACAATTTGCTTTTGAAACATTCATTTTTTTACATTGTTTGTATTTTTAGGTTAACTCTATCTTGTAATATGATTCCTGCAATTTCCTCTTTTTTTTTTGTTATATATTTATGCATTTTATTTACATTATCCCAATTATTTAACTATTCATATATTCATATTTTATGTCTGTTTAAATCCATTACAATATATATATATATATATATATATATATATATATATATATATATATATGTCTTTCATACAAAGACAGGCCAAACATAGTAAAGTGAATGCACAAAGCTGAGCCACGAACGGTGCGTACCTTAAAACATAAAAATTGAAGGTGCCTGTACAACAAAGCACACTGTGCTTGTGTAAATGGCGATAAATGGAACGTGCTTTAGTTCTTCAAATATATTACAAATGTCATTAATGAAAAAAGTTATCACAAAATATGGAAACAAAGCACATTTAAATAAACTACTGCGCTTTTAAATTTATTATAAATAACTTTTATTGCAAAATCACTGCAATAGACAATGTGATATTGTCACTTGACTGTATATCACCTCACTCTATGGCTAGTATGGCTATATATTCGTCTATGAGTTCTTGCACATCCGATACACACAAATTTTTCTTGTGCGTCTCTGTGCGCACACGGTGTCATGCTGGAGTACTAATGGAACAGTGAAGACTGGCGTACTGTGTCACACAGTGCTCCTGTGTGTGTAATTGGAAAGCAACCACCACAGATCATACAAAGCAAAGCCACCACGTGGCCACCACACAGTGTGCTCTGCTGTGTAGGCACAGAGTACGCACTGTGCCTCTCCGTGCGTCGTAATTGGAAAACGGCCAATGTCATGCCGTATATACCGCATGAGATTGTTTCCTTCTCATACATGCCTTCAGATTTGACGTAGAACGATCAAATCATGTGTGTTGATAGCTTTCATCATTTGATATTTACGCCATCTTTTAGGAATTGTAGACAACTTACACATAATTAAAGAATTCATATAATACAGTGGCTCAGTATAGTACAAATCGTATTATTTTAATTTGAGTACCTACCAATGAGGTCGCTCTAATTCATTTTCTGTCTATATTCGTATACGTACCAAGCTACATAGACAAGAAGATAGATGAGCAACTCTGTGTTGAAAAATGTGTCATAAAATAAGACATGCAGCGCCTCTCTTCGTTGCCGCATGAACTAAAAATGAGCAATTATTCAATTTTATGCTACAGAAACCTGTAGACATGCTCAAAAGCAACCTACATACGACCCACGTTTATTGCTTCCCAGTATTCCCCATAGAGGTCCACATTACCAAAAGAAATACAATTTTTAAAATTGAAACTTTTATTTAAAATATAAATACAATTCACTGAATTCAATGTTCAGTTATAAACATGTTTTACAATTATATGTGTGTATACACCTGGTAATTTACAAAGAAATATATATAAGTTTCTAACTTAAAATGAACTTGGGGTTTTTTGATAAGATAGAAGTAAATCGTTCTTTGTAAAAAATTAAGATATTAAGATTTTCCTAATGACAATTGCAGACAGAATGCCCATTCTTTACTGAAATCACATATCACAAAAACCTCATATACCAAGGTTTAGGACCTAATATTCTCTGAAATAAGGAAAAATAAACAGTAAGATTGGATATGATCATGAGTGCCTGAATTAATGTAGAACTTAAAGAGATGATCTGAAAAAATTAAGGTACTGAGAAATACAAATGATGAGCTCAGTATATTTGTGAAAACCATAGATAGACTTAAATGATTTTGAAAAGATGCTTTAGTTTTGCATGGCAAATATTAACCTTAATTACACAAATAATACTGTACAATATTAATTTACTACAAAAATTAAACATTAAATGTAACATAATGGGTTAGACAATGACAATAAATCATATGAACTTAAATCTAAACAAAGTATTAAGAATTAAAGAAAATACATTTGTTTTACCTACTTTTAGCATTATACTAAAATTGTTTCGTGAAATGCTTCCCCTGGAGAAGTGAAACAATTAAGACGAATTTTCAGAAAATCAATGAGAATTACTGAAGAATTGAATCAAAGTTTTAAAAATTAAGAAAAAAATGCAGTTCTTTCACAGTTTAAAGCTAAACTAAAGAATTGAATATAAATATTTGAATTAATGTACAAATAAACTTCCCTTGGGTTTTAACTTTTGATTTCTTGAGTTAAAATGAAATTATAGCTGGACTATTAAAATTGTTTAAATACCCTAATACAGATGTCCTGTTTTGTATGAGCAGTAAATGTCACTTGACACTATTTTGGTTGTGCTTCCTGCAATTCTTTTCCTCTTCAACAACTTTTTCTTAAAGCTATGTCAATTGGAAGGACACACTTGTTCCTAATTATTCTCTTTTTGCACACTGTAAAATATATCTAGACATTATGGAATATAATATTATTATTAAAATGCTTACCCTTGTATTGTTCAAAGCTCTTATGTGCTGAAAGTTCCATCACTTCTTCAACTCCAGATTGTAAGCAATCCTGTTCCAACAGCCTCTTCCTTTGAAACTGCACATGCACTGAATCATAGGAGGTGAAGGAGAAGAACCTTGATTTGGGATGTTCATATCATTTTCATCATAACTATTGGCTTCTTGGATCATCAAATGATAAAATGGTCTCCTGGACTTCTCTCATAACCATTTAATAATCTGCCATGTACATCTCAAAATGTGCTTCGCACATTGTCCTATGTCATATGCCTCTCAAAAGAATCTTTTCAGTATGGTTTCTCTGTAGCCATATATCCAGCAATTTTTTGTTTGTTGTAAAATAATGCCTGAAAAACGGTAATTAAATACAATATATGCTTTGAGTATCATAATTCATTACCTCTTGAATGTTTCATCATTACATCCTGGAACACAACAGGACCGAAGAGACATTGTCAAAACTCTGTTCTTATATGCCTGGTGCAATAACAGTAATGATATTCTTTTAATAAGCCTGAAAAATTATTAACCAGGATACGAGCTCCCACAGATCAGAGGCCCCACCTCACACATGTTCCAGTTGTTCCTGCTTTTATGTTCGATAATTGACAATCATGACAGATGGTGATATGTCGCCATCTGAACAGCGGTCGATCAACCAAAAACTAGTAGTTCATGTGGCAATGGTAAGATGGCTTGAAGAGGATCACGGAACAGTGAACCACATTTCGCTATACGAGTTACCAGCCCCTGCCAAGCGAGACCGGTAAATCTTGCAACAACGTCGCTTTAAAACAGAGTAGAAACGATAAACGTAAACCGGAACATAATCAAAATAATTATTTGGGTTCAAGATCAATATTCTCGGTTAAGTAGTTTTTCCGGAATTGTAAATTAAATAATTTATAGAGATATTTTGTAAATCTAACCGTCCTTACCACGGTCGTACCACCTGGATATACTAAAAATATTGGGTAAGCTCATGAAATGCATGACTGTGAATCTTGGATTTTCGTTGTAATGTCATAACTTGTGACAATTCCATTAAATGTGCCCCAGCCGCTTTCATTGCACGCATTGTTCACACAATATTCACTACTACATTTTAAACCAATTATACTGCATTATACAAAAAATAAAAAATGATATGCTCTGTTAAAATATTTTTGTTATATCTTATAAATTATTCAAATCATAATACATCAAAACTACTTATCCAACAGTACCCATCTTAAACCCAAATAAACTTAAGATCATAAACGATAATTTTGAAGTAGAAAAATTTTCCAGATTTTTCAAATTGTATGCATTTTTGAGAAAAGTACACTCTTTAACGGTTTTTTCTGCTTATCTTGGTGAGAATGCTTAAGACTAAAAAACGCTCATTTTGAAGGTTTTCTAATTCACTACTTTTTCATTGACGACTCCACTCATCATAATATACACAAAAACAAAAAAATCCAAATTTTCATGGTTTTAGTGAAGTATTATTAATATGGTGGCATAACCGAATTGCTTTAAATTTTGAATGCGAAAACGCCTTCTCTTTTGTGCTATTTACTGGTGTAGAATGTCAAATACTTTAAATTAATATATATGCAGGGTTTTCATTTCAAGACTAGCCACCCACAATAAGTTTTAAAATATATTTTAAAGTAAAAGACAAAAAAAGGATTTAATTTATATTTACGGGGGGAAACATTTTACACGTATCGGTCACCCTGCAGTTTCAAGCCCTAAGCGGGGGTGAATTTCACTTCTACAAGTTTAAATAAACATCATTTTTTTAAATCAGAATATTTTTACAGAGGAATGTCATTGTAAACTTTCAAATTTATATTGTATTTACATTATTAATACTGTATTAGCGTTAGAATTACCTTGTACATAAATTAGATGTTCAAAGTGTCCGCCATTCTTGGTAAGACAATGGTAAAGTCGCAGCTCGAATTCCTCCCGCACTTTTTGAAGCGTCTCTGGTGTAATCTGCTTACACTCCTGCACTATTCTATGTCTAAGTTCAGGAATATTGTGAGGTTGTCTTTTGTACACTACAGTTTTTAGATGTCCCCATAAAAAAGTCAAGGGGCGTTAGGTCGGGTTACCTTGCTGGTCATTCTATAGCGCACCTTCTTAAAATAATAATAATCTGGAAATGTCTCAATAAGCCGATTTCGTACAGGCAAGGCATAATGTGGAGGTGCTCCGTCCTGGTGACAAATTATTTCCTTTGTCTAGCAACAAAGTTCCATCTTGATATTTTCTGTTTTATAAAGATTCGGTTATAAGGGTATTTATCACATTTTCTAATAAGCCCAATTACAATTTCCCAGTTTAATTTTTTTCCACGAATAATGGACCAATAATGTAATTTTCGGGAATTCCTGTCCATACGTTGATTTTCTGAGGATGTTGGTTGTGCTCTTTCCGAGAAACTTGTGGATTAGTATTGACCTAGAATCTAAAAAGTGTTATTGAGGAACCCATTTTTAAAAAATCCTGCTTCGTCAGAAAAACAAATATTTTCAATAAAATTAGGGTGTGCATTTGCCCTTTGAGTCATTAATTCGTAGAACTCTAATCTTCTGTCATAATCATCCTCAGCAAGCTGTTGTAAAAGCTATATTTTGTAGGGAAAAAAATTAGTTAGGCATAATGATGTATGCACATAGCCGGCGGATATATTTGTTAACCTGGAGACTTTTGGTATTAATGTTTGAGGATCCATGGCGAAATGACCTAAAATCTCAACCTGTGTAGCTTCAGTTAAAATTCTACGCTTCTTGACAATTTTATTGCAAACACTTCCAGTTCCTTGAAATTTATGAACTATATCCAACACATATTGAGGAATAGTATATTTATCGGGATGTCTCTGATGAAAAATATGAACAGTTCTGGGTGCAGAGCGTTGTTCTTCCCCAGAAATAAATAACATTTCGATTTTTTCTTGTTAAGAATAAACCATTTTCGAAAATTTATGGTCAGTATACAACGAAAACAATAATAATAATAAATTGTTCACATTTACAGTCCCATATTTCGTAAAAATATTTAAGGATTTTTTGTCAGTTGTTTAACTTAGTATTTATACTCATGCTTTTTTCAATTACAATTAAAAATTTTCAATTTTTTAAGGTTTTTAGGTCATTACTCTGTAAAACATAATCAGATTTTAAAAATGGCGTGTCAAAAGATTGGCAAAAAAGAGATTGTTAAAAAGATAAAATGATACCCATTTGTATTGAAACTTGTAGAAGTGACATTCACCCCAGCTTAGGGGTTGAAACTGCAGAATGACCGATACGTGTAAAATGTGTAAGTATAAATTAACGTGTTTTTCTTTGTCTTTTTCTTTTAAATATATTTTAAAAGTTATTTTGGGTTGGTAGTTTTGAAATGAAAACCTTATATATATATATATAAGAAATATCCGTGAATGTACTCATAATTGTAATTAAGGCATTTGTGTTTTGACGTTTTCGCATTATTGATCTAAATAAATAGACGTTTATTTAAAACAGCCTTGGACTCAACACCCAAAGAAGAAAATAAACAATATTTTGCTGAAAAAATATCACTCTGGATTTCTCCGCCTTTCATATTACACGAATTTTCTCTGAAACTACTGTACGTGTATAGGGTATAGTTTGGTGACCCGATCAGGAGTACATATCGTTAATGAAGAAATTTTGATATTAGGGGTAAATCTGGGGAGGTATTTAAAAATTGGACCATTCCCCCTTATCTCCGAAACCACTTAGCCTAAAATATTGAAAAAAAACGGGAGTATAGAACGTTATCCGAAGTGTTCAGGAAAAATAAGGAAATATCATTAATTTTAATATTGGGTGGCATATTATAGAATTGAATTAAATATTAAAATTTTAAATTTTTTTAAACTCGTCATGCAAATCAAAAATAATGAGATATTAACAACCTTATATTAATTTTGGGGATCAAATTATGGAATTATGTGGAAAATGTAAAATTAAAATTGTTTCTAAAGCCTCATGTAATATATCAAATCAAAGGGTTGATTATGACGAATACAAATATTTTTTTTTCAAATTTTTAAATAAATTATTCAAAGAAAATAGTAAAAATATAAAAAATACCCATCCCCCTTATCTCGGAAACTATAAGACGTAAAATTTAAAAAATAGAGACATTGGGCCTCTTCTGAATTTTAATGGAAAAATAATGATAAATCCCTAATATTAATTTTGGGGGCAAATTATAGAATCAATTGGAAAATAATAAATTATTTTTTTAACGTGTCATGTAATATATTAAATGAAAGGGCTCATTATGAGGAATACCAATATTTATTTTTCATATTTTTAACTTTAACTTTATACAAGATATTAACAAAAAAATATAAAAAATTCACATTTCCCTCTTTATTTCCGAAACTATACTACCTAAAATTTTTAAAATAATTAGGGGTACTGGGGTTCACTTGAAATTTATAAGAAAAATTTGTCATTTTGAGAAATACAAATTACAATGTGGAATAGCCAAATTTAAATAAATTCGGTATACGAGTAAAGGAGGGCGTGTAGGGAAAAACGCCTGGACACGTCGATTTGTAACCTTAAATGTGCATTTTTTCAATAAAAAAAATTGTGAATTAAAATCATTTTCTTTTTTTTAAGTTTCTGAAAGAGTTGAAGATATGTGGACATTGTATATGAATTATGTCTACAATTTCCTGCAGAATCCAAAAAATAAATAATAACAGGGGCTTGCATTTAAAATAGGAAAATTGGTACTGGCCACTGCCACATGACACACCCTATATAATTTTTTTGTTAAAAAAGCGCATTTAAAAATACTAAGCGACGTGTTCAAGCGTTTTTCCCAACACGCTCGCCCGGCCCACCTTTATTCGTTATCGAATTTATTCCATTTTGGTTTAAAAGATATTAAAAAAATACAAAACATCGATTTACTCCCCCTTTATCTTAGAAACTACGTCACCTAAAATTTTGAAAAAAATTAGAACTTTACAGGAAAAATTAAGAAAAAGCTTTGATATTAAGTTTGGGGTCCAAATTACAGAATTAAATGAAAAATGAAAACGCATCCTGTAATATATCAAGTGGAAGAATGAGAAATACAAGTGTATTTTTTTCATATTTTTAAAATAATGTGTAAAAATTTATTTAAAAATGAACAAAATTCGACCCATTAAGAAAAATAAAACACAAATTTTAACAGTAATATTATTTTGTTTAAAAGATTTAATAATTTATTATTTAAATTTTGAGACAATCTCAGCTTTATCTTCCAAACTACTGAGCCTAAAATTCAAACAAAAGATTATATTGCACTTTACTGAAATGTTATTGGTAAAATAAACCGCAAATCCTAATATTAAACTTATTGGCCCATTAGAAATTTAAATATATTTTTTATAAAAATCAAGCGAACATGTAGCAGATAAAATAAAAATGTTCTGTGTCAGAATTAAAGGTGTATATAGATTTGTTAAATTTAAAAACCTTAGTTCAAAAGATATTAATACAAATATAAGAAAATCCACGCATTACCTGCTTGTCTGAAACTGGAATATTAGAAAAATATATACTTTGATTCACTTACCTAAATCTCAAAAGTGGTACGCAACCATTAGTATGCGAGTCCAACTCCTCGTATTAAAGCTGTTATTCATTCACAATTTAGTCATCTAAATTAGAGTAGATAGCGTTAATAAACGAATTCATATTAGTTGGGTAGGTTAGAGGACAAAATTAACGATGCTCCCCCCCCACCCTTTTAAGTCCTAAACAATTTTGAAAGCATTACGTTTCATATGGCCTCACTTACAGTTTAAAAGAAAACCTAAACGAAAATCCTAATATAAATTCTGGGATGTAAATTAGCCATTCATTTTTTTTCCAGTGCCTAATGTAACGTCAAATGAATGAGCATCATGGATAATGCAAATATGTATTTTCTAAGAGTTACTGGAAAAAATTGGGCATATAGGGTTTCAATTAAAGTTTACAGGAAAACCTAAGCGAAATCTGTAATATTAATTTTGGGGTGTAAATTAGACATTTAAATGTAATTTTTTAAGCGAGTTGTGTAATATATCAAATGAAATGGCTTATGAGAAATATTTTAAAAACAAATTTATAGGTTAAAGCATTACAAGGAATTTTAAAAATTAAAGGTACCCCCTTCAAGGAAAAGGAAAAAATTAAATACCCAAGAAACTCATTCTGTAAACCTTCACGTAGAACATCTCGAGACTTCTGGAAACAAGAATTTAGAGAATTGGAATGATGCTTTAAATAATGACATTAAGAACGGTTCTGGATCAGGAAGTGAAATTATTAAAATTGCAAATAAAGTAAGTAAGTGTAAGTGTGTTCATTGGAAATCAATTAAGATATTTTACTACTCTCTTTGTTTATGTCGTTAAATGTATAAATAATTGTAATACTAGTAATATAATTAAAACTAGAAAATGCTATTTTTTACTTAAATAATTATTTTAAAACAAATTTCAATATTAAAAATGAAATAATAAACGAAAAACAGAAATAAAAACCTTGAGTTATTTTATTTGAATCTTAATTGCAACATATATAAATATGTTTAATAATTTGATCTGCACATAATTTTTTTTGTTGTTTTGAAACTAACCTCCATGGAACTTCAGTTTTTTTTAATGATTATATTTAGCAGACGTTTGAGGTTATATTTCAAATAACATAAGATAAATTTTCCTTTTTGTATGAATTATAACCTCAAACGACTACTCTACTTGAACTCCGATATTCATTTGAACGTAAAATTACCCCCTCTACCAGAATTTTCGTCTATTTTTTAGTGGAAAGGGAAGCTTTCGGGTGCTCAGACCAATGAAATAGGTTATTATCGATCATGTGGTACAAAAATTATTATATAAACAACATATCCTTCGCGCGCGACTCACTTCTTATCCATAAATGTATCTTTAATAAAGAAGTTAGAGGAGAGGATGATGCGAAGTTCGTCTATTATAATATAAACATATATACAGGGTGCATATATTTTAGGTGCAGATAGTACCCACCAAACAAAACAAAAAACTCTTATAACACTATGGTCTAAAGGCCTTAATAAGCAAGAAAATTTGAAATACATGTTAAGTAAATTATTGTCAATGTGGCAACGTCGCTCTAAAACTCAGATTTGCTTGTAGCGTGAATAATAAAGGAATGAGTCACCACAACGAAATGAACACCTGTTATTTTTTTGTATTAAATAATTTCATAGTTTCGAGTGCCGGTAGATTTATTTAGGTACATAAAATTTTATGAAATATTATTTTCAAAAATGTACCTTTTAATATCTATGTATTGAAATGAATATTTATATTTGGCGATTTATTTTATGCATCAAGTTGAAGAAGGGAGGTTACAAAGTTGTTTACATTATGATACAAAAATAATGCGATACAAAGTATATTAAACAAAACATTTCTTATATGTAGTTCTTTTATGTGTTAAATTCTTCGAGAAATAATTGTTACTAAGAAATTAATATTACTTACCTTAGACAAATAAAAACCTTTGACCTGCAGGATGTCATTATGATAGAGCAAACGGATTATTTATAGTATATATTCAAAATTCAAAATTCTTGTTATTACATTTGCTTTCCCCACAAATTAATAGCATGTCAGGTCTTTACCTAATTGTATAATTGTCACTGTTTGTCACAAAATAATACACTTGAACTCACAATTCACAACAGATTTTATTTATTTTTCCAATTTATATTTTGAAATGAAAATCAAATAACTTACGCTATGTCGAATGTCACGCAAAAATCACTTTCACTTTCTTAAAAGAACCGGGCAGCAAAAAAGCATTCATGGCAGCGGCCAGCTGTAGTACTGAGTATATGCTATGTTGCCACATCTGATCGGAGAAACGTAGAAACGTAGGGCAAATTATAACAGAATATTTAGAGTTTAAATAATAATTTTCTTTGTTAATACAGTTATTAAAGGTGTATACGCTATTGAGTATTTACATATTTAGCTTTACAATCATTTTGAAGCCGGAAATAATCTATTATACACTGTAATAAAGGCTACAGAACTTCTAACTTTTTCATTTTTTTTTGACAAAACTATAGTTTATTTCTGAAAATGTTATAAAGCTTTTTGATTTGTTTTGACCTGAAGTATTGATCCTCAAAATCTTTGCACTCAAACCGTTTACACCCTGTATATATATATATATATATATATATATATATATATACTAAAAATATAATATTAATAATTTCCAATACATTTTATTTCTATCGTGTTTTAAGTTTTGCAATTTAAAAATGAAACAACAAAAAAATTGTGTAAATATTTAATACGTGAATATATTTTTAAGACCAATACTTTGTTTTGAAATCTTACCAAAAGATCTACAATTTGAATTATCAAAACAAAATAATACAATTTAAACATAAATCTTGATTAAAAATTTTAATTGGTATTCAAATAAAAAAATGTCGGTTGCTCTAAGTTTTAACATTAAAATGAACGAGACGTAAGCTACAAAAAAGTTTTTAATCTCTATTTTGATTCAAATATAAATTTTATAATTGATGAATTCAAATAGCATTTGCTGATTTTAAGATTGATATTTTTTAAAAAATCGTTGAATTTACGAATCGAATATTCACACGACCAGCGTTAGAAATTCTCGATTTAAGAATAATTGTTCAAAGTGTTGAAATTATATAACTAAAAAACTTAAATTACCATGAAATAAAATACAATCTAATAAATTTTAAAATATTATTTGTAAATAGAATTTCAATTTTCGAGATTACCATGAACGTGAATAATTTTTTAAACTGATGAAAGAACTTGTTTCTACAAACAGTAGAAAAAAATAATGATGAATTCAAATAAAAGCTTTCTGAAGTTAAATTTTGTTACGTTTATATTTTTAACAAGTCAACCAGTTCAATTGTATAACGTTGAAAAAGATATAATATTTAGAATTTACAATAAATTTTAGTTCTACTTCCATGTGTTTTATTTTTACCGTAATCCTGCATTTTAATTTATAAAAACAAACCAATAAAAGCTTTTTATGCGGGATAATTTTAATGTTTATAAAATTTGTCCGTTAAACGACAAACTTTAGATGTAATTATCTAAATCACGAGTAATCTTACAAAATTAATTTTTAGAAATAATAAAAATTTCAGATTAAATGTTTAGTTTATTTTTTTATTTTAAAACATTAGATGACTTGCAATTCAATTTGAAAAAAAAGTTATTTGTCAAATTGAATTTTGTAATATAAATAAAAATAACCAAGATTTTATTTCTGCTTCTGTGTAGTTTTATTTTTTACTATGATTCGGCTTATCCGTTAATCGAGAATTTAGAACTTAAAATCGTGGATAATCTTCTAAAACTATTTTAGGAAATAATAAAAGTTGCGAGTTGACACAAAGATTAAATTCAAATTTTTGTTTTAAAATATTCAATTAATTGCAATGTAAATTGAGAATTACAAATAGTTAAAGATTTATCAAACTAAATTTTATTTTTACTTCTATCTTTCATCGGGTTTCTATATTTTAAACTCATAAACCGGAACTACTAAAAATATTTGAAAATAATTGTCTGTACGATCCGTCGCTTCAGACCGATCGAAACAACGAATCGATAGTGTATATCAAGATCGTTAACGATTTACTTCATCGAAGACGATATCGGAAATCGCAACAAAAACCAATGCAATCATGAATATCGTAACGATGAATCGACAGTGTGTGGCTCTTTACGATCAACGATTCGATTTTGTCTCACTCTGACGCCGGTCGTCGCACCCGCCGCACGCACGTCACGCTTTGGTAACCCATTACGTACTCACCTACCTATACTCGTGGAACGAAACAAACGAAATGGCTACATGGAGTAATGATGATTTGATTGAATTATTTAGAGAACAAGAGTCTTTATGGAAAACAAAACATAAAGATTATCATAACAATGTAAAAAGGACAGCGTGTTATGAAGTACTTTTGGAAAAAATGAGAAAAATTGACAATACTGCAGATTTAAATAAAGTAAAAAAGAAGATAACTTAAGAGTTGTGTTTCGGAAAGAGTTGAAGAAACAGATTGACTCTCTGGTGTCCGGAAGCAGTACCGATGAGGCTTATACGCCTAAACTAAGTTATTTTAATAATTTAGTATTATTAAAAGACCAGGAAATACCGCATGAGGGAATGAGTTCTACGAGTTCGGTGAGTACAAGTTTTTTTATTAAAGTTTCAACTTAAACTAAGCTTTTTCTATTCTATATATTATTGTTCTGTCACGGAACTGCACCGATTCCATTAAAATAGTCTACGAATAAGTTCCTACTATCAGTGGCAGATTGAGAACCGGATCCTCTTCTTCTCTCGAGACCAAACAAGTTACTTTGTAGACCTTCTTGAATCTCTCCATTTTCATAGGTTTCTCTATCAAAGCAATTTGGCGGTGAGTAGGTGTCTGGATTTTCACGGCGTAAAAAGTTGTGTAGAGCACAACAAGCCATTACTACTGGAGCAATATTATCCAAGTCCAAGTTTATTTCATTACTCAGTATTCCAAACCGTGCAATTAAAATTCCGAATACATTTTCAATTATCCGTATTGCTCGGGATAAACGGTAATTAAAAATTCTTCTTGTTTCATTGAGCTGTGACTTATTAAAAGGTTTTAAAAAATCGTTCCTTAGAGCAAAAGCTTCGTCACCAATAAATACATAAGGAAGCGTTATTCCATTCACTGAACCTGGTTGTGGCAAACCCAATGTACCATTAATAAGTTTTTGATAAAAATCTGTATTTTTTATTACCCCACCGTCTGACACTCGGCCGTTTGTACCGAAGTGAAAATAAATCAACTCATAATTAGCATTAGCAATTGCCATAAGAACCTGACTGTGAAAGTGTTTATAATTAAAGAAATATGAACCAGAATCAAGCGGTGGCTTTATTTTAATATGCTTGCCAACAACAGCGCCAAGACAATTGGGAAAATTCCATCGCTTTTCAAAGTCAGCTCCAATTGCCTTCCATTCATTTTCATTCGAAGGTAACTGAAACAAAATAAATTGCTTTTATTATTATTCCTGTGGAAGAACATGAAGATGATGGTAACGAGAATTCTTCTGAGGTACAGTCGCCAAATCGAACTCAAGAAATTGCCGATAACTTGCCACCTCCACCGACCACACCAAATTCATTTAAACGATAGAAATTCTTCGCAGGTGTCAACAATTGATGTAACTCTTCAAAATATAAAAAAAACATTGTCTATTAAACCTGACGATACATGTGACACATTTGGAAAAACTGTAGCTTCTAAATTGAAATCATTACCTAAAGATCAACGAATCTGGGCAAAAAAAATTATTAATGAAACCTTGTCAGAAGCAGAACTTGGAAACCTAAGTAGACAGTCCGTGATTAAAATTAATAATATTTTTAATAACGTTTCCCCGAATTGGCAACCTCAAACTTCTCCATACTCACAGCCTCACAGTTCTCCATACTCTCAACCTCACAGTTCTCCATACTCGCAACCTAACACTTCTCTATATTCACAAGCTCAGGCCTCTACATACTCACAGACTCATTTAACTCGGAATATTCCTCCATCTCAACAACAAAACCAGACACTACCTCAACAGCAGATTGTAATATTATCTAAATCAGTCCTCCCACCCTCATTATCAACCTTTACTTCTAACCAGACAGACATCATCGCGAGAACAGTTAGCAAGTGAAAAAGCACAAAATTTAATAACGTTTTTGGAAAACTTTGAAACCTAATGTCTTACGATTTTATTTTATAATGAATATAAAGAAAGTAAATAATTATAATTAGATGAATGTTTGTTTTATTAGAGTACATACCTTACAATAATCATGACATGCTGTATAAATGACGGCGCAGGTTTCTGGGATGATTTTTCCCAATAACTGGGGTGAAATTATCATTGAGTACTTTAAATCTTCATATGGCTAAAAAACGCAAAGTTGCACAAAAACGCTCGTGATTACTGACAGCTTGTCTCATGTTTGTATCGCTTTTCTGTATTTTAGGTGATACCAGTTTCAATAATTTTAGATACGTGGGTTCCGTCATTCTCATATAATTATGCCAATCTTCTGGATGGAACCTTAATTCCTTTAAAATATTTATATGCGAATACTGGTTTCTCTTTAATAGCCATTTCTTAACCCACATTTTTCTAGACTTTCTTTTTTTGTTTTGTAGCCCAATTAAAGTTACCGCCACATAGGTAAAGAAAAGAAGTTCATTTTGCATTTTATTAGGCACGTATTGAATTATTAGAACACGTGTTTATACAGTTTCAAATAAATAAATGATCGATCGTTATGTACGACCAATCGTTTCGTGTATGAGCGTCAATTTGCGATGCGATCAATCGTCACGATTTTCATCAGATCGATCGTACAGACAAATCGTACCGTACATGGGCCCCATTAGTCAATAATAAATCCAAATTAATGTCACTCTGTGATATCACTTTGATAAAGGGATAGGAGATGCATACAAAAGTGAAAAACAAAATAATAATGCACCTTTTAATTTTTTACTAAATTTTGAAATTATTAAACACAAAACATGTTTTTTTACATGCTTCATATTGGAAACCCAAACTCAACTTACTGAATGTATTGCTAGGAACTTTTTGGGGGATTCTTTTATTAAAATATGTTTTGGGTTCATTAGTGAATAATTAATTTGAATTATTATACATATAATAAATGATGCTTATTTTTAGATAATCGTCCAATCTAGAGACGGTGAACAAGAAAAAATATAATGATAGAAAAAATTATTGTTTTTGTTGTGACAAGGACGTCACACATTTTGTGAGGCACATTACAACATGGCATGCAACTGAAATTACAGTTCAAAAGATTTTAACGCTTCCCTCTAAATCCAAAGATAGGAGAGAAGTAGATACAACAGGAGAATACTGGCTCACTTTTCTATAGGGAAAATTTTGCAAAAGTTGAAGACGGCGTTCTGATGCGGTGAGAATGGTACGAAGATTCTTTGTTTGATAGATATGTGTATTTGATTGATATATTAGTAGTTTGTGTTAATTAAAAATGTTCTAGATTGGCGATAAAAGAATTAATAAATATAATATCAGATGAGTATTAAAATAACATATGTCTATTAAATTCGCAATAGGTGCACGTAGTTCAGATAATTAAACGAGACTCGTATCGCCCAGGGCAACAGACGCAGAGGATTTTTACTTTATTTCGATAGAAATATCTGGTTTTCTACCCGCGGAATAACCTGCAAGAGCCTCCCATTAGCGGGTAATACATGAGTTCAACGATACTGATATCATCTCGAAGTGTAACTGGCGAGCCGGATTCGAATTTTTGCGAGTTCTTACTTGTCAAGATGTGATTTTTTAGAAATTAAGTCAGATTGACCGAGCAGTCAAAGGCGTTGGATTTAAGCTCCGGTTCCCACCAGGGTCGAATTCCACATTTAACATTTTTAGCTGGATTTTCAAATAATCTATATGAGCTTCTCATCTACGTAGGAAGCGAAGCCAGCTTCTTCATAAAATGCCTATCAGATATCGATATCATCTGTTTTTCAATACCCAACAAACTGGTAGGATGAAGGTTAGCCAACGTGCTAACTGAATTGATCTTATAAAGCAAAATCAAGCAAAATGTTAGTTCTTCAGTATTAGTTGAAGTGTAAACACCAGCAGTAACAATGAGTTTAATTGGTAAACTAAACCCGCAAGTTGGTACTTTGAAGTTTCTGAATTAGTGAAAATAACAATCATCAACAGTATTTCGATTACGCTTCAAAATAAAAAAACGTCAATACAGCTCTCAGAAGAGAGTTTTGACAAGTTCACCAATATCCTGGAAAACGCTTTTGCGTATTATTCAGATCCAGAGAATGACGATCCCGATTGTTTCTGGGACTGTCATGATCACTGCACCGATGGCATCCATTTATGTATCAGTGTGTGTTATAACGAAGGTGGGCTGTCATTATGGGAGACGGTGAGGAACAAACCAAAGACAGGTATGAGTTTTAATAAGGAAAATATCCTTCAAATACATAGTATGCTATGTAAACCACCAGAAAAAGAGTCCGAACCTGAGACATTCCTGGGAGATTCCACTCCTGACCCACCAACCAAGAAAACGCGATACAAGTGCTCTAATCTGACTGAAATACCAGACGATGTGGACGATTTAGATTTGGAGTCACAAGTCTTTTATTTTTAATTTATTTTTATAAGAATTATCGAAATCTGTAAATAAAAAACAATTTCAGTAATGTGTGTTTTATTTTCAATAAATGAAAGAGGAAAATTAAATAAAAAAAATTGCCCAGAAATGTTAGCCGAGAACTGAGATCGAACCGGGGACCTGTAATGGGGAATATACTTACCTCTGTAATTAACTCAGCGCTCATTCCACTGAGCCATTTTTGGGTGAATACAAAACAGGATGTAAAAGTATAAGTTTTGCATTATAAAGTTGTTACTTGAAGATTAAAGACGTATACGTCATTTTCAATAATGATATTGAAAGCTACTACTACTGCTGGTTTTGTGTTATTGACTTTTATATCACAAAACATTCTATACACAAATATACCGCAGGGGGTGGAAAATGTGGCGGTATGCTTTTCTATGAATTGCTCAAATAGATCTGACTTTTCGCTAAATGATGGGCTACTACCAGCATATTTTGCAGAATTTCCAAAAGATGGCACCCCATTACGCTACAAACTTAAAATTTCTTTTACAATGGCACTGAAGAGGATTTTGATGGGTTAACAGCAAATTATGATTGTCAGCAGGAAGCCGAAGCCGCAGCAACATGTGGTCGAACACAGCTACCAAGTCCACTTAAGAGGGAACTCAATAACTTATTAATATTATTATGCTTTGCTGTTATATCTTTGATATTATTGTTGGTAAAAGTTATGTTGAAATGTATAAGATCTATACACTCGTTAATAAAATAATTTTTAGAAATAAAAGTGCATGTTATACTTCATTAATTTATTGAGGTAAAATCTTATTGATTAACTAATCATAAATATCATTACAATTTTTTATAGCACATTTGTATTCTGCGTATTTTTCATTAGAATATTCATAATGATAGCCACAGACTATGGGATATTTACTTGTCTCACGGTCCTTCTTAGTCACATCTCTCAACTTTATGGCGTTGATGGTATGCTCCAAATTTACGAACTTTACATGATTGAGCCCAAGCTCATTTTTACACTTTTTAACTAATAAGTCATATTTTTGGTGACCTCTAACGTAGACATGAGAACATCTGGAGAGAAGAAAATTCAAAATCATATTCAACTGGCTTACATCCCAGATTCCACCATTGTAGCTGAGTCCATGAAGAAAATTCTCACAATATCTGACGGTTCGTCCATCTTCCTTGCACAGCAATTCAAATGGCTGAGGAGGCTTAAACACGTAATGTATGACACCCGTTGCATGTGTCTTTATAGCCAATTCTTTGGGAACAAATTCCCCGTTAAGAATAAAGCCTTGAATGTTAACGATTGCGATTTCCATGGTGAACTGGAGTTGTAATGTGAAGTTATGCTCTTTTATGAGAGGCTTCGAACAATTTCGCTGAGTGGGAGAAACTCCATCAAACAATCGTGGATGATTATACAGAATGCACGTGTTTTGTCGGGAAAACCTGTTTGAGATTCAATATCCAGGCGTACATCCACAGTGGAGGATTTCATGCTGTCTTCACGTCGGGAACAATCGATTACGAAGAGAGTGTGATTCTTGAAGGTGAGATAGTCTAGTAGCGGGTGCCTTTTGTCCGTGTAGCGTTTGTAGAGTTCTCCGTATTCACTCCTGGGGAAATCCAATTGCCATCTTTCGTTCGGCCAAAATTCTCCATTGAGAGTTAGACGAATATTAGATATGTGGATGTGATCAAATTCCATGGGATTGGCCGTTATGTTGCTGTGCTTATTGGTGTGGAAGGCAACGATGACGTATCGTGTACTCTCTAGCAGCACAAGTTTTCACAGCCCAAATTTCTCGTGTGCCACCTGTCTTCAGAGCAGGCAACTCATGAAGTTCCCATTTAGGAAAGGGAATAATAATGCCGGTAACCTGTTTAACGGCTTGCAGCAGTTCAAGTCTCATATCATTTTCGGGGAAAATATGCTGGACTTTGAGTTCAATGCTGTCAATGGCTTTTGTAGATTTATCAGTAATAATAAGACAATCATTATAATTTCTTGCTCGCACTAAACGTATTGTTTGCTTTCCGCAGGTCACTCGCTGGTAGTCGTTGAAGAAGGAAAACAAATGCTTGAGCGGGATGTACATTCGGAAAGATCTGTCTGCTGCATTCACAATTACATAGCACAGATAACCTCTTATGGTACTTACGCGACCGGGATCGCGAACCGATTCCATTTCTTTACCGCACTGTTCATAAACCACATTATCGAAGAAAGATGCTCCTGCATTAGGGGATAAGGGAAACTTCACCTGCACCTGCCGATACATTAATTTGACCCTTAACGGCGATATACGAGTCCACCATGGATAACCAGGAATCAGCTTGGTTCACAGTAATCTCCACTAAGTCGTTGTTCCCAAAAGACTTTACATAGGGATAGTATGTTCTGACTTCCATTCTGCGAATGCTGTCATCGAAACTGGGCTTTCGGAAGATATCGAATGCTTGAGTTGACATGATAGCCTAGTGATTGTAGAAATAGTTTATTGGAGAACGTAAGTGATCTCTTCAAAGGTTTCGTTGATACTGACTTAGGTCGTGGTATGTTTGTACTTTTATTATGAGGATGCTCAAATACGAGTAGCGTCCCATTATTGCTGGAATAGCTGTTTCAGTTCCACTCTCACAATGATTTCCTCCCCTCGGAAATTGACGAATTCAGATTCCTGATTGAGAATTCTCAAAGGTACATAAGATGTTGAGGTGTTTCGTCAATAACGAAACCAGGATCAACTCCAATAGCAAATTCGTATATCGTATGTGACGGTCTGTCATTGTAGAATGCTCCCGATGTGATGTTACTATCGAAATGGATTGTTCACACTTTTATGATATTGACTGGTAAATAAGAGCTGTGCACTTGAAGAGGTGTGAGCAGTCTCTTGGAAAAACCCAGTATGGCAACGATGCTGTTTTCCGGTTGAAAGTCTATTGCGTATTTACTGCTGTATATTTCACACTTGAGTGTATTATTGTTGGGTTTCAATGAGAAAATCCCATCTACATCCTTTGAATGCTGCACACCCAATACTTATCTAATGTGCGCTTTAATATCACCAATTTCATAGCTGCCTTCAGGTAATTCGATGGTGGTTGGTTTCTTTTTCGAGTCGATCAAATACACTCAGTAAGACTAGACCGTAATTGTAGTCAAGATGTAGTTGAATAGGTGGTTGAAAATCCATGGACAGTATTGAACTGCGTCCTTTCAGCGTTAATATCAAAGACATGACTGAAGATTTCCCTTAATGTTAGGTGTTATTATAGAGAAATTGCAGACACAAATGACCGCAATTAGATTGATTATAATTTTGGTAGGAGTCGTTGTTGTAGAGTATCGATATATTGCTTCCTAAACACTCAGCCAATTCACGACGTGGTTTCAAATTACCAAAACTATCGAAATATTGCGCAACGTTTCCATTTTTAATGTAAGTTACCCAGTGTATGCCTTGTTGCGACTAGAATCCAAGTTGATGATGGCAGACTCGGTTCTTCATGGTTGTTGTTTTTTAGGTGAGGCATCACGCATAAATACACCTTTAAAATTTGGTATTTTCAATTGTTTGGCGTATTCAATAAGCTCATTGGTGTAAAGTGCTCGACTGGGTAACTTTATCGGGAGTTTTTTTGTTGTTTCTTCAAATAGAGACCGAAGCCTCCTTTGCGGGACTTTTACAGGTAGAGCCCGGACCCTTTCTTTCCAATCTCCTCCATAGCTTGATTGTGTCCTCTGTCCTCTTCGAGTTTCTTTTTAGCATTTTTTGCGTTTATTATTGTTTTACCCAAAGCTGCAGCTCCGCCGGTAAGGGTTCCAAGGGCTGAGAGTCCTGCCGCTCTCAAAGCCACCAGGGATGACTGTCGTAGACTTTGTCCTGCAAGAGAGTTAGCGATAGCTTTATTCGTAGGTAGCATGACATGCTTTCGAAATGGTAAAAGAGTTTTGCGTGTTGAAGATTTTCGCTTACGGGAAGATTTTTTCACACCTCTACTTTTCTTCCGCTTTTGAGATTTCATGCCAAGACAGAGTTTCTATTTGGTTTTCATAGTCGTTGTTACGAGCCAAGCAGCTGCTTTTTCACCGAGTGAAGCGTCCTTAGATTTGAATCTTTCCCAAGCCCTATTCTCCAACTCAAAATCAGCCCTATGACGGTCTGCTGGAGAAGTGCTTTTACTGTAAGCAATATCGTGATCCCGACAAGCTGCGTCGGTTTTGTTTATACCTCGGTGTCCTAGAGCTAAACGTTTTTCGAATTTCGTACCCGATCCACAAAACTGATAGCCAGGAAGGTGAATTTCAAAGGGTAACTTGTTGATTATAGTGTTCACTACACTTCCACTACCTTCAGCGGTTAACATAATACTGACTGACTGACGTTCAGAAAGTAAATTTTATATTTAAACGTCCACCCACTTGTACATCAGTTTACTTTGAGATGCACATAAAGCAGCAAGATATTCAATTGCCTATAGAAAATCTAGATTTTGTGGCGGAAGGGGGTAGCAATGGTAGTGTGCCATCAAAAAATGGGAAACTATGGCCAAATTTCCCTCCGGGCGGCATTCTGCGGCCCAACCGGCTGTGGGAAAACCAATGCGCTGCTCTCGGTTTTTTTGTTCAACAGAAACGGATTGCGATTTAAAAATGTCTACGTGTACTCGAAATCTTTGTACCAACCAAAATACCAACTACTACAAGAGGTTCTCAAGAGCGTTAAAGGTGTGTCATATTTCCCTTTCAGTGAAAACGAAAATGTAATTGATCCATCAAACGCCTGTGAGTATTCAGTGTTTATTTTTGATGATGTGGCTGGTGATAAACAGAAAAAGATTCAGAATTTCTTTTCCATGGGACGGCACCGACACATCGAATCAATTTATTTGTTGCAGACGTACAGTAAAATGCCTAAGCAACTAATACGAGACAATTGTAATGTGACTGTGCTATTCAAACAAGATTAAATCAATTTAAAGCACGCCTATGATGAACACGTATCTCCGGATATGTCATTCGAACAGTTTAAAGACTTGTGTTCAAAGTGTTGGCAGGATCGCTACGGGTTCGTGGTTATTGTTACAGAATTCAGTTTAAATGAAGGGCGATATCGCCAAGGTTTCGATAAATATATAAGACTACAAAGCGAAAAATAATCAGTCAGTCAACAAAAATGTCTTCAGTGAGCAGCAAAAGCATTGCCGAAGCTATCCGCAAGAAAAAAATCAAACAACTAGCACGGTCCATTCGCAAGAAGTACCTCAGTCTGGAACTGGGTAAATCGGAAAATGATGAGACCCTCAATAAGCTCTTTGAACCGGTAGTCGGACCTTTGAAACAAATAGTTTCGACTACATCCAAAGTTCTCACCAAGATACCACCAGCGTCAATAAAATCACCTCCGGTGTTGCCATCTATAAAACGAGAAACAATTGTGAAAAAAGAAAAACTAGAGCCGTTAACACCAAAATCCAGTCTATTCCTCGAAGAAGAACCAGTCGCAGAGACTAGTTTTTATACGGATGCTGAAGCCGAGGAAACGGAAGAAGACAATGATGATCCGACTAATTACTCTGACAAAACCTTTGAGTCCTATATAAGTAGAGTGGATTCGCCGATTCTAATGCCACCCCCCACCACTTGACCTTGACCCCTAACCTTGACCCCTTGACCTTGACCCCTAGACCTTGACCCCTAAACCTTGACCCCTAAACCTTGACCTTTGACCCCTAGACCTTGACCCCTAGACATTGACCCCTTAACCTTGACCGCTTGTCCTTAACAATCCCCCCTATTAAAAGTTACTATTTAAAACCAGAATTACCAAACACAACTTCGTAGTAATGTCGTTTGATTTGTTGTTACCATTTAACGATTTAAAAATGTGGCGTGCCTATACATCTGTTGTTGAAGTGAAAGACTTGAAAAGTGCATTGGATTATGTTTGCGATGAACTTTCAAAAAATATTTTTGAGTATGAACATGAGGCGATTTACGGTATGGATGAGTGCTACAATATGGCGGAACAAAATAATAAAGCATTAAAACTAACAAAACTGTACAAGAAAAATTCAATTTGTGAGGAATGTTGGGCATCTTCGGTGAGCAAACTAAAAATTTCCGAGATATGTAAAGTGTTCAACTATCTAACAGAAAAAGCCAAGTTCAGATTAGCATTCCAACAAGATTATTGTTCAGAAGATTGCCACAAAAAATTGAAAATGAAATGAAAAAAAAACGAAGAAGAAGAAGAAGAAGAAGAACTTCAAATACCATCTCCCACCACACCTCCTACTACATCTCCCACCACCATGTCTGCAACGAATATAATGGAGAATCTGTAAGAAGGTTCCTCAGTTTATAATTTGCTCCAGCAAGATGTTTGGTCAATATTCTACAACACCATCACAAAGTATATTTTGTAATCAAAAAATAGAGAAGAATAAAGCTAAAAAGGAAACAGAATTAGTGATAATCGGTGAAAGAAGGTATCCTTTGAATGCTTCCAAAAGTAAATTTGTGAGTGTTGGATTAGTATACGAATATGGATTTGAACCTGGTGTAAAAATAACAGGTATGAAAAATAATTCAATATTTTTCAATAAAAACGATTGTAATAAGTTGTTAAAATATCAAGGAGTAATAACAAATTATTTCTTTGGAAATGATGTGAACGAAACGATTTCTACAGATGAATTCACCATTTATTTTGATAGTATTTCAAATACTAAAATAATTCAACTTTGGTCAAAAGTTTCATATATTTATTTGGGATATGAATCCGTTTGTAAACTATGGGAGTTGATACCTCTTTTGAAACATATGATAGCATTATTTAAAAGGCAACAATTCCAACGTTATCTAAAAGTTTTTATACAAGAGCT
This sequence comes from Octodonta nipae, assembly GCA_034190945.1. Classification (NCBI taxonomy): domain Eukaryota; kingdom Metazoa; phylum Arthropoda; class Insecta; order Coleoptera; family Chrysomelidae; genus Octodonta; species Octodonta nipae. The sequence continues at coordinate 31,133,373 of CM067217.1, forward strand.
TTTAACATTCTGCATACATGCCAAAACTCTCCTTCTGAAAATATTGGGTTAGCTATAGAATTTATGGATGTATATCCCGAATTATTTGAAAGTTATTTTGAGAAAAATGAAACAAGTCACAACCAAGGAAATCGCATTGGGAATACGTAGCTGCAGACAGATTTCGATTTTATGATAAAATTGTTAAATTATCACATATTATCAATCCTGTTTTAGATTGTAAGCATAGGTTTAGAATATATACAGATAGATTTAAATAAAACAATATGTAAAGTAAATTAATTTTAATTAAATTAAATAATTACATCTTAAAGTATTTTATTTTTATGTACCCATGAATTAAATTTGTTTTCCAGTCCTAACCATTTAATAAAGTATTTGTCTCCTTTTTTTCTAACAATTTTTTCAACCAGGTAAATATGTGGATGCGCTGTCTTCTGAAGTTCTTCAGTATAAAATATTCCTGCGATATCTTGATCATTCTGATCTTGTAAAAGGTAAGTTGGAGGATTTGTATATTTCACTTTTCTAATTTTAAATATTTCGTTAGACCAACTAGGGGTATATCCTCTTGTGAATTTTTCTCTATGTTTACTAATTCGAACAAAGTCATTTTCCTTGAATTTTATGTTTTTAGGATCAACAACTGTACTTTTTTTATATACAGTGCTAAGCAGAATTTTAGATTTTTTTATATTGACATCACTTGGTTTCATATGTATAGTAGAGTGTTTACTGTTATTATAAGTTTTCACAATTTTAGGAAGTAAGTCTAACCACTTATACGGGCCTTGTAGACTAAATTGTTTCCACATTAAATTTTTTAAAGTTCTGTTTACTCTTTCAACTACACTAGCCTTTAAAGTGGAATAACTACTGTAATGATTAATTTTAAATCGTTCCATTAATTTCTGAAATTCTTTGTTGTAGAATTCGTTTCCATTGTCTGTTTGAAGATTTCGTGGCACACTTTTCATTTTGGTGAGAATGTTTTCCATTGCTTGTGTTACATTTGTAGCAGATTTGCTTTTTACCGGTTCACACCAAACAAATTTGCTCAAAACGTTAATAACAACCAAAATGTAACGATATCCTATATTAATTTTAGCATAAGAGATCATTTCCACCAAATCAGCCTGACAAAGATCATTTAGTCCAGTCACAAGCACCTTTCGAGGTTTGAAATTTATTCGGGCAGGTTTATGAAGTTCAACAACTACTTTTTTTTCAAATCACTCATTTTTACTCAAAGGACATTGAAGAACTATTTCAACAAATAATTTGTCATGAGGTCTAATATGGGTAAAAGCAAGCTCATCACCCTTTAGAAGCTTTTGGTTCACAATGCTTTTCTTGTCAAATTTTCTAATATTAATGCGAATAGTTGTATCTACGTTAATATTGATAGCTGTAATCGTTCCAGAAATTGGTGCAACATAGGAAACTGAATTATTTTCTAAGAAATAGAAGCCAGCATTTTCACTTAAGTCAAATGTACCCTTATATATATATATATATATATATATATATATATATATATATATATATATATATAATACAAGGCATTGTAAGATTTGCGGGGTTACAAAAATAAAGATCCTTGTTTTCATTATGTGAATCAGTTTTTGAACCGAGCATGTGACGACCGAATTTATCAATAGGCATTTTTATCTGATTATTTTTGCCTCACGTAGTTCTTCTATAATACTATAAACTTCTTTGGAATGTGATGTATTCCCAGCAGCTGTGCTTGCCAGTAACAAACGAAGTCTATCTACGATTTTGTTAATGTCATCATAATATATATATATATAGTCTATTGGCTTATTGGATAATTTTAGCATTCCACCATATTTGAATGTATGAACTCGTCTTAAACGTTGAGCGGGAGGCTTTCGTTTATTAAAGGAAGCAGATTGTTGTATTCCAGATTCTTTAAGTATTTTATGTTCAATTAAATACGGCCTTATAATACTTCGATATTTAAGTGCTTGACTACCTTGTATCTGAGCATCCGATTCAAAATTTCTTTGATACGCATTCGTTCGCTTTAACATATCCATATACTGATCTAAATCAGATTTAGTATATCCAACAGGATCTTTTTTTAAAAAGCAATTCATATAATCCGAGAGGTCCTAAATACGTAATATTTCCAAGTTTGACATCTGATCCATCAATTCTTACATCAGACTTTCCCAAAGTAAACTTATCACTTTTAATGTCATGCTTTAATCCATAGTATCGATCGAACAAATCTTCAACGCCTCGTATTGAATCGTCTACATATTCTCGAGGTAAAGGATGAAACATCTCCAAGTAGGAATTATACGCCTCTGACTGCGTCATATCGAGAATGTCTTGTCGCGATTTCTCTACTACATCATCAATCAATTGATTTTCATCCTTAGTGGTATATTCCGCAGTGTGTGATAAATTTGGTTGAATATTTGAATAGGTATTTTCAAGGAAGCTCAAATTTGTAAGAGGGAGATATTTTTCATAAGGTTTTACTTCATCTTTGATCTTTGAAAAATCTTTTTCAACTTTCGGTTCTAATTTAACAGGTTCTACTTTATGTAAAAGTTTTTGAAGAGGGTCAGAAATTGGTTTCAATTGTTTTTCAAGCAACGTTTGACTCTGTGCTAAATCTGATTTTAAAGTCAAATATTTTTTCTTCACCTCCTTTCTTGTTTTTAGTAATTCTCGAGCTAGCTTCGAATCCATGTTATTCCTAAAATTTCTTAAAGGATACTAATGTTAACAATCGCAATTTTTAATTTATATATGTTAGGGATATATAAATTTATCAAATCCTTGACGGTATCTACCCGAATTTCTTGAACAATTTTTGTCTATTGAAATAAATCCGAAGGGATTTTCCCAACAAATAGAACACATTTCTTTAAATTGTTGAAGACTTAAATCGAAATTTATATGATCCTGATATAAGTGATTCAAATTTAGATGATCCTGAGGGAACACTATTAATAAATTAGCATTTTCTCTTATTAACTGTTTTGGAATTGAAGAGTATGTTTGACACAAGTAAAAGCAATCTGTGTTTTTATGTCTTCCAAAACTAAAATAATCTCGTATGATTTGTTGATTACAGGTCGTGACATCATCGAATATAACAACTGAATTAGATGGTATTTGAGGTAAGACCATATCATTATCATCACTGTATTCAAAATAACCAATTTCTTTCATAGGAGAAAATACAGCACGCATAAATTCATATTTAGGTTGATACAATGACTTGGAATAGACATAAATATTTTCAAATCTTAGTCCATTTGGATGAGTTAAAAGAGAAAGGAGAACATTAGTTTTTCCACAACCACTACTACCAATTACAAGCCCCGTTTTACATGTGCCGTTAAATAAGCTGCCATGCTTTCTGAAACCATTTTCATGTAAAAGCCCATCATAATTAGTTACAGGAAGAAGGGTGTTTGATTGTTCAATCCGCATTTTACTAATGAAAATTTGTTACTAAATTTGTTACTAGTTCCAAGGTTGTAACAAACAGAGAAGTTCTGCAGCGAAAAAGAATAACGTATTGAAGAAAACAAAGAATTTTTGAGATCACTAGGTTTTGAGGTTTTGTAACTCTTCAAAGAAAAACTGTATATCTTAAATGTGACTGAACAACCTCTTGTAGACAACTCATTCTCGGCGCATTACAGAATTTGAATATCAAAGACGAATACGCTTGCTGAACAAAAGAGACATATCAACCCATATAAAAAAAACTTCCAGTTTGTTAAATCCAAGTTTGATTATAACGATGAAATAAGGAAAGGAAATCGAAGGAAAATTAACAAAAGAAGATGGAAGCAATATTGATAAATTAAAATTTATAACGGTTATAGTTTTCTATTTCGAGAAATTCGTTATGAACTAAACGGTGTAGTCATTGATTCTGTTAGAAGCGTAGGACTCACTTCGACTTTAAAAGGGTATTTGTCGTATAACGAAGGGGAAAGCTTGAAAAAGATAATGGTTGTTCTATAATATTAAAGTTTCAAAATGCGGGTTGGTTTCCGAAAGTTTCGAAAATAGAAGATGGAAGCAATATTGTTAAAATTTATAACGGTTATGAACTAAACGGTGTAAAAGCGTGTAAAGGGTATTTGCAAGGGGAAAGCTACCAAAATTTGGTTTCCGAAATATGTTCAGGAAAATATGGCATACCTTTAAATATGATTTTTCGAAGATTACAAGAAAATTATATTAAATATGAAACAGGAATTGGTGTTAATAAGAAATAATAATGATTTGGATGCCGTAACGACAACGACCGGGGTAGAAGAAAAGCCTAAGGTTACAATTGAAAAGTTGTATTGGAAAGTTCCTCATGTAAAAGTGGAAATACCTCAACAATTAGCCCTAACAAAAATTTTAAACAAGAATATTGAAATTCTGTTACACTTTAAGTCTTGGGAGATTGTGGAATTTCCATCAATTCCTGAAAATACTAGACATACATGGCCCGTGAAAACAACAACTAAATTAGAAACTCCAAGACATGTAATAGTGGCTTTTCAGACAGATAAAAAGAACAAAGCTGCATCCAATATGTCGACATTTGATAGCTGTAATATGATAAATATCAGGGTATTCCTCAATTCAGAAAGATATCCATATAATGATCTGTACTTGGATTTTAAAAACAACAAATTCGCAACCTTGTATGAAATGTTCTCAAAGTTTCGTTCTTCATATTATGAATCAAACAATGAATGTATAGTTAGTTCAAAAGAGTTTAAAACCATAGCACCGATAGCGCACATTGATTGTTCGCGGCAAAAAGAATCGGTTCAATCTAGCTCAGTGGTTATGAGAATTGAGTTTGAAACAAGTGATAATGTTCCAAAGAACACATCAGCCTATTGTTTAATATTACATGATAAACTTTTTTATTATAACCCGCTCACAAAAATAGTTAGGCAGAGCTGAAACCACGCATGTGTCAAAAAATTTAAATAGAGGAAGAGCTACGCATGCGTCAAAATAAACTTAAATAGAGAAAGATCGAATTAGAGTTGGAATGTATAAAATGAAAGTGCAGACTAAAAACTTCAGTAATCGCTTAACTTTACAATATTCAAAAAGTTTAAGTGAATATATAACAAATCTGAAACTGTTAAGAAAAGACTTAAAGTTCTATTGTGCAAAAAAGAAACTGTTGGTGCAATTAAAAAATTTAACAATATGAATCTAGTGCTAGATGTCCAAGGTTTCAAGATTGAAAATAATAAATTTGTAGTGAAAGAATTCGCTGGATATGATAGTGGCAAAATATGTCACTACTTGTTCAAACCACCTTTTCCTTACCATTTGTTACCACCAGAGTTGCAGAGCCAAGCGGATTGGTTAGCAGCGAACCATCATTGTATAAAATGGGTTGAAGGTAACACACCAATCCATAAATTTGCTCACATAGTACAACAAATAACCTCAAAAGCAGATCGAATTTATGTGAAGGGAAGAGAGAAAGCAGATTTTTTAAGAAAATTTACAACCAAACCAATAATTGAATGTGACGAACAACCAAGTCTTTCTCAGAGTAAAGCAAAATGTTTCAATCGTTCTAGGGAAATTTGTATGTGTGCTCTATCTAATGTTTTTTATATATATGAAAATTTTGTTATGGCTGAAATATAATAAGGTAATTTAATAAAGGAATTTAATATACAATGATTTTTATTTATCACTTTAATATGTGAAATGTTATTTAACAAAAATAGCATATAAGGTAGTATTTTATACATATATTTGTCATTTATTATCAAATTGTAACACTCATAATTCAACTGTTTCGACAGTTCCCACAGAAACAAATATTCAAATATTTAATAATGAGCTCATGAGTTTAATAAAGTATAATAAATATTAGAACTTCAAGCTTTTTGGGTGTAATAAACGTTTGAGCTCAAATTATATGCTGTTAATTCGTATCTCACATGTAGATTTTTCTATATTGTAAATAAATTTTAAATATTACATTTTTTATATTCCTATTTTTGAATTATACTGTTACATTCTGCGTAATGTTGACCAAGAACATCAAGAGCATTTAAAATTTTTTAAATAAACCTTGTTACATTCTCTCTACAATGTGTAGTCGTTAACCTTGAGATTCCAGCAAGCGACTTGAAGCAAATAAAAGGTTGTTTGCATTTAAAAATAACAAAAAGAGTTGTAGCGGTATTTGAACTCAAGCTAGCGTTATACGCAGACTCCCATTTAGAAGCATTTAACAACTGAGCTAACAACCCTTTGACTTTTACATTGTTGTTTTCGATTCAGTATTCAAATTAAAATTCCAATGATCTTATTCAGCTGGTCTTAAAGCAGGTTCAGTTTTAATGGATTTAGTAAATAAGGTAACACTTTGACTTTACAGCAGTAGACTGTTTATAGTTAAAATTTTATATGTAAGTTTTCTTCATTGAAGAGAAGAACCTAACAAGTTCCATGAGGTAGTTGTTGTCAAGGTTAACAACTATGTACTTTCAACAGAGAATACAAGTTTTGTTTAATTAAAATATGATAAGCAAATATTTGAACTGAAAAGGTAATCAATGAGAGTTTATGAAATAAAACAAAGAAATTTTAAATTAATAGTATAATATTTAACTATATTTACAATTAGATAAAATTAACTAAAAAATAAAATAAAAATATACAAAATTATGGATTATTATCTGCCATAATCCGCCGTAACATCGATGTATTACGGCGTATCATGGCAGACGCCTCCTTATTTTTAAGAATGATTTTTTCAATTTTCTTCTCTTTTACCCGAAGGTGGAAGACGTCCTCCTGCTCTCGCCTGATGGTCGCCTCTTTCCTCCTGATAATGTCCCGGACTTCCCTCAAGCACGTCTGGGCATCATCAAGTGATGGTTCAGGAATCTGGAATAAATGGAAAAATATTAGTTTCTATTTAATTAAAAATAGTTGTTTTGAAAATTGACAATTTCAATTACTATAAAAATGATTAGTTGATTCAAAGAAGTGATTAAATAAGAAAAATTTACATCTGCCAAGACGTGGTCCAGTCCATCGTCCGGGATGGAATCAGGAGTAGCGGGTGGCGGCGAAGACACAGCTGGAGGCTGAAAATTTACTAAACGAAAATGATAAAAGTTAAGACTTACATCCTGCAATACCCTCTCGAGGTCTTCCTCGGACAAACCGCCACCCTCGGTTTCATCTGGATATTGCTGAAAATATTTTGATTAAAAAAAATAGTTGAGCATCTTACAGGGAAGACTGCATTCACTTCCTCTTCATTCAATCCTCCCCGCAAGTATTCCCCTTTAGGCAGTTCATACTAAAATATTCGAGTTAAAAAAATAAAGAAAATCGGAAAACAACTTACCAAAGCGACAAAATCGTGTACTTCCATCTGCTCCGGTAATGTTTCTTGCGCGAACGCCACAAACTCCTCCAACTAAACAGAAATCAACAAAATATTATTGAGAAATAAACGTAAAATATAAACTCACCTCTTGCTCATACTCCGGTACCGGAGTTACCAAATTAATGGTCGGAGGTTGGACTTGGACGTCGCTTAATATGTTGACGCGCCGACCGGTCAACAGAGTGTTGAGGATAGATACTTGCGGTTTTCCTGGATTGGTTGCCATTTTAAATCACAAAGAACACACAAAAAAGCACAAAAAAATAGACGTATAAATAGACGCAAAAAAGACACAAAGGTGAGTAACAAAACGCGAAACAAAGTAAACAAAAGAATCGAAGAAATACAGTTCAAATTAAACTTAAATATGTAAAGGCACGAATAGAAACAGACAGGTATGTTCAATGGAAACAAACTTAGCGTACTGAATGGTGCGCTGCGTTTAAATAATCGCAAACCATACATCCACACCATATCTCCCTACCATTTTCATCCTACCCACCTACCTGGGGTACAAATATATATATATATATATATATATATATATATATATATATAAATATTTTTTGATTTCAACACATTGAGTAGGTTCCAGACTCTCTGCCAACTTCTCTAAAGAATATGCAATAAATCGAAAAGAATCTAAGAACCTTAATTTTAAAAATATTTTGTTGATTTTATTTTCATTCTTTATTTCATCATCGAGAAGAGACTTGGAAAAGGAAACATATTTTTCTTTTGTTTGAGCAATAACATCAATTTTATCTTTTTCACAACATAATTCTTTAATGAAAAGATCACTATCGTATCCTGTCAAATTGTGGAAAAAAATTGGGATAAAATTGGGCACTTTAAAATTTAAGTTGCAAATACTGTGTGCTGGGGATCTGTAACGCCCTGTTAAATGATCGTGGTCTTTTACTTTTATATCTGTTTCATTTACAGTTTTATTACAGATATGGCAAATAGTTGTTGTATCATAATGTTTTTGTTCATCTGAGGATAACGGTAACATCGGTTTAACATCTTTCAAATGATTTTGATAAATTAAATGAACATCTTTTTCTAATCTATCTCAAAAAACTTGTGCTGCGTTAGCTCCACAATAGTATTCTAATTTAGATATAGAATCATCGTATCTACATTTTATAAAATATGCAAAAGCGTATGGTACATGCTTAAGTATTAACTGTAAAAGATTTTGATGAATCTATCGGATTCGCATGTTCTACTTTTTCCAGAAAACATTCAAAATCAGCGTAAATCACAAAAGGAACTTTTAATTGTTTTTCAAAATTTTGAAACTGTAAAATATTTTCAGGCATTGAGTGACCATATTTATTAATTTTTAGATCCGTTGTAGGCATTCTTGTAAATATATGATTGCAATCCATTTTTTGGTGAAAATTTAATTTTGATTCAGAAGTAAAATATATCAAACAACCATCACAAAAAAATCTTTTATGGCCTTGTTTACTTATTTGTGATGAAATTAATCTAGACATATCTTTTATCCAACAATAATGATAATTTTTATTAAATTCATCACTAATAAGCAATAAATTAACATGCACTCTACGTTTATATCTAGTATAATGTAAGGGTCCAACAACTTGTATAACTGGTTTTTTGTTTTCATACATAGTCTCTAAGCCATACACATTGATCGATATATTATTCATCTGTTCAAATTTATTTATGTCTTTTAATTTAACTGGAAACTCAATATTAGCAAAATTTAAAATATTCGAAAAATGTGGGTATGAACTCATTCGATGTGAACTAACATTAGTAGGAAACAAGGCACTTATTACACTCCCAAGCGAAACAACACTGATCATTGTTTTCAACGGTTATGATGGCTCTTTTCACACTGATTGTCTTTGGTAAGGGGATATATGATGACGCTCGGAATGGATTAAATTTGTTGATGTTCAGTTCCAAATATAATATATTTTCTAAAGACCATCCTAAATAAATAAAAATATTTAGTTACTAAAACCCAAAACATAAAGTAATTTACCTGAACCATGTGCTTCAAATCATAGATATTTGGCAAGTTTGACGAAACCGTGGCGATCTTATTTTTTGTATTGAAGGATTTGATTTCTTGAATTTCCCTCGTAGGTAGTACATATGAACCAAACAACGTGACATTTAATTTTATGGAGCTGTGTTTTTCAATTTCATCACGAATTAATCTTGAGTTCTTCGAAAAACTCATTGAAATTTGTATGACACTGAGAGGGTGTTATTCTATAAGTGATGATACGATTTTTAAAAGCACAGTCAATTACTTGCACACCTTGTCTATAATCTTTACAAGAAGCATTCCTATGCTGATTAGATTTTAAATGTGAGGTAAACAATCGATTTGAAATGTTCAGATTACATACCCTGCAATATTTCAAATCCAGTTTCCTCTTTTTTGTTGGTGGCTGCCTTGAACTACTTTCACCACACACCTCTCTTTCATGTCGACGTAAACTATCTTTTCTTGCAAAAACTTTTCCACAGTTATTACATGTAAACATATTTACGTAAATATTTGATCACATCACTATTTGATTCATTACATACTACTACCCATTTTCTAGATATAAGCTCCGTCAGTCATCTTTAAATTATTAATTAATTTGCAAATTGAGCACTTCTTTTGCGAACTATTGGTCCATCAAATTGTGTTTCAAAGGGATTATTGTGGTGAATAAAACATGGTAACAAAATTTGAATAAAATAGTCTTTCGTACACGATTCCGGTAAGCGATGCCACACAGCTAATAACTCCGTTGCAAGAACATTGTCTTTTATGTATTCTTTTAAAAATTCCACTGGTATTTTCGCAATCTCTAAATCACTTAAATGTCTTAATTTTAGCGAACCATTCGATAAATCTGTTACTAAACGTAAATTATATTTCTCACTAGACATCGTTGAACTGAAGTCTAGGGCTATCCTTCGTTACTTAAGTAATGTCTGTTATAATGTAGTAGGGTGATAAGTTGTGTTGGGGTAGGTCAAGAACAAGGGTCATGGTTAAGGGGTCAAGGTCTAGGGGACAAAGTCTATGGGTCAAGGGTCAAGGTCTAGGGGTCAAGGTTATGAGTCAAGGTTAATGGGGTCAAGGTTAAGGTGTCAAGGTTATGAGTCAAGGTTAGGGGGTCAAGGTCAAGGGGACAAGGTCAAGGTCGAGTGGTGGGGGGTGGCATTAGAATCGGCGAATCCACTCTACTTATATAGAGCAGTACTCAGTAATGGTGCAAAAGTACGTAACCGAATATTTCCACAAGAGTGACAAAATTGACAACATTTATGGACCCTCATACAATTCGAAAACCTCCAAGTGGTATCTCGGTAACAAAGAATTCAACTTCGATACGAGGACAGGACGTCTTACTGTTGGAGACGCTGCGTTTCAAGGATCACCTGGTCTTTACCAGCTGATATTCTACAAGGACCCCGCATACACTCCAGATGACAAAATCGTGTACCAAAAAGTTTTGGAGCGGGCATTAGTACACCGGAATGTAAAAGGACATTTGTAACCCTCAAACCAATCAAACCAGGCAGTAGCAGCGAAGGAAGAGGTATGAAGTTGAAATATAATACAAAGCCTATGGAATACGTCTACTGGGACGATCCCAATGAATTGGTAGATCGTTTAAGGTTACTTTTTGCATCAAAAGAGGCCGGCAACACATCCCACGCCAACGAAATTGTAGTGATAATAAATGAGCTCAAAGAAGCCAATATTATACGCGACAAATAACCAAAGTAGTCATTAGTAAAATGTCTCTCGATAACTTTGGTCGAAGTGCTGTTCAACAACAGCAACCGAGTGATTATGAGCGCGCAAAAATACCATTTTCCTTCACAGCAAATGGAAATATGGATGTAGCGAAAGTGATAATTTCAAATGTTGGAGATCCCAAAGCGGATATGGATGCCACCAATAAACTCTATGTCCATGACAGAGTACGCGACAAGTTGTCTCAAATTAAAGAGGACTTTCAAGAGGCACTCAATGATTTCAGCGATAAGGTTTACAGCAGTATGCGAAAACTTGAGAAAAATCAACATACTATTGATAGCAGCTTAAGGGTTAATCAACAGACCTTTCTGGAATTTCAGTCGAATACAAACGTCCAGCTTAACCAGCTTACGAAATTGCCACAGCAAATTGAACAGAATCTAAGACAGAAGTGATGAAATTTTGCAATTGAAAAACGATATTGATGAAGTGAAGGCCATCACAGAGAAAATGCTAAAAGTTGTACCCGAAGTATATGTGGATATGCAAAAATTACACGATGAAATGATTGATAAAGTTAATGAGATGAACTTAGAGATGAAAAAATTGTCAGATGGCATCAAGAGCGAATTGCGATCTCACAAAAACGAAGTCTCTTCGCAAATCAACATTCAACTAAAGATGACTAATACAAAAATTGTAGCCATTCAACAGCAACAGCAGCAGCAACAGCAATCTGCTCTAAAGACTAAATAAAAAGGCATCATCCATGTTAAATTATAGTAGTCATCATGAATTATTCAAAGGAAAAAGTTCAAGTTGTAAAGGAGCTTCATCGACCTGTGAGAAAAAAATTTCCACGACGTCACACCGTCATTAAGGGTTTCGATGATTTATGACAGTCTGATTTAGGACAATTAGATATTTATGCGGGAACTAATAGAAATTTTAAGTATATCTTAGTGGTAATTGATTGTTTTTCCAAGTACGTTTGGACGAGGCCGCTGAAATCAAAATCAGGAGGGGTGACAAAGGCTTTCGAGAGTATTCTCACTGCTAATGGTGGGCGCCGTCCGAAAAACTTGCAAACAGACCATGGAAAAAAATACTACAATACAATAGTAACTTTACGAAACTGATGCAAAAATATTCCATTAACCATTATAGTACATTTATTGGCATGAAAGTGGCTATATTTGAGCGCGTGATAAGGACCCTAAAGGAGAAATTATTCAAATATTTCAGTTTAAATGGTAGTTACAAGTGGATTGACATTTTACCTGATATCGTTCAGTCTTATAACAATCAAAAACATCAGATAACGAAAATGCGTCCTAGCGACGTAACTGCTGCTAATGCTAAAAACATTAAAGTATTTAATAGGTTGAAAATCAGCGGACCTAGGAAACTCTAGGTGGGTGATGTGGTGCGAATAAGTAAAGTGAAACATGTCTTTGAAAAATGGCACACCAGAAATTGGACTACAGAGCTATTCAAGGTAGGTCAATATCTGTTAACGAATCCCATTACCTATCTGTTGGAAGACATGAGTGACAGACCAATTCAACGGGGATTTTATGAGGAAGAATTACAAAATCCGCCAACCCTGACGTTTATCTCGTGAAAAAAGTGTTGCAGAAAATAGGCAATAAAGTCAAAGTTCGATGGTTGGGTTTTGATAAAAGTCACGACAGCTGGATTGATTCCAGCAACAGGTTATAACTTGTAAAACAGGAGTAGGAGATGGCGGAGATGTTATAAAACCCTTCTGGATTTCCCATTACCTTCAGTAAGAGCACTTCTATTTGATGAGCAGCAGTATGAGTGATACTAGTTTTGAAGAAATTAACTACAACGCCGACCTAGATAGAATCTTAAACACGTTAGAAGAAGCAGTTAAAACAGAATCGTTTTACCTGTTACACACCAAATTTCCGAGGATCAATTCTGAGTTGGAAATCCAATGTGCATTATGTCCAGCTCGAACGTTTGCACCAGTAATTATTCTACAAAAAATAATGTGAAAATTGTCTTGAACCATTTCGAATGGATGGATGTTGTATGCGTCCTGAAGTTGATGAAAAATAATTATTTAGAAAACCCAAATATGGCTAGTCACGAGGTGCAGCACCAATTTCTTGCGGAGAATTTCTACATATAACCCAAACAAGGTCTGAGAATGATGAGAAACTAATCTTGTTGATGCAAAATATTATAGCGTTATATTTCTCTCATAGTGATGTAGTGGAACTTTTAAAAATTGAACAAATAATTTCTAGTAGAGTAGAAGCATATTTAGAAATGAACTTTTGTAAATATTATTTCAAAGTTTTAAATGAAGTTTGTTCATGGAAACATTTAATTTGTTCGCAACCAGTTGAACGTCTACTATCATCTTTTTGTTTTGATAATACATCTCAACTGGGTATTGCTTTAAGAGAATATATTTATTATTACAAAGATAAAATTGTAGCTGATATTGTAGCGAGAAAACCTCAATAAAATGTATAAAATCATCCCGTTTTTAATTTTCCTTCAGTTAATATGTTACAATCATGGAGTGTACAGATTGGTATCAAGTATACGAACACAGATTACGTACCTTTGAAAACTGGCCCTCAGAATTCTCAGCTTCCAGACTAGCAAGGGCTGGCTTTATTTATTGTGGACAAAATGATGTAGTAAAATGTGCATTTTGTGGGACTGAAAGATTCAACTGGCAAATGACTGACGATCCTGTAGCTGACCATTTAGGTTGGAATCCAAATTGTTCTTTCTTCAATTCAGATAGCGTATACTTAATAAATATTAAAAAAAACGGTTGTTCATAAAGATAAAATATGTGTTGCCAGCAGATTTTCTACGTTTGGTTTTGGCCTATAGCTCTAAAGCAGAGACATTGATTTAGCAAAACTTGGATTCTTTTATAGTGGCTCAGGAGATAGAATCATATGCTATTGCTGTGGCATACAGATTTCAAACTTGCTGTCAACGATGATGTAACTGAACGACATTTGATGATATCCAACAACTGTCTAATGATTCAAAAAACAATAGAAGATTCAAAAGCTACTAACTTATCTTGCAAAATTTGTTTAACTAATGAAATATCTTTTGTACTTCTTCCATGTAGACATTTAGCCTGCTGCTTAAGTTGTTTTATAGATATTGATAAATGTTGTATCTGCAGGTGTGAGACGGTTGTGTATTTAAAGGTCTTTATTTCTTAAAATAAAAAGCTGTTTTCATATATAATATATCGTTTTATTTTAATACCTAAGAAAATTTACAACATAAGAAAATATTGTTGTTGTGTCCAACAAAGAGAACACCATTGCCATTTTTGTCTATACAATTGATGTAACTGTCTAGCCTCAGACCTTACATGATATTTTCGTTTATGATGCTTATGAGTTCTTTTTGCTTATATCTAAAAGGATATCTTAAGCTCAGTAAACATACCTTTGCATACCTTGTATAGTGTATAATCAGGAATTTTGTGGTATGTAAACCAAGCGCAATAATCATCATAATCGAGGTATAGTTCTAGATAGTTACAATTCAACAAAACTACTTTTAATTCAAACGGCATATCTTCTGGTTCAACATGTTCAAACTCCTCTAGAATAGCATCTTAATCTAGAGTTGAGTTTGAATATGCTTCTAAAAATTGTTGATGCTTATAGGCTGGAAATATTCTAATTATTTGTTGTGTTAGACTCCATGGCAGTGGTGACTGGGAAACGAATCTACTGATTTTATTAATTTTACTGCAAATTGTTTTAATTGAGGCTTCTTGTAATGTTAAGATGTTCTCCATAACTTAGGGTTACCTAAAAGAGAGAAATAATTCAAATTAAAATTGTTTAATCCTATTGAGTTTTATGTAAGATGTAATTTTGGTTAGAGTCTTTTGCAAATTTTTCCAAACAATCTAGATAGTCCTGAAAAGTTATTTTTCGTCTAACCAAATTTCTCTTTACACCCTTAGCCTTTTTAACACATGAATTTCCTTGTATTTTATAGGTATACTGTTTAGATCGTAAGCCTACAAAGAATAGAAGCATTTTACCATTTGCCTCATCTTTCATGAGACCTGGGATTTTTTTATTTATCAGTGGTATATCCCAACGATTATCTGAAGAATAATCTCTGGTATCAAATCGATGAATGTTAGTTTTGATTACATCTTCATATACATCATTACATTGAATTTCATATATTAAACTCTCTGTGTCAGTGTATAATAGTTTACATCGTTCTAGAGGAAATTTGTTTAGCATGAAGTCATAATGAAATTCATATCATTCTCGTGTTCGAATAAACAACTACAACAATAAATGTATACATATATTATTCAAGTAATCATTATCCCGCTACATACATTCGACAATGTTCCCTACAACTTTATAAATGAGATATCATGTCTATGTATTTGATTCCTCAGAAAATATATATCACTATAATCACCGAGGGTTTTCAAGTTAAACTGACTCCAAATCAACTTAGCATGGGCATAGTCATCATCACTAATATCTTCATCGCAAAGTCTATTGTAAAATTCTTTCTTTTTTGGTAATTCTGTCTCTTCCAGTCAGTCAAATTTACCCAGATAATCATAGAAAAAGACTCCTTTTCGGTGAAGTAACTTAAGTTTTTCTATAGATAAATCTTTAAATTCACTATTCAAGATACTAAAATTACCTTCATTAAGTGTGGATACTAGAGAGTCCAATGAACACCCCATAAACCTAAAGGAATCGATATATCTGAATTTAATTTTTGTTTCGGTATCGTGAACAGTGAAGCTGATGTACTTCTCCATGTTCACAGGCAACAAATGAATGTAATTTCTTTTAGCTAAGTCTCTAATTATGAAGTGACTATCATAGCCACTCAAATTATGGAATAAAATGGGTACCATGAAGGATTTTCTATATAGAAGGTTGCACTGATTGGGCATATGGGCATAGTCTCTAAAATTCCCGGAAAGATGACAGCGTTCGCGAACGATTTTATCCTGAGATTCAAAGGGTTTCTCACAAATGTGACAAACCCCAGAAGCATCCTTTAAGTTTACTTCGATATTCATTGGCTCAACTCAAGCTTTGACTGAACAAATTTGGCGACTGATTCCATTTCTTCTGCGAACCAAGAAATGCATTCCGGATCCCTATAACTTTTATAAAAGGAATACTCATTATTAAAATTACATTTAAATAAATATCCTGCACTGAAAGCTCTATGTTTTTGATATTACAAGCTATTGCTTGTAGTACTGTTATCTTCAAAGGGCTCTAAAAGAGATTCAAAGTCAGCATATACGATGAACGGAACTTTTTCTTTGAATACATCTATATATAAATAGGCAAAGACAAAACGGTTAGGTACCATTTTCTCCTCTGTTTCGCGACCGATTTTCTTTATTTTTGATTTGTTTAGTAGCTATTGACGACCTTCAGTGCAGAATATATAAAGAATCTTTATTTATATATTTTAAATTAACTAATTCAGAGATAAATTATTAATAAAATGCAAGTGAGTGGCGCCCTCTATGAACAATAGCTTAATCTAATATTCGAATGTTGACAGTTGTCAAGAATAAAAATCCAATCGTGGACAATATTTATTGTATGATCTGTGGGACAATCATAGCGAGGTATAAAAAAATATTAGTAAGTTCATTTATGACGTTAATTTTTTACAAAAACGATGGCAGCTATTACTGAAGTGACCAAAGCGATGTGTTTACGTATACGAAGAAAAGTTTTATGCAAGTACACAATTTAGAGATTCTAAAGCTAATTGATACATTTGATTTCCGAACCTGAAGAGCAGAATATCTATATTCTTTTAGTCATGAATGTCTCACAAATCTAATAACAATTTGCATATGCATCCATTATCAAAAGCTACGAAGACACTCAAGAGATGTGATATGCAAATATATTTTTAATTATTTATATTTATGCCATGTGCAAATAAAACTTGAATAAGTATTACAGTATTAGCATTAAAATAAGACGAATCAATTTGCAGTTTAATTTGATATAAGGTAATCTTATAAATTAATTTTAACATCTCATCTAAAAACTAGCAGTCAGTCAGAATAGTTTAATGTTCTTTTAACAAGATGTGATATGCTGCAAATATATTTTTTCTTATTTATCTAATAATATAATACCTATAATGTTTCTTTATTTACATACATTTTATTTATATGCAATTTTCGCAAACGGCACTACGATTTTGTCGAAATACCATTTCCGGGTTTTGGCATGTACAAATCGGGCTCAATCGTATTACCGAGAAAGAACGAGATTGTGACTATTAAAACTGCTCTAGAAAAATTCATTCACTAGAAATTGATGTTTTTCTAACATTATATTTTTACAGTTGAACCTTTAAAGATTTTAAAGTAAAAAGTGCTGGTTAAGGGATTTTTTGATGGGTAAAAGTTATGTGTTCTTATGTTAAATTGTGCCCCTCAATGAAGTTGCCATGAGCAGTTACACATGCATATATAAACTGACTGAGATATAAGGCGCTGAAGGTTATAATTATACAGGGTGATTCCAGAAATGTTAGAAACCAAATGTTTTATTGGGTGGCTCATAAACAGTTGCCTACACACATATATTGGGTAGTCTAGAGACAGTTACATATACAGGGTGGTGGAAATATATTGCAATATAGTCCGTGGGTTCAACTTAAAATTATAAAACTAATATTCACTTTCACTTTTCTAGAACTTCATTTACATTAAAACAGCTGATTCAAATATCATAATAACATTCCCATATACGCTAGTCGTCGCGATATATCTGAACTTTCCATCGTGGCTGCTTCTTTATAAGACCAGCATAGAAAATTCTGGCAAAATCCATCATCACTCCTACCGCTGCCAAGTCGTTTCGAGAACCATTTCTTATCTTAAAGCGATTGTTGTCGTACTGAAATGGAACAGGGTCGGCTTTGGGTAAATTTCGTAACAATATTATAAAGTGGAATAATTGTAATGAGTATTTTAATAAGTGTTAGAGAGTTGAAATTAAACTGAATCACTTCATCTTGAGAAAAATTAGACCGATTGTATGTTTATATGTATGTACCTACCAACATTTTTTATGAACCTTTCCATTTACGATTAATTAACCATGCAAATGGAAATTGAATAAGTATTAGTAGTAAAATGAAACAGATTATTTTGAATTTTCGAATCGAATTGTGATTTACATTTATTTGTTATATTATCCTACCGGTTAACAACTGAATTATTTAATTTTAAGAAATTTCATGTTAACTAGATTTTTGTCTTTAATTTCCACTTACTGCCTCTTTGCCATACCTTATATCATTAAGCTATGCATTAAGAATGTGCTCACAAATAAAGTCCTATTAATTACATATGAAAAACAAGTTGAATTTTGTTAGGAATTGAGACATTGGTCGAATTTCGACCACTGGGCGATCGCTAGTAATTTTTAAACTATACATGTGATAACTTTGGAAATTCTATTCTGCAATCGTTAAACTGCATGCAGAACAGTGTGTGCTCTTTCAACTTGTCTTGAGAAGGAAAATAATTTAGACATCTATCACAAATGTGTTTCTTTCCGTTATGTCTGGACACTGGTCTATGTAAAAGCCGCGAAATGTCATTGATCCAACAATAATGATATCTATAGGATTTCATTATCATTAATTATTATCACCAAGGTTATACGCATATCCAGAGTTTATTCGCATTAGTAAGCGATCAAGGTTATCCTCTAGAGGGTGGTATATATATCGAAGAATGATGCTTTAAATGATATACAAGAAGGATAGGGTTGTGTTCAAAGACCCATTCATTGCATTTGCAAGGTTATCAACTTAAGATTGCTTGTGTGAATATTCTACTGGAAAGTGGGAGAGATATTGAGCATATAAAATCCCTTTAACACTCATGATCTAACAAACTAAACTTCACCTGTAAGTTGTTTATACATAGTATCAAAACATGTCAATTTTAAGAAAAGCATTGGAAAGTGAGAAAATTAATATAATACAAAATATAAGATTGGTGCCACCGTATGAAACAGATTCACAAGAGATGATGGATATAGACGAGATGGTAGCTTTGGTAAATATATAATATGAAAGCAAACAATTTTTTATATCTGATGTATTTTAGTTGGAAGATGAAAGACATGAAGGGACCGAGATTCTGCAACCAATATCGCCGGTTGAGGCATAACAGATATTAAATGAGTTAAAATTAGCAATGATCTATTTTGAAATAATGTAAAGGTTGTTTTCATTTTGCAGTTAACGGTTCCGGAACAAAACAATGAGCAAACAGAAAATCAATGTGAGGAGGAGGCGGAGGAGGAGAAGGTAAGATTCACTTTTTGTAAAAATTGTCATTGTGTTTCTGATTTATATTTTATAATAGGATGCTGAAATTCAAGAGGCTCTAACGAAGTGCCGAGAAGAAACAAATGAGTTGCGGCAAAAACTAAAGAAAGCATCTAAAAAAGAAGAAGATTTAGAAAATATTATTATTACAAGAAGAAGAGGGGAAGCCATGATTCGGCGAAGTATATGTCAGTTTCGTCGGGTCATGGCAACTAATGTTTAAGTTTAAAATAATTTGTATATAATTATAATATAGTTTTAAAATTAGTCTGTTCATCTAGTACAATTATTAATTTCTTGGTATACTGTTTAAGGTAAACCGACTCTTCTCTACCTTTAACATATATACAGTTTGTTTTGGATGTTATATGATTAATTATTTTGGCAAATTTGTGAAGAGGTGTGAAACCATCCGACCAAGTAATGTAATGATGATTCCTGGTAAGCCACTCGGCTTCTCTCTGAAATTCTGGTAATGACAAATTCGTTTACCATCATGAGCAGCCAATTCTTTAACTACGAATCTTGCTTTTTCAATTTTGAATCCTTGCATGTCAAGAACAAGATTCATATTTTTAAATTGTTGAGAAGTTTTAAAATTTTTCAGTATTATGAATATAGTTCTATATCTTTTAAAAGTTGTTGTATTTTATTTATGTGCTTTTCAAGAGCTGTTTCGTACTTAGTAGAGAGGATTCGCCGATTCTAATGCCAACCCCAACCACTCGGCCTTGACCTTGACCCATTAACCTTGACCCCCTTAACCTTGACCCCTCGACCTTGACCGCTTGTCCTTGACATTGACAATCGCACCTATTAAAAGTTACTATTTAAAACCAGAATTACCAAACACAACTTCGTAGTAATGTCGTTTGATTTGTTGTTACCATTTAACGATTTAAAAATGTGGCGTGCATATGCATCTGTTGTTGAAGTGAAAGACTAGAAAAGTGCATTGGATTATGTTTGCGTTGAACTTTCAAAAAATATTTTTGAGTATGAACATGAGGCGATTTACCGTATGGGGAAAATACTAACAGAAGATGAGTGCTACAATATGGCGGAACAAAATAATAAAGGATTAAAACTAACAAAACTGTACAAGAAAAATTCAATTTGTGAGGAATGTTGGGCATCTTCGGTGAGCAAACTAAAAATTTCCGAGATATGTGAAATGCTCAGCTATCTAACAGAAAAAGCCAAGTTACGATTAGCATTCCCAAAAGATTATTGTTCAGAAGATTGCTACAAAAAAATTGAAAATGAAATGGAAAAAAATGAAGAAGAAGAACTTCAAATACCATCTCCCACCACACCTCCTACCACATCTCCCACCACCATGTCTGCAACAAACATAATGGAGAGTCTGTAAGAAGGTTCCTCAGTTTATAATTTGCACCAGCAAGATGTTTGGTCAATATTCTACAACACCACCACGAAGTGTATTTTGTAATCAAAAAATAGAGAAGAATAAAGCTAAAAAGGAAACAGAATTAGTGATAATCGGGGAAAGAAGGTATCCTTTGAATGTGGTCAAAAGTAAATTTCTGAGAGTTGGATTAGTATACGAATATGGATTTGAACCTGGTGTAAAAATAGCAGGCATGAAAAATAATTCAATATTTTCAATGAAAACGATTGGAATAAGTTGTTAAAATATCAAGGAGTAATAACGAATTATTTCTTTGGAAATGATGTGAACGAAACGATTTCTACAGATGAATTTACAATTTATTTTGATAGTATTTCAAATACTAAAATAATTCAACTTTGGTCAAAAGTTTCATATATATATTTGGGATATGAATCCGTTTGTAAACTATGGGAGTTGATACCTCTTTTGAAACATATGATAGCATTATTTAAAAGGCAACAATTCCAACGTTATCTAAAAGTTTTGCAAGAGGAATTACAAAGCGAAAGAGGGAATTTTTATACAAGAGCTTTTAACATTCTGCATACATGCGAAAACTCTCCTTCTGAAAATATTGGGTTAACTATAGAATTTATGGATGTATATCCCGAAGTATTTGAAAGTTATTTTGAGAAAAATGAAAAAAGTCACCTTTAAAGAAAATAACCAGATAATGACAATGGTAATATGGAAATATGCTTACCAACAAACAAGGAAATCGCATTGGGAATACGTAGCTGCAGAGAGATTTCGATTTTATGATAAAATTGTAAAATTATCACATATTATCAATCCTGTTTTAGATTGTAAGCATAGGTTTAGAATATATACAGATAGATTTAAATAAAACAGTATGTAAAGTAAATTAATTTTAATTAAATTAAATAATTACATCTCAAAGTATTTTATTTTTATGTACCCATGAATTAAATTTGTTTTCCAGTCCTAACCATTTAATAAAGTTTTTGTCTCCTTTTTTTCTAACAATTTTTTCAACCTGTAAAAGGTAAGTTGAGGATTTGTATATTTCACTTTTCTAATTTTAAATATTTCGTTAGACCAACTAGGGGTATATCCTCTTGTGAATTTTCCTCGATGTTTACTAATTCGAACAGTCATTTTCCTTGAATTTTATGTTTTTAGGATCAACAACTGTACAGTGCTAAGCAGAATTTTAGATTTTTTTATATTGACATCACTTGGTTTCATATGTATAGTAGAGTGTTTACTATTATTATAAGTTTTCACAATTTCAGGAAGTAAGTCTAACCACTTATACAGGCCTTGTAGACTAAATTGTTTCCACATTAAATTTTTTAAAGTTCTGTTTACTCTTTCAACTACACTAGCTTTTAAAGTGGAATAACTACTGTAATGATTAATTTTAAATCGTTCCATTAATTTCTGAAATTCTTTGTTGTAGAATTCTTATCCATTGTCTGTTTGAAGATTTCGTGGTACATTTTTCATTTTGGTGAGAATGTTTTC
Source organism: Octodonta nipae (assembly GCA_034190945.1). Lineage (NCBI taxonomy): Eukaryota > Metazoa > Arthropoda > Insecta > Coleoptera > Chrysomelidae > Octodonta > Octodonta nipae. The sequence goes on from CM067217.1 coordinate 31,155,864, forward strand.
CATTGCATGTCTTACATTTGTAGCAGATTTGCTTTTTACCGGTTCACACCAAACAAATTTGTTCAAAACGTTAATAACAACCAAAATGTAACGATATCCTTTATTAATTTTAGCATAAGGGATCATTTCCACCAAATCAGCCTGACAAAGATCATTTAGTCCAGTCACAAGCACCTTTCGACGTTTAAAATTTATTCCGGCAGGTTTATGAAGTTCATCAACTACTTTTTTTTTCAAATCACTCATTTTTACTCAAAGGACATTGAAGCACTATTTCAACAAATAATTTGTCATGGGGTCTAATATGGGTAAAAGCAAGCTCATCACCCTTTACAATCTTTTGGTTCACAATGCTTTTCTTGTCAAATTTTCTAATATTAATGCGAATAGTTGTATCTACGTTAATATTGATAGCTGTAATCGTTCCAAAAATTGATGCAACATAGGAAACTGAATTATTTTCTAAGAAATAGAAGCCAGCATTTTCACTTAAGTCAAATGTACCCCTTATATATAATACAAGGCGTTGTAAGACTTGCGGGGTTAAAAAAATAAAGATTCTTGTTTTCATCATATGAATCAGTTTTTGAACCGAGCATATGAGGACCGAATTTATCAATAGGGCATTTTTATCTGATTATTTTTGCCTCACGTAATTCTTCTATGATACTATAAACTTCTTTGGAATGTGATGTATTCCCAGCAGCTGTGCTTGCCAGTAACTAACGAAGTCTATCTACGATTTCGTTAATGTCGTCATAATATATATACAGTCTATTGGCTTATTGGATAATTTTAGCATTCCACCATATTTGAATGTATGAACTTGCCTTAAACGTTGAGCGGGAGGCTTTGGTTTATTAAAGGAAACAGATTAGTATTTATCATAGGCTGGTTCCAACTCATGCCCTATTTTAGGGTGGTTTTTTATATATTGCCGTTTCTGGCTCATCCCCTATTTAGGGGTAGTTTTTTGGTTGAGGGTGGTTTTTGTTTGGGGGGGTGAGGTGTAGATATTTTCTGACGGAGAATTAATAGTGTGTTATTTTAAATCGGAGATGGAATTCTCGAAAACTTGTCATCGTTTTACCGGCTCACCGAATGGATGTTAAAAAATTGATAATGTTACTACTATATGCTTTCCCACGCATAGAATTAATGTGGAATATAAAATTTAATTGGATACCCAACTCTGTTTCTCAAACCATAAAAGAATTATATTCGAGACAGAAATTGGTAATCCCAGGAGAACATATTTTTATAAATAATATAAATTAACATGTAAGCTCCATTACCTGAATCTCTCATCGTAATAAAAAGTTTATTATATTGAGATACGTGAGAAGATTATATATTTTTTTTCAAACCATAAAAGAAATACGAAACAGGAATTGGTAATCCCACACAACAACATATTTTTCTGTTAAAAATATAAATTAACATACAAGTACCATTAACTTGAATTTTACGTCTATAATAAAATAGCTAAATTTATGATATTGAGATACGTGAGAAGATTATAAAAACTTGTAACATGAAAAAATAAATAAGATACAAATACGTCTGTAATAAAATAGCTAAATTTATTACATTGTAACATGAGAAATAAAAAATTCTACGTAGAAGTCTGCAAGCACAAGATCGCAGTGTTACTGAACTTGAAGAAGCGAGTGACTGAGATCGTATAAAACATTAACTGCTGCGGTCAATAAGATATAACACAGTCTTCTTTTGAGTTGCGAGCATCCTACCGTAGCAGTTCATCGCAGTCAAAGTGTTTGTGTAGAATTTTTTCATTCGAATTGGGGGAATCAAATCGTTGCAGTTCTGCAAACAATTTTGTTCAAGTTCATCAAAGTGATTTTTGTGCAGTTATCTAATAGCAAAGTAAGTAAAAAATTAAAATATTTCTATTAACATTTGCAAATTTGATTGTATAATCTTAAAATAAAAAAGTTGAAAGTTAAAAACAGTTTTGTTTTGATTTAATATAATACCAAAAATGCGAAAAAATCTTTAACATAATACAAAACTGTTTTATACAAACTTTTCAACTTTTTTTATTTTAATATATATATAAACATCATGTGTTTTTCAACAATCTTTTTTCTTACGTTTTAGATGAGTTTTTTAACAGAAATTAATAATGTATGTTCATCCCCAGTTAAAATCAAACCGATTGTGAAGCTGAGGGATTTGCCCTTGAATGAGAAAAATAGAATTTTATCGGCAAGAGTGTGCAAGTCGAAGTTCGGTGAGAGCATTTACTTAGAATTGGAGAATAATATAACATTCCTACCTAAAAGAGCTACAGAGGTGTTCAGGGTCCACTTGAACAAATTTGCCGGTGGAAACTTCCAAGTAATTTACAAGGGGGAGCAGCCGTTGGCGGGATATAGACACAGGACCCTTTTCGAAATTACAGAAGATTAAATTTTTCAACTGTAAGTTTTTTCAAAAATTTATTCCACGTTATTTCCCCATATTTTTTCTGTTTTCTGTTTTTTTCTTTAATATTATTCATTTTTAAAAAGGAGCTTATTCTAAAATCTTAAAAAATAAGGAAAAAATGGCTACTCTCAGCGATGAGATGATCAAACATTTTAAACAAGTTGAAATTAAACTCTTTAAAAAGTTATGTTCTCCAGAAGAAATTTCAAAATGGTTGCAACATACTAAAAAACATATAAGGTTTTTCAATCGTGCTATACATAATACTGACTTATCTATGATAGGTACTTTGCGTAAATTGCAAACGAATATCGGTCATTTGAGGAGATTTCAATTATTACTTAAACAAAATTTATTCAAGTCTGGTGGTAAATTTAATAATAGAGAAAACATTTCAGATAGAGTTTGTTGGCAAGATATAAAATTTCATGTTTTCAGAGTAGAGTAAGGACTTGGCTAATTATTAACAAATCTCATAAAAACGTACCAGAATTTTTTGCAGATGCTTATCAACTTTTCCAAATTAGAATCAAAAATATTTTAAAAAATATGCAAGTAATTAAAGTAAACACCACTTTTTGTGCTGAATTTATTAAAAGGACAGGTTTGGAAGAAATCTTGGAAAATAAATACTTTATTACTAGAAATGAAATTATTGATCTTGGAACAGACTTGAAACATTGGTTTTCAGTTAATGTAATTGATCAAATTTTAAATAAACTATCCGAATTCACTGAGAGTGGAAGTAATTGGGGTCTTAACAAAATTATTTCTATAGAAATTAATATAAATAAATTAGAACTGAGCAATGGAGGACGATCTTACATTGAGTTGCCGAACCAAATTAAAAAAAAATGCTTGCATCAATGTGCACAATTTTGATAATAAATGTTTTCTTTATGCAATAGTTTCAGCATTATATCCAGTTCAGAAGAATGCTGATAGAATATCATCTTATCCCAATCCTGAAAGTGTATTAAATGTTACTGGGCTAGAGTTTCCTATGGAAATTAGTAAAATTTCAAAATTTCAAAAATTAAATAATATTTCTATTAACGTATATATTTTAGAGTTGGTAACATCTAAAGACAATGAATATTTTCAAACTGTTCAGCATATAAATTTATTAATGATTCAAAATCAGGATGTTCCGCAGCATGAAGAAAACATTTCCTATCATTATGTTTGGATTAAGAATCTTTCTAGGTTAGTGTCAACTAAGTTAAATAAATGTAATCGCAAAAAAATCATTTGTGATAGATGTCAGAATTATTTTAGTAGTTTAGAAAAGTTAGATGCACATACTGAGTATTGTAAGGATATAAACAATTGTAAAATCAGCTTTATGATTGAATGGATTGTATTCATTCCCTTATTTTTAGTAAAGGTGTTAGTCCCCAATATATGTGACCTGGTCTATGCACAGGCAGGTTAGGTCATAAACTTTTTTGTAGATTCAATTCATTCATATGGTGAAAACCAGAATGTCATAATTTATTGAAAAGTTTGCTGAAACTTAAGAAAAAGTAGAGTACAAGTAGCAAAGAAAAACACTCATCATCACCATTTGAACCATTGAAAGTATTGACTGTATACAGCATTAAACTCCTCATGAACACTAATGATGGCTATCGCAATAACAATGAAAAAACTTGCAAACTCACTTCTTCAGTGTTACTCACTTGGTAATCCAAAACTAGTAATTCATGAGATTAACTGCGATAATATTTCTAGCAGAAATAATACCGAAGAAACAAATTATTTATCAATTCCTGTTTTCTTGAAACATTGTTTTAGCATGTAAGTCCTCTTTTCATAGACCAGGTCACATATAAGTTTATGTTTAACCTCATTGTAGAGCCTGAACACAATTCAATTTCAATAAAGCACATACACATGAGAATACATTTATTTTCATGACATTTTACATGTAAAAATAAACTAATTACAAATTTTTTTGTAACATTTAAGAATATAATTACATATTATTAGAACGTAGCATTTGACTACTATGTTCTCTCTTCTCCTGACTACTTGAAACGCTTTCTGTATCTGAATTGTCATTACCATCAGTTACATCTTTGCTGGCTTCAGTTGAACCTTCTTTAACATCAGTTACATCTTTGCTGGCTTCAGTTGAACCTTTAACATCAGTCTTATCCCTTGAGCCTTCATTTTGGAGTTTCTCCAAATCTTCCCTAGGGTCTTCAGTAAAACTCTTATTCCGTGAATTCATACCTGACATTTTATTAAATTGGAATATTTCAAACTCAATTCAATGCTGTAAAACGTATACTAACATTTACGAGGTTATAATAAAGAAGGTATTCCCCGATAGAAAAAAATTGTATTACATTTATCGCCATCTGTTAGAGGTTGGAGTAGATAACTCTTTTAAACTTAGAGCTCTATGGTTTTTTGCACTATAATTTAACTTAAGTGGCTACATCTAGTATGTGATAGGATACCTCTTATTCAGCTTACTTTTAATTTAACTCAAAAGTGTCAAATTTCTATACGAAATTTGGCACTTTTGTAAAATTCAATGTTCTGTCGTTTACCGCGCATTTTTCTCACATTCTCATTATTTGCATGGTGGTCGAGTAACGTGTTGGTCAATTATGGATGATTTTAACAAAACTTTGGGGTAAATATTACTTAAACAATTTGCGCTGAAATTATGTAATTATTTTCTCGTTTCTAGCCCAAGCTGTAAGAAATGTAGGACTGTTGAAGACGTGTTCCGGCATTACCTAGTCAAAAAAAAGAATAAGTCGCAATATAAGATCGGCGTTTTTTTAAATTTGGTAGAGAATTATCTCTACCGGAAAGACCCGTTTTGGTCGCGACATCATAATGAGAGGCTTAGGTACCGCCTTGGTGGCATAGCTCACATGGCAACTAAACATCAAGATATATTTCGACGGCATTTTGGGAGAAGTTTGTCACCTGCCGTGGATGATGCAGTCCCTTCAACTTCTGCTGCCAGTGGTAGTGGTAGCTTCCAATTACCACCATTGACAGCAGAAGTTGAGGGGGGTTCATCTTCTACGGCAGGTGACTTACTTAATTTAACATCTACTGCTGATTGTGATGGGAACCACCACTCATCGCAATCTGCAGTAGTTGTTATTCCTGAATGCCATCAAAATGTATCTGATGGTAGGCCGGCATCATCAACATTATTGTTGGGTGAAAGTACTCAGTCTGAACCCCCGTGTAGCATGTCCAGACATCGCCACCAACGTTGTTCGTCATCGGAATTAGAATTTTCCTATGACGAATCACGTTCTACAGATTCTCATGGTTCGTATAAACTAGGCATGGCTAATTTGGATGAGTTAGGTTTCAGAGGCTTTGATAAATCTGAATTAGAAGTACCTATTTTAGTTAACTACACAGAACCTGTAGTATCCCATTCTGCTCCCTCTCCTGCCACCATTACTTGTGAACCCAGTCCTTCTGAACCCAGACCTTCTGAACCCGGCCCTTCTAAACCCATTCCTTCTGATCCTGGAGTACATTCACCAGCCAGTAGTGGTGATGATGTAAGTATTCCATCTTCTACGGCAGGTGACTTACTTAATTTAACACCTACTGCGGATTGTGATAGGAACCACCACTCATCTCAATCTGCAGTAGATGTTATTCCTGCATGCCATCAAAATGTATCTGATGGTAGGCCGGCATCATCAACATTATTGTTGGGTGAAAGTACTCAGTCTGAACCCCCGTTTAGCAAGTCCAGACATCGCCACCAACGTTATTAGTCATCGAAATTAGAATTTTCCTATGACGAATCACGTTCTACAGATTCTCATGGTTCGGATAAAATAGGCATGGCTAATTTAGATGAGTTAGGTTTCAGAGGCTTTGATAAATCTGAATTCGAAGTACCTATTTTAGTTGGCTACACAGAACCTGTAGTATCCCATTCTGCTCCCTCTCCTGCCACCATTACTTGTGAACCCAGTCCTTCTGAACCCGGGCCTTCTAAACCCATTCCTTCTGATCCTGGAGTACATTCATCAGGCAGTAGTGGTGATGATGTAAGTGTTCTCCGTATGATGTCGCGAAAAAAACGGCTCAACGCCGATTTGCGACTTATTTTTGAAAATTTGCAGGTTTTGCCGAAGAACAAATGGTAAGACATATTTTAGTCATACATACATCTTTGTCAAATATGGTCTTTTTTTAGATTTATTCAACAGATTCTACATTCTTGTGAGTATCATACATTTTATATTATTGATGTTATTTTTTTAGCACTTGAATATACATACATTGCAGATCTTTCTCTACTAATTTGTTTAGAGTTTTGGTGTTTCACTTAAATCACGTCTCTGTTTTCACTTTGACCTTGCTTTCTTTCAATAACATACACATTTTTTAAGATACTGAACCACATAACCAGCAAAACCAAACATTACACAACTCGTAACCCTCATTCTCATACATTTCTCAAAATTTCTACCAACAGATAGGGATGGCAACATCGATTGAAATGTTCGATACATCGTTACTTCGATACATCGAATTTTAAAACATCGATGTAACGATGTATCGACTGATTATGATCGATGTTGTTAAACATCGATGTTTAAATATGGTGTTCGTGGTATTAAAAATGATTTGTTATACTCATTTTGAGTAACTCATCAAATATATTTAAAAGAAACAAATAATTCATTAAATAATAAAACAAATCTGCATCAAAACACAAAAACTGTTTTTATTTTTATCTACCAAAATTCATCGGGCAGAGTGTTTAAAAATAATAATTTTGGCAACAATTTTCCTGAAATACGGTTTCTCTCTTGAGAAACTGTATCTCCCTCCAAAGAAAATAATCTTTCTGAAGGTACCGAGGTACAAACAATACCAAGATATTTTCTTGCCAATTTTTATAGGCTTGGATAAGCTGATCTTATTTCCTCCCATATTTCTAATGGGTTTTCTTTCAATTTAGAGAGTGATGCCGAAAGGTATAAGCGTATCTCTAAGTTTAAGGAGCCTGAACCACTGCATTGGTAGTGTTGTGTTATTGTTGTGTAGTGCTGTTGTTACTGTAGTTTTCGGCTAAATCAATGGTAATATCGTGAAACACCGCCATCTAGGGGCTTCGATAAATAGTAGATGGCGCCCTAATAAATATTATTTTCTTCTTGTGCTCCTGTGCTTTTAATGCCATATATTTCCACTTTTTTATTCTACCTAAAATTACTTTTTACGATTTTTTGATGGTAATTATATTTGCTACAGAAGACAAAATTATTCTGTTTTATTGCTTAGAGCATTTACTTTCTAGAGATAGCCTGCAGTGCACAAATGTCACGGTAAGACTAAGGAGAGAGAGGGCAATAGAGTGGGCAATAGGCTATTTCACTCGGTTGGGAGCTGCTTCCAATAAAGCATGTTGTTCATTGGCTGCGTCCACCGACCATCCACCTACTAAGTGAAATAGCCTCACAGTTTAATCTTTTGGTTAGTAATATATTATCAGAATTCCTTAAATATTAAAGTTACGGAGTTACCTTCAAAATACAAAAATATTCTCATTTTTTATCTTAATTTAAATATAAGTGTTGCAATAGTATGTGTTCTAAATTGCAATTTGACTCCTCGCCAATATTTTTATATAACTTTCTAGGCTTTATCCCCATTATGAAGTTCTTTACTGGACTAATATATGATCAGAACCAAAATCATATTTACAATATTAATTAAAATTACAATGTAATTAGTAAAGTAATAATAAAAAGCTAATAACTGAAAAACTAATTTTCTATAGCTAATTTCCAAATGAATATCTAATATTAAGGCACTTGGAACTCAAAAAGGATATTCGCAAAAGTTATAAGTAAACAGTTCGATATAGGAGAACACTTTTCTATACTTGTTCTGCATTTTTTCGTAGTAATAACGTACTCACATTTCAGGAGTTGTCTGAGGGCAGACAGATCTTTCATGCTTGAAATGGCTGTTACGATCATATTTAAAGTACTGATCGTTTACATGTCTTCTACGACGCACTATTTTACTATATCTGCAATTCACCAAAAACTGGATGTCTAGAAAGCATCTGTTGGGTGAAATGGATACCTGCACTTGGCTTATTTCACATCCCATTGGACAATTTCTTTTGAAAGTGCCCCGTACTTCTGTTAAGAAAGGGCAATCCTGTCTGTAGACATTATCAGTACGATTATATCGGCCAATCCACCTGTGAGGATTCCTTCCTGTTTGAGTTAATGGAAATATATCAATTAACATATCGGTTAATTGGTTAATTTGGTGTGGTTTCTTCCAAAATACGGCGGGCCACTGCTAACTGGGCCAAGTCAACTGATTCTGTGGAAGGCATATAATCCATAGGATAAATAAACTTCAAATTCATAATAATAATGAATACTATTGAAATGTTTTTCATTGTAATTTATCACCAACACACAACTCACGAATTATGATTTCTATGACAGTTTTATTGATAACTTTGCAGCGTTGCCTTGCATATGAATGACACACATCATCGTTTTATGGTTGCTTATCTTTCGGTGATGATGCTAACGTCAACATTGCCACACTTCCACAACGAATTGACATATTCGAAAGCATATTAACGATGATTACATTATATTAAATTAACTCATACTCAGTATAGATCTACAACACAGTTGTAGTTGTTTACAGTTTTTAATGCAACCAATAAGCACAATCTCTAATATCTTTTTTTTACATTGCAGGCATGGAATCCCAGAGAAGGCACCCCCAGGCATCCTGGCATAAAAATATGATGATGATCTTGGTCTTATGAAAATTCATTTTGAATTTCTTAAAAATAATAACATACACATAACCAGCAAAACCAAACATTACAGAACTTGTAACCCTCATTCTCATACATTTCTCAAAATTTCTACCAACAGACAGCCTGCTCATATTGGTGTCCAAAAAGATGGTACAATGTCCATGCATTAAAGTTACACAGGACAAAAATAATCAAATCAATAGATGGCAAGGTATCTATGAAAGGGATTCTCAGCAATATGGTGCTGTCTGTACAACCCTTCGGACTGATTGGTAACCATTTTGTACAGATCCAACCGACAGGGGCACCCATTTCTCAAATGGGTGTCAATCTAAACCTTAAGGGGAGAAACATATGGGTCCAGTATTTGATAAACTGTCCATGCCATTGAACAGGTCTCAGAAGAAAAAAGTCTGTGTCTGCTTTCCACTTCCAGCATTAGAAGGCAGTCTAGGATTTTAATCATACCTGTTTCCATGCACCCTAACTAGATTCTGCCTTTATGTCAAATAGGTATGCCAAAAAAAATTATATATTACAATCTTTTTCTATTAATTTGTTTAGAGTTTTGCTGTTTCACTTAAATCATTTATTTGTTTTCACAAGATCCAATGAATTTTTGTTTACAGTTTTTAATGCAACCAATAAGCACAATCTCATATCTTTTTTTTATATTGCAGGCATGGAATCCCAGAGAAGGCACCCCCAGGCATCCTGGCATAAAAATATGATGATGGTCTTGGTCTCTGGTTTCTTAAAAATTATAACTACTCGGTTGAATTTTCACTTGCTTGAAATTTAACAGATATGAATTATATAGGCAAAATGAATTTAAATAGGACAAAATATTTGGTTGTATATTATAATTGATTGTTAAGATTAAGTAAATCAAATGAATCGTACCACTCGGTTGAATTTTCACTTGTTTGAAATTTAACAGATATGAATTATATAGGCAAAATGAATTTAAATAGGACAAAATATTTGGTTGTATATTATAATTGATTGTTAAGATTAAATCAAATGAATCGTTTGATCATTAAAGAGATACAGAGAATTTTTGTTTTTATTGATTTCCAAGGATTCAAGGGGATATAATTTTTTACTTTTATGTTGCAAATGTAATTCAAATGTACTTTGGGGTATATGGTTTTCATTTAATAAATGATCACCCAAGTTCATTCATTATCAGGTTGCTGTTTAAATGTGTTAACATATTGTTTTGCTAAGTAAGGCCAACTCTGTCTCAATATTAAATAGTTCAAGTCTGCCTTCTGTGTGCTTTGGTTTTTATGTTGTATTTGAAGCCTTTATTTATTAGATATGTTTATGCTTCTTGGAATTGTGTAGCAACTTGTTTAACAAAGTTATATCTCCTTGAATCCTTTCAAATCAATAAAAATTCTTATCTCTTGAGTGATCAAACAGGCCAATTCCTCCCCTTTACTTAATCTTAACATCCAATTATAATATAACATACAACCAAATATTTTTAACATTAGGTATTAATGAGTCAAGTTTTTTTATTCACAAATTAGAAAAGAAAAAACTTGACTCATTAATAGCTAAAAAATTCAATTCATACACAACTACACATCCAAATCTTCAATTCTTTGTGATAGCTTTGTTAAACAAGTTGCTACACAATTCCAAGAAGCATAAACATATCTAATAAATAAAGGATTCAATTACAACATAAAAATCAAGCACACACAAGGCAGACTTGAACTATTTAATATTGAGACAGAGTTGGCCTTACTTAGCAAAACAATATGTTAACACATTTGAACAGCAACCTGATAATGAATGAACTTGGGTGATCATTTATCAAGTGAAAACCATATACCCCAAGGTACATTTGAAATATTACGTTTGCAACATAAAAGTAGAAAATTATAAACCCCAGAATTCTTGGAAATCAATAAAAACAAAAAAAAGCACACACAAAGCAGCCTAGAACTTTTAGGTATTGAAATAGAGCTTGCATTACTAAGCAGACTCAATATGTTAACGCTTTCACACAACAACAAGAATATAAATGAACATTTGGTGATCATTTATTAAATGAAAACCATATACCCCAAAGTATATTTGAAATATTAATTTGCAAAATAAAAGTAAAAAATGTAGTTGGGTTTTGATTTTGAATGTAAGAAATGCAAAATTTAGCATTCATTGTATCTTTGTTTTCTGATGAAGCCAGACTTGGCGAAACAATTGTATTTTTGTCACCTGTAATTTGAAAATTATTAAATTAAAAATATAATTAAAATGTTTTTTTTTTCATTTCCATTTGGTGCTCCTCCGGAGAACATCAAACCTGTTTTGGTTGTGTCAAAAAGGCCCCTTCACAGTTTTGGAATTTTTCAGGACATGCACAGTTATAAATAAATTAAAGTATGCTTTCAGTGAAGATAAATCTGTGTAGAAATAACAGCCATTTTAAATAAGGAATAGGAATTTGTTTATCATTGGACTTGAAAAAATGAAATTCTTTAATTTGCGGGCGACTGCTTCTAGGTACGACAAATTTGAGGCCACCATTGGATTAGCAAGAAAATGTTCTGTGGACCCAAGGCAAAGCTTAAGGGAAAACGATTTTTTCACCCCCAAATCGTCTCCCAAAGTTTGGTGAATGGAATTTTGTATACGTATGGATATACTTTTATACTTGAAAAAATGAAATTCTTCAAATATTTTTTTATGGAAATGAAACTTTGGTCACAAGGGTTTTCGAGGTCGCTGATTCCAAATACGGTCTCAAAAAAAATCTATCTGAAACGGGGGGCCCGCCACCGCCCCCAGGGGAGTGTCTTTGGAAACCTTGGGGACTCCCGAATTTTTTTTTAATTTTTATGTTGGAAATCAATAGAACTATCATTTTTACGTAAGTGTTCCAAATTTCAAGTTTCTATATAAAATAGTAACGTCAAGTCTGAATTTTATATCGAAGCAGTCTACTAAAATCGCCTTCGAGTTATACATTCTTCTGTTTTTTTTTTAATTTGCGGGCGACTGCTTTTCGAGGTCGCTGATTCCAAATACGGTCTCAAAAAATAGAAGATATTCCTGTTTTGATTCATGAGGTCGGTCATTCTTTGGGAATGGAGCATTCCCCTTTTTGGAACTCAATAATGTATCCATATTATGGCCGTTTACAACTCGATGAAGATGATATCCGAGCAATTCAATTTTTATATGGAGCGAAAAAAAATCCTGAAAGTACGACCATAAAAAGCATTCCAAAGACGACGAAAAAAATCCCCGAAAGTGTGACGGTAAAAAGCACCCCAAAGACAACACAGAAATATATTCATGAGATTCCTTCGAGTACACAAAAAATTATTATTTCCACAACTACCACTAATACCACTGTAAAAGGTACACAAGGGAGAGCAATAGACTTATGTCAAGTAGATGTTTCGGGATTGCAGTTTTTAGTATTAAGAAGCAATCTGTATATTATATATAAAGACAGGCTATGGATCATGGATATGGAGAGTAGAAACATAACATCAAAAAACGTTAATCTACGGAATGTCCTACATTTTCTACCATCGGATGTCGCTGAAATAACTTAATATATCAGAGACCGTCTGGTGAAATAGTTATGATTTTTTCTTTAAACTACTGAAAACTTTAAGCATTAGCGATTTCAAGCTCTCAATACGAGCAGATGAAATCATTGCGGCTGTTACCAGTTATACAGGACAAACTATTTTTTTCTTCTCAAATAATATGTACGCCGAGATCAACGAGTGTTCCTATGAAGGGAAAATTATGGTTATATAAGCAGAGACTTTAGCGGTATACCAGAAAATATTAGAAGTGCTTTTCGGTATACTAACGGAAGAATTTATTTTTTTGAAAAAAATAGGTATTTCGAATATAATGAATTTGCAAATATTCTTGTAGACACTAATAAGTTAACATTAAGTTTGTTTAATATCCCTTGTCCAAATCTGACGCTTTACGAACTGAAAGAATTGTTGTCTAGGATTTTAGCTATAGAAAATAATAATTAATACCACATTACTATGTGTATTATTTTCGCAGCATTTGTTTGAGACGAGTATCTTCTTGAAAAACAAATTACTATGTAATATCACCCTGCAAATTCTCGAGAACTACTCCCAAGAAGTGAATCTTGCCGGAATGTGGTCATCACGGTCGTTGGGAGAGTGAGAGAGGACTTGTTTTGCGTACATTCGTACCCTGCGAAACGGTTTAAATACGACGTCCTGATTGCGTTGAAATCAATTGCAAACAGTCCTGCATCGTGAAACTAAGTGTTTGTGCAGTGAAAAGTATTTCTGGTAAGTTATCTTTTTTTCTATTGTTTTTATTATAATTTTTTAATTTTTAAATATGTTTTGCTGTCTTGGAAGAAATTTCTAGTCGCTAGACATTATTTTGTGTGTATTTTTGAGGTGATTTTTTGTGTCTTGAATGGTAAATATGTTCTGAGTATTTCTTTATAAATGTTTTTCTCTTGATGTGACTTTATTGAGAGAAAATGTCTGGTTAGAATACATTATTTTACAACATTTTGAGCTGAATATTCTCTGTGTGAGAAAAAGGCTTGTGTTCGTGTTAGCTTTATCTGAATATTTCTTTATAAATGTTTTTTCTCTTGAAGTTGTTGCTTTGAGAGAAAATGTCTAGCCAGAAGACATTATTTTCTAAGAAAATATTGTGGTCTTGGAATGCAAAGTTTCTGTAGCGAGAAAATTTTCTTAGGTAAATAGTTATAGTAGAAAATTATTCAGGTATATTACTAATCGATATATTATGTTATAACATTTTTGGGGTAAATGTTTTCTGTGTGAGAAAAAGATGTTTGGTCTCGCTCGCTTTATCTGTATGAATGTTAGTCAAAAGACATTATGTTATAAAAAAATTGTCTTGGATTGAATAGTTTCTGTAGGAAGAAAGTTTCTTAGTTAAATATTTATTTTAGAAAATTAATCAGGGCATGTTACTAATCGATATATTTCTGACCAGAATTACATCGCACAGAACACGCACAGAGCAGACCAGAACGCCACGCTCAATAGCAGAAGTCAGCAGAAGCTACAAGATAGAAAAACTAACAAAAGTGAGTTTACTATTATTTTCCATAAAGTTATTATAGAAGGATATTTTTATTATTTCAGATGAGTTTTTTAAGAGAAATTAATGAAGTTTCCTCCGCAGAGTGGGTCCACAAACCGACTAAAAAAGTGCAGGATCTGCGGTTGTTCCAAAAGTACAGGATTCTGGAAGCTAAACTAGTTAAATCTCGATACGGTGAAACGGTGCTTTTGGAGCTAGAGGAAGTGGTAGTGTTTCTACCCAAGCGAGTCACTTCAGTATTTAAGAACCACTTAAATAAATTTGCTGGCGGAAGCTACACGTTAACGTATACCGGACTCCAAAACGTGGGAACAAGTCATCCTAGAACTCTTTTCCTAATCGAGGGCGGAACGTGGGAAACCGCAACAACAACAAAAACAGCAACAACAGATTAAGCGAGGTGGGAAACCGCAACAACAACAACAACAACAGAATAATTGTAAGTGTTTAATTTTTGTAACTTTCTGGTGTTGGTAATCTTGTAAAGAGAGAGAACGAAAAATGAATTCAGATCAAATTGCTTGTCTTAGCGAGAAAACTGAGGGAAGTAGAAAGTATTTTGAGTAAAAAGTCAAGACCATGGTCGCAAAGTGATGTGGAAACTTGGTTACAACATACCAAAAAACACATTCATCTGTGCAACAACGCTATTCAGAAAGCGGATTTATCGGTGCAAGCCAATATTGGGCACCTGAAAAGATTTAAAATCATATTAGAAAATTTCGATAAAATTGGAATGGTTGGTCGATAAATCAAGTTATTTCCTTGGAAGTTAATATAAATAAGTTCGAGCTTAGTAAGGGCGCCTCATCCTACATTGAGCTACCAGAAAAAATTAAGTCCACTAAAGCTTGCCTCAATGTTAAGAATCGCGGTGAGGTCTGCTTTTTCTGGAGTATTGTTTCCGCTTTATTTCCTGCTGCCAGAAATTTGATAGGCCTTCTTTATATCCACATTACAGGACAGTTTTGAATTTAACCGGTTTAAGTGCCCCAGTCAAAATTAATGAAATTTCAGTTTTTGAGAAGCATAATCAGTCAATCTCTGTAAATGTCTTCGGTTTGGAAATGGATGCACGTTCCAAGTTCACCGTCGTTCCAGTACGTTTGTGTAAAGAAAAGCGAGAGCAACATGTCAATTTCTGAAAAAAAAAGTGATATGGATGTAGAGGGTGTTGATGATGAGAGTGATGATGATGCTTATGAAATCCAATATCATTATTGTTTTATAAAAAGTCTGTCACGCCTTATATCGAGTCAAGTTTCCAAGCATTTAGGAAAAAAATATATTTGCGATAGATGTCTAAATTATTTTTATTCAGAGGGAAAGTTAGAGGAGCATTCTGAATACTGCGAAAAGTTGAATGAATGTAAAATTGAATTTCCAAAGTTTTCTCACTTTCAATTTAAAAACCACATGTATAAAGAAAAAGTTCCGTTCATCGTTTATGCTGATTTTGAATCTCTTTTGGAACCGGTTACTGGTGGCAAGAAACCATCAACTAATAGTTTGCCATATCAAAAACATACCTATTGGTATTAAGAGCTGTTAGATATGCCTGATATTGTGTCAGAGACTTTCAACCCCTCCGACTGAAATTAAATAGTAGTTGATGCTGATGATGATGTGAAAAGCAATGACGTTACAAATTAGATTAGCTCTTGTATAATTTTTTTCTTTTACAGATACACGACAACAACAACAACACGAATTCCAGATCTCAATTTAAAAAAAAAGTCACGATCCTCAATAGCAAATTCTTTTATTCTACACAATGGTGACCCCAAACACTCTTAAAGAGCATTGCATCAAGACCATCTGTCACAGTATTTCAAACTTGGCCAATTTCGTTGTCTGGGCACCTCTCCCCTGGTCGGTAATCGATGATGTGATGCACAGTTTTCCGAAACACAAATATGGACAACTTGTTCAGCTCTCTTCAAATACCCATCTAGACACTGATGCCATTTTAGATGGGTTTGGATATGAAACAAATTTATCACTACATCAGAGGCTTATTTTCTTGAATTTCGCCTACGATCTTGAAAAATTCTGCGCATATGATAGATACCAGGCATCATTCCAATATTTTACAATTTTTGCTATTGAATTTGGTGACTTTCGGTTATGCAACTCAGGTGGGAAGACACTGAAAAGTGTTTTCCAACATAGAATAAGATTTTATAAGTTTAGGCCGCACTTTGATACCTTTAATTACTGTAGTAGAGATCTATACATTGTGTATCAATATAAAAAACATTGGTGTAGTTCTTGTTGGATGCCGCTGTTTAAGATATGTAATGCAGATGAGTACCTTTTGCATGACATGGAAAGGTATTTTTCTGCAGCAAAAAAAAAACAAAATATTATTGATTTTTTGTTGTTGTTGTGTATGTATTGTATAACATTAGTTTTATTTTGTAAAATATATTATCAATTTTATTTGGGGTTGTTGTTGTTTACTCTATTGTATAATTGTATAGTTTTAGTAATTAGTTATTGTATTTTATTAAAAAAATATATAGAGTAGTAAGTTCGTTTAAGATTCGGTGCTGGTTGTGGTGGTGGTATATTGTATACGGTATTCAATGATAAGTTAAATAAAAAAAATTATTCTGAAAACAGTTTTTTATTTTAAGAAATAAAGACTTTTAAATACCCAACTGTCTCACATCTGCAGATACAACATTTATCAATATCTATAAAACAACTTGAGCAGCAGGCTAAATGTCTACATGGAAGAAGTACAACAGATATTTCATTAGTTAAACAAATTTTGCAAGATAAGTTTTATCTTTATGAACAACAGGTTTTTTTCTATTTATTCATACGCTATCGGTATCGAAGAAGGAACAATTTGGATTCCAATCTCAATGGTCAGCTACAGGATCGTCTGTCATTTGCCAGTTGAATCCTTCAGTCCCACAAAATGCACATTTTGACCAAAATAAATAAAGCCAGCCCTTGCTAGTCTGGAAGCTGGGAATTCTGATGGCCAGTTTTCAAAGGTACGTATCTGTGTTCGTATACTTGATACCAATCTCTACACTCCATGATTGTAATATATCAACTGACGGAAAATTAAAAACGGGGTGATTTTATACATTTTATTGAGGTTTTCTCGCTACAATGTCGGCTACAATTTTTTCTCTGTAATAATAAAGATACTCTCTTAAAGCAATACCCAGTTGAGATGTATTATCAAAACAAAAAGATGATAGTAGTCGTTCAACTGGTTGCGAACAAATTAAATGTTTCCATGAACAAACTTCATTTAAAACTTTGAAATAATATTTACAAAAGTTCATTTCTAAATATGCTTCTACTCGACTAGAAATTATATGTTCAATTCTAAAAAGTTCCACTACATCACTATGAGAGAAATATAACGCAATAATATTTAGCATCAACAAGATTAGTTTCTCGTCATCCTCAGATCTTGTTTGGGTTATATGTAGAAATTCTCCACAGGAAATTGGTGCTGCAACCTCGTGACTAGCAATATTTGGGTTTTCTAAATAATTCTGATTCATCAACTTCAGAACGCACAAAACATCCGCCCATTCGCAGCTGTTCAAGACAATTTTCACATTATTTTTTTGTAGAATAATTACTGGTGCAAACGTTCGAGCTGGACTTAATGCACATTGGATTTCCAACTCAGAATTGATGAGAGGAAATTTGGTGTGTGACAGGTAAAACGCTTCTGTTTTAACTGCTTCTTCGTACATGTTTAAGATTCTATCTAGGTCGGCGTTGTAGTCAATTTCTTCAAAACTAGTATCACTCATACTGCTGCTCACCAAATTGAACTGCTCTTACTGAAGGTCTTCCCTCCTACACCTGTTTTACAAGTTATAGCCTGTTGCTGGAATCAATCCAGCTGTCGTAACTTTTATCAAAACCCAACCATCGAACTTTGACTTTATTGCCTTTTTTCTTCAACACTTTTTCCACGAGATAAACGTCAGGGTTTGCGGTTTTTTGCAATTCTTCCTCATAAAATCCCCCTTGAATTGATCTGCCACTCATATCTTCCAACAGTTAGGTAATGGGATTCGTTAACTGATATTGACGTACCTTGAATAGCTCTGTAGTCCAATTCCTGGTGTGTCCTTTTTCAAAGACGTGTTTCACTTTACTTATTCGCACCACATCACCCACCTTGAGTTTCCTAGGTTTGGTGATTTTCAATCTATTGAATACTTTAATGTCGTCAGCATTAGCAGCAGTTACGTCGCTAGGGCGCATTTTCGTCGTCAGATGTTTTTGATTGTTATAAGACTGAACGATATCAGGTAAAATGTCAATCCACTTGTAACTGCCATTTAAACTGAAATACTTGAATAATTTCTCCTTTAGCGTCCTTATCACGCGCTCACATATAGCTGCTTTCATCCCACTAAATGTACTTTTGTACTTGAAAAAATGAAATTCTTCAAATATTTTTTTATGGAAATGAAACTTTGGTCACAAGGGTTTTCGAGGTCGCTGATTCCAAATACGGTCTCAAAAAAAATCTATCTGAAACGGGGGGCCCGCCACCGCCCCCAGGGGAGTGTCTTTGGAAACCTTGGGGACTCCCGAATTTTTTTTTAATTTTTATGTTGGAAATCAATAGAACTATCATTTTTACGTAAGTGTTCCAAATTTAAAGTTTCTATATAAAATAGTAACGTCAAATCTGAATTTTATATCGAAGCAGTCTACTAAAATCGCCTTCGAGTTATACATTCTTCTGTTTTTTTTTAATTTGCGGGCGACTGCTTTTCGAGGTCGCTGATTCCAAATACGGTCTCAAAAAATAGAAGATATTCCTGTATTGATTCATGAGGTCGGTCATTCTTTGGGAATGGAGCATTCCCCTTTTTGGAACTCAATAATGTATCCATATTATGGCCGTTTACAACTCGATGAAGATGATATCCGAGCAATTCAATTTTTATATGGAGCGAAAAAAAATCCTGAAAGTACGACCATAAAAAGCATTCCAAAGACGACGAAAACAATCCCCGAAAGTGTGACGGTAAAAAGCACCCCAAAGACAACACAGAAATATATTCATGAGATTCCTTCGAGTACACAAAAAATTATTATTTCCACAACTACCACTAATACCACTGTAAAAGGTACACAAGGGAGAGCAATAGACTTATGTCAAATAGATGTTTCGGGATTGCAGTTTTTAGTATTAAGAAGCAATCTGTATATTATATATAAAGACAGGCTATGGATCATGGATATGGAGAGTAGAAACATAACATCAAAAAACGTTAATCTACGGAATGTCCTACATTTTCTACCATCGGATGTCGCTGAAATAACTTAATATATCAGAGACCGTCTGGTGAAATAGTTATGATTTTTTCTTTAAACTACTGAAAACTTTAAGCATTAGCGATTTCAAGCTCTCAATACGAGCAGATGAAATCATTGCGGCTGTTACCAGTTATACAGGACAAACTATTTTTTCTAACGAGTGTTCCTATGAAGGGAAAATTATGGTTATATAAGCAGAGACTTTAGCGGTATACCAGAAAATATTAGAAGTACTTTTCGGTATACTAACGGAAGAATTTATTTTTTTGAAAAAAATAGGTATTTCGAATATAATGAATTTGCAAATATTCTTGTAGACACTAATAAGTTAACATTAAGTTTGTTTAATATCCCTTGTCCAAATCTGACGCTTTACGAACTGAAAGAATTGTTGTCTAGGATTTTAGCTATAGAAAATAATAATTAATACCACATTACTATGTGTATTATTTTCGCAGCATTTGTTTGAGACGAGTATCTTCTTGAAAAACAAATTACTATGTAATATCACCCTGCAAATTCTCGAGAACTACTCCCAAGAAGTGAATCTTGCCGGAATGTGGTCATCACGGTCGTTGGGAGAGTGAGAGAGGACTTGTTTTGCGTACATTCGTACCCTGCGAAACGGTTTAAATACGACGTCCTGATTGCGTTGAAATCAATTGCAAACAGTCCTGCATCGTGAAACTAAGTGTTTGTGCAGTGAAAAGTATTTCTGGTAAGTTATCTTTTTTTCTATTGTTTTTATTATAATTTTTTAATTTTTAAATACGTTTTGCTGTCTTGGAAGAAATTTCTAGTCGCTAGACATTATTTTGTGTGTATTTTTGAGGTGATTTTTTGTGTCTTGAATGGTAAATATGTTCTGAGTATTTCTTTATAAATGTTTTTCTCTTGATGTGACTTTATTGAGAGAAAATGTCTGGTTAGAATACATTATTTTACAACATTTTGAGCTGAATATTCTCTGTGTGAGAAAAAGGCTTGTGTTCGTGTTAGCTTTATCTGAATATTTCTTTATAAATGTTTTTTCTCTTGAAGTTGTTGCTTTGAGAGAAAATGTCTAGCCAGAAGACATTATTTTCTAAGAAAATGTTGTGGTCTTGGAATGCAAAGTTTCTGTAGCGAGAAAATTTTCTTAGGTAAATAGTTATAGTAGAAAATTATTCAGGTATATTACTAATCGATATATTATGTTATAACATTTTTGGGGTAAATGTTTTCTGTGTGAGAAAAAGATGTTTGGTCTTGCTCGCTTTATCTGTATGAATGTTAGTCAAAAGACATTATGTTATAAAAAAATTGTCTTGGATTGAATAGTTTCTGTAGGAAGAAAGTTTCTTAGTTAAATATTTATTTTAGAAAATTAATCAGGGCATATTACTAATCGATATATTTCTGACCAGAATTACATCGCACAGAACACGCACAGAGCAGACCAGAACGCCACGCTCAATAGCAGAAGTCAGCAGAAGCTACAAGATAGAAAAACTAACAAAAGTGAGTTTACTATTATTTTCCATAAAGTTATTATAGAAGGATATTTTTATTATTTCAGATGAGTTTTTTAAGAGAAATTAATGAAGTTTCCTCCGCAGAGTGGGTCCACAAACCGACTAAAAAGTACAGGATCTGCGGTTGTTCCAAAAGTACAGGATTCTGGAAGCTAAACTAGTTAAATCTCGATACGGTGAAACGGTGCTTTTGGAGCTAGAGAAAGTGGTAGTGTTTCTACCCAAGCGAGTCACTTCAGTATTTAAGAACCACTTAAATAAATTTGCTGGCGGAAGCTACACGTTAACGTATACCGGACTCCAAAACGTGGGAACACGTCATCCTAGAACTCTTTTCCTAATCGAGGGCGGAACGTGGGAAACCGCAACAACAACAGCAACAACAGATTAAGCGAGGTGGAAAACCGCAACAACAACAACAACAACAGAATAATTGTAAGTGTTTAATTTTTGTAACTTTCTGGTGTTGATAATCTTGTAAAGAGAGAGAACGAAAAATGAATTCAGATCAAATTGCTTGTCTTAGCGATGAAATTATCGTAAAACTGAGGGAAGTAGAAAGTATTTTGAGTAAAAAGTCAAGACCATGGTCGCAAAGTGATGTGGAAACTTGGTTACAACATACCAAAAAACACATTCGTCTGTGCAACAACGCTATTCAGAAAGCGGATTTATCGGTGCAAGCCAATATTGGGCACCTGAAAAGATTTAAAATCATATTAGAAAATTTCGATAAAATTGGAATGGTTGGTCGATAAATCAAGTTATTTCCTTGGAAGTTAATATAAATAAGTTCGAGCTTAGTAAGGGCGCCTCATCCTACATTGCTACATTGCTTGCCTCAATGTTAAGAATCGCGGTCAGGCCTGCTTTTTCTGGAGTATTGTTTCCGCTTTATTTCCTGCTGCCAGAAATTTGATAGGCCTTCTTCATATCCACATTACAGGACAGTTTTGAATTTAACCGGTTTAAGTGCCCCAGTCAAAATTAATGAAATTTCAGTTTTTGAGAAGCATAATCAGTCAATCTCTGTAAATGTCTTCGGTTTGGAAATGGATGCACGTTCCAAGTTCACCGTCGTTCCAGTACGTTTGTGTAAAGAAAAGCGAGAGCAACATGTCAATTTCTGAAAAAAAGTGATATGGATGTAGAGGGTGTTGATGATGAGAGTGATGATGATGCTTATGAAATCCAATATCATTATTGTTTTATAAAAAATCTGTCACGCCTTATATCGAGTCAAGTTTCTAAGCATTTAGGAAAAAAATATATTATTCAGAGGGAAAGTTAGAGGAGCATTCTGAATACTGCGAAAAGTTGAATGAATGTAAAATTGAATTTCCAAAGTTTTCTCACTTTCAATTTAAAAACCACATGTATAAAGAAAAAGTTCCGTTCATCGTTTATGCTGATTTTGAATCTCTTTTGGAACCGGTTACTGGTGGCAAGAAACCATCAACTAATAGTTTGCCATATCAAAAACATACCTATTGGTATTAAGAGCTGTTAGATATGCCTGATATTGTGTCAGAGACTTTCAACCCCTCCGACTGAAATTAAATAGTAGTTGATGCTGATGATGATATGAAAAGCAATGACGTTACAAATTAGATTAGCTCTTGTATAATTTTTTTCTTTTACAGATACACGACAACAACAACAACACGAATTCCAGATCTCAATTAAAAAAAAAGTCACGATCTTCAATAGCAAATTCTTTTATTCTACACAATGGTGACCCCAAACACTATTAAAGAGCATTGCATCAAGACCATCTGTCACAGTATTTCAAACTTGGCCAATTTCGTTGTTTGGGCACCTCTCCCCTGGTCGGTAATCGATGATGTGATGCACAGTTTTCCGAAACACAAATATGGACAACTTGTTCAGCTCTCTAAAACAAATTTATCACTACATCAGAGGCTTATTTTCTTGAATTTCGCCTACGATCTTGAAAAATTCTGCGCATATGATAGATACCAGGCATCATTCCAATATTTTACAATTTTTGCTATTGAATTTGGTGACTTTCGGTTATGCAACTCAGGTGGGAAGACACTGAAAAGTGTTTTCCAACATAGAATAAGATTTTATAAGTTTAGGCCGCACTTTGATACCTTTAATTACTGTAGTAGAGATCTATACATTGTGTATCAATATAAAAAACATTGGTGTAGTTCTTGTTGGATGCCGCTGTTTAAGATATGTAATGCAGATGAGTACCTTTTGCATGACATGGAAAGGTATTTTTCTGCAGCAAAAAAAACAAAATATTATTGATTTTTTGTTGTTGTTGTGTATGTATTGTATAACATTAGTTTTATTTTGTAAAATATATTATCAATTTTATTTGGGGTTGTTGTTGTTTACTCTATTGTATAATTGTATAGTTTTAGTAATTAGTTATTGTATTTTATTAAAAAAATATATAGAGTAGTAAGTTCGTTTAAGATTCGGTGCTGGTTGTGGTGGTGGTATATTGTATACGGTATTCAATGATAAGTTAAATAAAAAAAATTATTCTGAAAACAGTTTTTTATTTTAAGAAATAAAGACCTTTAAATACCCAACTGTCTCACATCTGCAGATACAACATTTATCAATATCTATAAAACAACTTGAGCAGCAGGCTAAATGTCTACATGGAAGAAGTACAACAGATATTTCATTAGTTAAACAAATTTTGCAAGATAAGTTTTATCTTTATGAACAACAGGTTTTTTTCTATTTATTAATACGCTATCTGTATCGAAGAAGGAACAATTTGGATTCCAATCTCAATGGTCAGCTACAGGATCGTCTGTCATTTGCCAGTTGAATCCTTCAGTCCCACAAAATGCACATTTTGACCAAAATAAATAAAGCCAGCCCTTGCTAGTCTGGAAGCTGGGAATTCTGATGGCCAGTTTTCAAAGGTACGTATCTGTGTTCGTATACTTGATACCAATCTCTACACTCCATGATTGTAATATATCAACTGACGGAAAATTAAAAACGGGGTGATTTTATACATTTTATTGAGGTTTTCTCGCTACAATGTCGGCTACAATTTTTTCTCTGTAATAATAAAGATACTCTCTTAAAGCAATACCCAGTTGAGATGTATTATCAAAACAAAAAGATGATAGTAGTCGTTCAACTGGTTGCGAACAAATTAAATGTTTCCATGAACAAACTTCATTTAAAACTTTGAAATAATATTTACAAAAGTTCATTTCTAAATATGCTTCTACTCGACTAGAAATTATATGTTCAATTCTAAAAAGTTCGACTACATCACTATGAGAGAAATATAACGCAATAATATTTAGCATCAACAAGATTAGTTTCTCGTCATCCTCAGATCTTGTTTGGGTTATATGTAGAAATTCTCCACAGGAAATTGGTGCTGCAACCTCGTGACTAGCAATATTTGGGTTTTCTAAATAATTCTGATTCATCAACTTCAGAACGCACAAAACATCCGCCCATTCGCAGCTGTTCAAGACAATTTTCACATTATTTTTTTGTAGAATAATTACTGGTGCAAACGTTCGAGCTGGACTTAATGCACATTGGATTTCCAACTCAGAATTGATGAGAGGAAATTTGGTGTGTGACAGGTAAAACGCTTCTGTTTTAACTGCTTCTTCGTACATGTTTAAGATTCTATCTAGGTCGGCGTTGTAGTCAATTTCTTCAAAACTAGTATCACTCATACTGCTGCTCACCAAATTGAACTGCTCTTACTGAAGGTCTTCCCTCCTACACCTGTTTTACAAGTTATAGCCTGTTGCTGGAATCAATCCAGCTGTCGTAACTTTTATCAAAACCCAACCATCGAACTTTGACTTTATTGCCTTTTTTCTTCAACACTTTTTCCACGAGATAAACGTCAGGGTTTGCGGTTTTTTGCAATTCTTCCTCATAAAATCCCCCTTGAATTGATCTGCCACTCATATCTTCCAACAGTTAGGTAATGGGATTCGTTAACTGATATTGACGTACCTTGAATAGCTCTGTAGTCCAATTCCTGGTGTGTCCTTTTTCAAAGACGTGTTTCACTTTACTTATTCGCACCACATCACCCACCTTGAGTTTCCTAGGTTTGGTGATTTTCAATCTATTGAATACTTTAATGTCGTCAGCATTAGCAGCAGTTACGTCGCTAGGGCGCATTTTCGTCGTCAGATGTTTTTGATTGTTATAAGACTGAACGATATCAGGTAAAATGTCAATCCACTTGTAACTGCCATTTAAACTGAAATACTTGAATAATTTCTCCTTTAGCGTCCTTATCACGCGCTCACATATAGCTGCTTTCATCCCACTAAATGTACTTTTGTACTTGAAAAAATGAAATTCTTCAAATATTTTTTTATGGAAATGAAACTTTGGTCACAAGGGTTTTCGAGGTCGCTGATTCCAAATACGGTCTCAAAAAAAATCTATCTGAAACGGGGGGCCCGCCACCGCCCCCAGGGGAGTGTCTTTGGAAACCTTGGGGACTCCCGAATTTTTTTTTAATTTTTATGTTGGAAATCAATAGAACTATCATTTTTACGTAAGTGTTCCAAATTTAAAGTTTCTATATAAAATAGTAACGTCAAATCTGAATTTTATATCGAAGCAGTCTACTAAAATCGCCTTCGAGTTATACATTCTTCTGTTTTTTTTAATTTGCGGGCGACTGCTTTTCGAGGTCGCTGATTCCAAATACGGTCTCAAAAAATAGAAGATATTCCTGTATTGATTCATGAGGTCGGTCATTCTTTGGGAATGGAGCATTCCCCTTTTTGGAACTCAATAATGTATCCATATTATGGCCGTTTACAACTCGATGAAGATGATATCCGAGCAATTCAATTTTTATATGGAGCGAAAAAAAATCCTGAAAGTACGACCATAAAAAGCATTCCAAAGACGACGAAAAAAATCCCCGAAAGTGTGACGGTAAAAAGCACCCCAAAGACAACACAGAAATATATTCATGAGATTCCTTCGAGTACACAAAAAATTATTATTTCCACAACTACCACTAATACCACTGTAAAAGGTACACAAGGGAGAGCAATAGACTTATGTCAAGTAGATGTTTCGGGATTGCAGTTTTTAGTATTAAGAAGCAATCTGTATATTATATATAAAGACAGGCTATGGATCATGGATATGGAGAGTAGAAACATAACATCAAAAAACGTTAATCTACGGAATGTCCTACATTTTCTACCATCGGATGTCGCTGAAATAACTTAATATATCAGAGACCGTCTGGTGAAATAGTTATGATTTTTTCTTTAAACTACTGAAAACTTTAAGCATTAGCGATTTCAAGCTCTCAATACGAGCAGATGAAATCATTGCGGCTGTTACCAGTTATACAGGACAAACTATTTTTTTCTAACGAGTGTTCCTATGAAGGGAAAATTATGGTTATATAAGCAGAGACTTTAGCGGTATACCAGAAAATATTAGAAGTACTTTTCGGTATACTAACGGAAGAATTTATTTTTTTGAAAAAAATAGGTATTTCGAATATAATGAATTTGCAAATATTCTTGTAGACACTAATAAGTTAACATTAAGTTTGTTTAATATCCCTTGTCCAAATCTGACGCTTTACGAACTGAAAGAATTGTTGTCTAGGATTTTAGCTATAGAAAATAATAATTAATACCACATTACTATGTGTATTATTTTCGCAGCATTTGTTTGAGACGAGTATCTTCTTGAAAAACAAATTACTATGTAATATCACCCTGCAAATTCTCGAGAACTACTCCCAAGAAGTGAATCTTGCCGGAATGTGGTCATCACGGTCGTTGGGAGAGTGAGAGAGGACTTGTTTTGCGTACATTCGTACCCTGCGAAACGGTTTAAATACGACGTCCTGATTGCGTTGAAATCAATTGCAAACAGTCCTGCATCGTGAAACTAAGTGTTTGTGCAGTGAAAAGTATTTCTGGTAAGTTATCTTTTTTTCTATTGTTTTTATTATAATTTTTAATTTTTAAATATGTTTTGCTGTCTTGGAAGAAATTTCTAGTCGCTAGACATTATTTTGTGTGTATTTTTGAGGTGATTTTTTGTGTCTTGAATGGTAAATATGTTCTGAGTATTTCTTTATAAATGTTTTTCTCTTGATGTGACTTTATTGAGAGAAAATGTCTGGTTAGAATACATTATTTTACAACATTTTGAGCTGAATATTCTCTGTGTGAGAAAAAGGCTTGTGTTCGTGTTAGCTTTATCTGAATATTTCTTTATAAATGTTTTTTCTCTTGAAGTTGTTGCTTTGAGAGAAAATGTCTAGCCAGAAGACATTATTTTCTAAGAAAATGTTGTGGTCTTGGAATGCAAAGTTTCTGTAGCGAGAAAATTTTCTTAGGTAAATAGTTATAGTAGAAAATTATTCAGGTATATTACTAATCGATATATTATGTTATAACATTTTTGGGGTAAATGTTTTCTGTGTGAGAAAAAGATGTTTGGTCTTGCTCGCTTTATCTGTATGAATGTTAGTCAAAAGACATTATGTTATAAAAAAATTGTCTTGGATTGAATAGTTTTTGTAGGAAGAAAGTTTCTTAGTTAAATATTTATTTTAGAAAATTAATCAGGGCATATTACTAATCGATATATTTCTGACCAGAATTACATCGCACAGAACACGCACAGAGCAGACCAGAACGCCACGCTCAATAGCAGAAGTCAGCAGAAGCTACAAGATAGAAAAACTAACAAAAGTGAGTTTACTATTATTTTCCATAAAGTTATTATAGAAGGATATTTTTATTATTTCAGATGAGTTTTTTAAGAGAAATTAATGAAGTTTCCTCCGCAGAGTGGGTCCACAAACCGACTAAAAAGTACAGGATCTGCGGTTGTTCCAAAAGTACAGGATTCTGGAAGCTAAACTAGTTAAATCTCGATACGGTGAAACGGTGCTTTTGGAGCTAGAGGAAGTGGTAGTGTTTCTACCCAAGCGAGTCACTTCAGTATTTAAGAACCACTTAAATAAATTTGCTGGCGGAAGCTACACGTTAACGTATACCGGACTCCAAAACGTGGGAACACGTCATCCTAGAACTCTTTTCCTAATCGAGGGCGGAACGTGGGAAACCGCAACAACAACAGCAACAACAGATTAAGCGAGGTGGGAAACCGCAACAACAACAACAACAACAGAATAATTGTAAGTGTTTAATTTTTGTAACTTTCTGGTGTTGATAATCTTGTAAAGAGAGAGAACGAAAAATGAATTCAGATCAAATTGCTTGTCTTAGCGATGAAATTATCGTAAAACTGAGGGAAGTAGAAAGTATTTTGAGTAAAAAGTCAAGACCATGGTCGCAAAGTGATGTGGAAACTTGGTTACAACATACCAAAAAACACATTCGTCTGTGCAACAACGCTATTCAGAAAGCGGATTTATCGGTGCAAGCCAATATTGGGCACCTGAAAAGATTTAAAATCATATTAGAAAATTTCGATAAAATTGGAATGGTTGGTCGATAAATCAAGTTATTTCCTTGGAAGTTAATATAAATAAGTTCGAGCTTAGTAAGGGCGCCTCATCCTACATTGCTACATTGCTTGCCTCAATGTTAAGAATCGCGGTCAGGCCTGCTTTTTCTGGAGTATTGTTTCCGCTTTATTTCCTGCTGCCAGAAATTTGATAGGCCTTCTTCATATCCACATTACAGGACAGTTTTGAATTTAACCGGTTTAAGTGCCCCAGTCAAAATTAATGAAATTTCTGTTTTTGAGAAGCATAATCAGTCAATCTCTGTAAATGTCTTCGGTTTGGAAATGGATGCACGTTCCAAGTTCACCGTCGTTCCAGTACATTTGTGTAAAGAAAAGCGAGAGCAACATGTCAATTTCTGAAAAAAAGTGATATGGATGTAGAGGGTGTTGATGATGAGAGTGATGATGATGCTTATGAAATCCAATATCATTATTGTTTTATAAAAAATCTGTCACGCCTTATATCGAGTCAAGTTTCTAAGCATTTAGGAAAAAAATATATTTGCGATAGATGTCTAAATTATTTTTATTCAGAGGGAAAGTTAGAGGAGCATTCTGAATACTGCGAAAAGTTGAATGAATGTAAAATTGAATTTCCAAAGTTTTCTCACTTTCAATTTAAAAACCACATGTATAAAGAAAAAGTTCCGTTCATCGTTTATGCTGATTTTGAATCTCTTTTGGAACCGGTTACTGGTGGCAAGAAACCATCAACTAATAGTTTGCCATATCAAAAACATACCTATTGGTATTAAGAGCTGTTAGATATGCCTGATATTGTGTCAGAGACTTTCAACCCCTCCGACTGAAATTAAATAGTAGTTGATGCTGATGATGATGTGAAAAGCAATGACGTTACAAATTAGATTAGCTCTTGTATAATTTTTTTTTTACAGATACACGACAACAACAACAACACGAATTCCAGATCTCAATTAAAAAAAAAGTCACGATCTTCAATAGCAAATTCTTTTATTCTACACAATGGTGACCCCAAACACTATTAAAGAGCATTGCATCAAGACCATCTGTCACAGTATTTCAAACTTGGCCAATTTCGTTGTTTGGGCACCTCTCCCCTGGTCGGTAATCGATGATGTGATGCACAGTTTTCCGAAACACAAATATGGACAACTTGTTCAGCTCTCTTCAAATACCCATCTAGACACTGATGCCATTTTAGATGGGTTTGGATATGAAACAAATTTATCACTACATCAGAGGCTTATTTTCTTGAATTTCGCCTACGATCTTGAAAAATTCTGCGCATATGATAGATACCAGGCATCATTCCAATATTTTACAATTTTTGCTATTGAATTTGGTGACTTTCGGTTATGCAACTCAGGTGGGGAGACACTGAAAAGTGTTTTCCAACAGAGAATAAGATTTTATAAGTTTAGGCCGCACTTTGATACCTTTAATTACTGTAGTAGAGATCTATACATTGTGTATCAATATAAAAAACATTGGTGTAGTTCTTGTTGGATGCCGCTGTTTAAGATATGTAATGCAGATGAGTACCTTTTGCATGATATGGAAAGGTATTTTTCTGCAGCAAAAAAAAATATTATTGATTTTTTGTTGTTGTTGTGTATGTATTGTATAACATTAGTTTTATTTTGTAAAATATATTATCAATTTTATTTGGGGTTGTTGTTGTTTACTCTATTGTATAATTGTATAGTTTTAGTAATTAGTTATTGTATTTTATTAAAAAAATATATAGAGTAGTAAGTTCGTTTAAGATTCGGTGCTGGTTGTGGTGGTGGTATATTGTATACGGTATTCAATGATAAGTTAAATAAAAAAAATTATTCTGAAAACAGTTTTTTATTTTAAGAAATAAAGACCTTTAAATACCCAACTGTCTCACATCTGCAGATACAACATTTATCAATATCTATAAAACAACTTGAGCAGCAGGGTAAATGTCTACATGGAAGAAGTACAACAGATATTTCATTAGTTAAACAAATTTTGCAAGATAAGTTTTATCTTTATGAACAACAGGTTTTTTTCTATTTATTAATACGCTATCTGTATCGAAGAAGGAACAATTTGGATTCCAATCTCAATGGTCAGCTACAGGATCGTCTGTCATTTGCCAGTTGAATCCTTCAGTCCCACAAAATGCACATTTTGACCAAAATAAATAAAGCCAGCCCTTGCTAGTCTGGAAGCTGGGAATTCTGATGGCCAGTTTTCAAAGGTACGTATCTGTGTTCGTATACTTGATACCAATCTCTACACTCCATGATTGTAATATATCAACTGACGGAAAATTAAAAACGGGGTGATTTTATACATTTTATTGAGGTTTTCTCGCTACAATGTCGGCTACAATTTTTTCTCTGTAATAATAAAGATACTCTCTTAAAGCAATACCCAGTTGAGATGTATTATCAAAACAAAAAGATGATAGTAGTCGTTCAACTGGTTGCGAACAAATTAAATGTTTCCATGAACAAACTTCATTTAAAACTTTGAAATAATATTTACAAAAGTTCATTTCTAAATATGCTTCTACTCGACTAGAAATTATATGTTCAATTCTAAAAGTTCGACTACATCACTATGAGAGAAATATAACGCAATAATATTTAGCATCAACAAGATTAGTTTCTCGTCATCCTCAGATCTTGTTTGGGTTATATGTAGAAATTCTCCACAGGAAATTGGTGCTGCAACCTCGTGACTAGCAATATTTGGGTTTTCTAAATAATTCTGATTCATCAACTTCAGAACGCACAAAACATCCGCCCATTCGCAGCTGTTCAAGACAATTTTCACATTATTTTTTTGTAGAATAATTACTGGTGCAAACGTTCGAGCTGGACTTAATGCACATTGGATTTCCAACTCAGAATTGATGAGAGGAAATTTGGTGTGTGACAGGTAAAACGCTTCTGTTTTAACTGCTTCTTCGTACATGTTTAAGATTCTATCTAGGTCGGCGTTGTAGTCAATTTCTTCAAAACTAGTATCACTCATACTGCTGCTCACCAAATTGAACTGCTCTTACTGAAGGTCTTCCCTCCTACACCTGTTTTACAAGTTATAGCCTGTTGCTGGAATCAATCCAGCTGTCGTAACTTTTATCAAAACCCAACCATCGAACTTTGACTTTATTGCCTTTTTTCTTCAACACTTTTTCCACGAGATAAACGTCAGGGTTTGCGGTTTTTTGCAATTCTTCCTCATAAAATCCCCCTTGAATTGATCTGCCACTCATATCTTCCAACAGTTAGGTAATGGGATTCGTTAACTGATATTGACGTACCTTGAATAGCTCTGTAGTCCAATTCCTGGTGTGTCCTTTTTCAAAGACGTGTTTCACTTTACTTATTCGCACCACATCACCCACCTTGAGTTTCCTAGGTTTGGTGATTTTCAATCTATTGAATACTTTAATGTCGTCAGCATTAGCAGCAGTTACGTCGCTAGGGCGCATTTTCGTCGTCAGATGTTTTTGATTGTTATAAGACTGAACGATATCAGGTAAAATGTCAATCCACTTGTAACTGCCATTTAAACTGAAATACTTGAATAATTTCTCCTTTAGCGTCCTTATCACGCGCTCACATATAGCTGCTTTCATCCCACTAAATGTACTTTTGTACTTGAAAAAATGAAATTCTTCAAATATTTTTTTATGGAAATGAAACTTTGGTCACAAGGGTTTTCGAGGTCGCTGATTCCAAATACGGTCTCAAAAAAATCTATCTGAAACGGGGGGCCCGCCACCGCCCCCAGGGGAGTGTCTTTGGAAACCTTGGGGACTCCCGAATTTTTTTTTAATTTTTATGTTGGAAATCAATAGAACTATCATTTTTACGTAAGTGTTCCAAATTTAAAGTTTCTATATAAAATAGTAACGTCAAATCTGAATTTTATATCGAAGCAGTCTACTAAAATCGCCTTCGAGTTATACATTCTTCTGTTTTTTTTTAATTTGCGGGCGACTGCTTTTCGAGGTCGCTGATTCCAAATACGGTCTCAAAAAATAGAAGATATTCCTGTATTGATTCATGAGGTCGGTCATTCTTTGGGAATGGAGCATTCCCCTTTTTGGAACTCAATAATGTATCCATATTATGGCCGTTTACAACTCGATGAAGATGATATCCGAGCAATTCAATTTTTATATGGAGCGAAAAAAAATCCTGAAAGTACGACCATAAAAAGCATTCCAAAGACGACGAAAAAAATCCCCGAAAGTGTGACGGTAAAAAGCACCCCAAAGACAACACAGAAATATATTCATGAGATTCCTTCGAGTACACAAAAAATTATTATTTCCACAACTACCACTAATACCACTGTAAAAGGTACACAAGGGAGAGCAATAGACTTATGTCAAGTAGATGTTTCGGGATTGCAGTTTTTAGTATTAAGAAGCAATCTGTATATTATATATAAAGACAGGCTATGGATCATGGATATGGAGAGTAGAAACATAACATCAAAAAACGTTAATCTACGGAATGTCCTACATTTTCTACCATCGGATGTCGCTGAAATAACTTAATATATCAGAGACCGTCTGGTGAAATAGTTATGATTTTTTCTTTAAACTACTGAAAACTTTAAGCATTAGCGATTTCAAGCTCTCAATACGAGCAGATGAAATCATTGCGGCTGTTACCAGTTATACAGGACAAACTATTTTTTTCTAACGAGTGTTCCTATGAAGGGAAAATTATGGTTATATAAGCAGAGACTTTAGCGGTATACCAGAAAATATTAGAAGTACTTTTCGGTATACTAACGGAAGAATTTATTTTTTTGAAAAAAATAGGTATTTCGAATATAATGAATTTGCAAATATTCTTGTAGACACTAATAAGTTAACATTAAGTTTGTTTAATATCCCTTGTCCAAATCTGACGCTTTACGAACTGAAAGAATTGTTGTCTAGGATTTTAGCTATAGAAAATAATAATTAATACCACATTACTATGTGTATTATTTTCGCAGCATTTGTTTGAGACGAGTATCTTCTTGAAAAACAAATTACTATGTAATATCACCCTGCAAATTCTCGAGAACTACTCCCAAGAAGTGAATCTTGCCGGAATGTGGTCATCACGGTCGTTGGGAGAGTGAGAGAGGACTTGTTTTGCGTACATTCGTACCCTGCGAAACGGTTTAAATACGACGTCCTGATTGCGTTGAAATCAATTGCAAACAGTCCTGCATCGTGAAACTAAGTGTTTGTGCAGTGAAAAGTATTTCTGGTAAGTTATCTTTTTTTCTATTGTTTTTATTATAATTTTTTAATTTTTAAATATGTTTTGC
Source organism: Octodonta nipae (assembly GCA_034190945.1). Classification (NCBI taxonomy): domain Eukaryota; kingdom Metazoa; phylum Arthropoda; class Insecta; order Coleoptera; family Chrysomelidae; genus Octodonta; species Octodonta nipae. The sequence goes on from CM067217.1 coordinate 31,189,881, forward strand.
TGTCTTGGAAGAAATTTCTAGTCGCTAGACATTATTTTGTGTGTATTTTTGAGGTGATTTTTTGTGTCTTGAATGGTAAATATGTTCTGAGTATTTCTTTATAAATGTTTTTCTCTTGATGTGACTTTATTGAGAGAAAATGTCTGGTTAGAATACATTATTTTACAACATTTTGAGCTGAATATTCTCTGTGTGAGAAAAAGGCTTGTGTTCGTGTTAGCTTTATCTGAATATTTCTTTATAAATGTTTTTTCTCTTGAAGTTGTTGCTTTGAGAGAAAATGTCTAGCCAGAAGACATTATTTTCTAAGAAAATGTTGTGGTCTTGGAATGCAAAGTTTCTGTAGCGAGAAAATTTTCTTAGGTAAATAGTTATAGTAGAAAATTATTCAGGTATATTACTAATCGATATATTATGTTATAACATTTTTGGGGTAAATGTTTTCTGTGTGAGAAAAAGATGTTTGGTCTTGCTCGCTTTATCTGTATGAATGTTAGTCAAAAGACATTATGTTATAAAAAAATTGTCTTGGATTGAATAGTTTCTGTAGGAAGAAAGTTTCTTAGTTAAATATTTATTTTAGAAAATTAATCAGGGCATATTACTAATCGATATATTTCTGACCAGAATTACATCGCACAGAACACGCACAGAGCAGACCAGAACGCCACGCTCAATAGCAGAAGTCAGCAGAAGCTACAAGATAGAAAAACTAACAAAAGTGAGTTTACTATTATTTTCCATAAAGTTATTATAGAAGGATATTTTTATTATTTCAGATGAGTTTTTTAAGAGAAATTAATGAAGTTTCCTCCGCAGAGTGGGTCCACAAACCGACTAAAAAGTACAGGATCTGCGGTTGTTCCAAAAGTACAGGATTCTGGAAGCTAAACTAGTTAAATCTCGATACGGTGAAACGGTGCTTTTGGAGCTAGAGGAAGTGGTAGTGTTTCTACCCAAGCGAGTCACTTCAGTATTTAAGAACCACTTAAATAAATTTGCTGGCGGAAGCTACACGTTAACGTATACCGGACTCCAAAACGTGGGAACACGTCATCCTAGAACTCTTTTCCTAATCGAGGGCGGAACGTGGGAAACCGCAACAACAACAGCAACAACAGATTAAGCGAGGTGGGAAACCGCAACAACAACAACAACAACAGAATAATTGTAAGTGTTTAATTTTTGTAACTTTCTGGTGTTGATAATCTTGTAAAGAGAGAGAACGAAAAATGAATTCAGATCAAATTGCTTGTCTTAGCGATGAAATTATCGTAAAACTGAGGGAAGTAGAAAGTATTTTGAGTAAAAAGTCAAGACCATGGTCGCAAAGTGATGTGGAAACTTGGTTACAACATACCAAAAAACACATTCGTCTGTGCAACAACGCTATTCAGAAAGCGGATTTATCGGTGCAAGCCAATATTGGGCACCTGAAAAGATTTAAAATCATATTAGAAAATTTCGATAAAATTGGAATGGTTGGTCGATAAATCAAGTTATTTCCTTGGAAGTTAATATAAATAAGTTCGAGCTTAGTAAGGGCGCCTCATCCTACATTGCTACATTGCTTGCCTCAATGTTAAGAATCGCGGTCAGGCCTGCTTTTTCTGGAGTATTGTTTCCGCTTTATTTCCTGCTGCCAGAAATTTGATAGGCCTTCTTCATATCCACATTACAGGACAGTTTTGAATTTAACCGGTTTAAGTGCCCCAGTCAAAATTAATGAAATTTCTGTTTTTGAGAAGCATAATCAGTCAATCTCTGTAAATGTCTTCGGTTTGGAAATGGATGCACGTTCCAAGTTCACCGTCGTTCCAGTACATTTGTGTAAAGAAAAGCGAGAGCAACATGTCAATTTCTGAAAAAAAGTGATATGGATGTAGAGGGTGTTGATGATGAGAGTGATGATGATGCTTATGAAATCCAATATCATTATTGTTTTATAAAAAATCTGTCACGCCTTATATCGAGTCAAGTTTCTAAGCATTTAGGAAAAAAATATATTTGCGATAGATGTCTAAATTATTTTTATTCAGAGGGAAAGTTAGAGGAGCATTCTGAATACTGCGAAAAGTTGAATGAATGTAAAATTGAATTTCCAAAGTTTTCTCACTTTCAATTTAAAAACCACATGTATAAAGAAAAAGTTCCGTTCATCGTTTATGCTGATTTTGAATCTCTTTTGGAACCGGTTACTGGTGGCAAGAAACCATCAACTAATAGTTTGCCATATCAAAAACATACCTATTGGTATTAAGAGCTGTTAGATATGCCTGATATTGTGTCAGAGACTTTCAACCCCTCCGACTGAAATTAAATAGTAGTTGATGCTGATGATGATGTGAAAAGCAATGACGTTACAAATTAGATTAGCTCTTGTATAATTTTTTTTTACAGATACACGACAACAACAACAACACGAATTCCAGATCTCAATTAAAAAAAAAGTCACGATCTTCAATAGCAAATTCTTTTATTCTACACAATGGTGACCCCAAACACTATTAAAGAGCATTGCATCAAGACCATCTGTCACAGTATTTCAAACTTGGCCAATTTCGTTGTTTGGGCACCTCTCCCCTGGTCGGTAATCGATGATGTGATGCACAGTTTTCCGAAACACAAATATGGACAACTTGTTCAGCTCTCTTCAAATACCCATCTAGACACTGATGCCATTTTAGATGGGTTTGGATATGAAACAAATTTATCACTACATCAGAGGCTTATTTTCTTGAATTTCGCCTACGATCTTGAAAAATTCTGCGCATATGATAGATACCAGGCATCATTCCAATATTTTACAATTTTTGCTATTGAATTTGGTGACTTTCGGTTATGCAACTCAGGTGGGGAGACACTGAAAAGTGTTTTCCAACAGAGAATAAGATTTTATAAGTTTAGGCCGCACTTTGATACCTTTAATTACTGTAGTAGAGATCTATACATTGTGTATCAATATAAAAAACATTGGTGTAGTTCTTGTTGGATGCCGCTGTTTAAGATATGTAATGCAGATGAGTACCTTTTGCATGATATGGAAAGGTATTTTTCTGCAGCAAAAAAAAAATATTATTGATTTTTTGTTGTTGTTGTGTATGTATTGTATAACATTAGTTTTATTTTGTAAAATATATTATCAATTTTATTTGGGGTTGTTGTTGTTTACTCTATTGTATAATTGTATAGTTTTAGTAATTAGTTATTGTATTTTATTAAAAAAATATATAGAGTAGTAAGTTCGTTTAAGATTCGGTGCTGGTTGTGGTGGTGGTATATTGTATACGGTATTCAATGATAAGTTAAATAAAAAAAATTATTCTGAAAACAGTTTTTTATTTTAAGAAATAAAGACCTTTAAATACCCAACTGTCTCACATCTGCAGATACAACATTTATCAATATCTATAAAACAACTTGAGCAGCAGGGTAAATGTCTACATGGAAGAAGTACAACAGATATTTCATTAGTTAAACAAATTTTGCAAGATAAGTTTTATCTTTATGAACAACAGGTTTTTTTCTATTTATTAATACGCTATCTGTATCGAAGAAGGAACAATTTGGATTCCAATCTCAATGGTCAGCTACAGGATCGTCTGTCATTTGCCAGTTGAATCCTTCAGTCCCACAAAATGCACATTTTGACCAAAATAAATAAAGCCAGCCCTTGCTAGTCTGGAAGCTGGGAATTCTGATGGCCAGTTTTCAAAGGTACGTATCTGTGTTCGTATACTTGATACCAATCTCTACACTCCATGATTGTAATATATCAACTGACGGAAAATTAAAAACGGGGTGATTTTATACATTTTATTGAGGTTTTCTCGCTACAATGTCGGCTACAATTTTTTCTCTGTAATAATAAAGATACTCTCTTAAAGCAATACCCAGTTGAGATGTATTATCAAAACAAAAAGATGATAGTAGTCGTTCAACTGGTTGCGAACAAATTAAATGTTTCCATGAACAAACTTCATTTAAAACTTTGAAATAATATTTACAAAAGTTCATTTCTAAATATGCTTCTACTCGACTAGAAATTATATGTTCAATTCTAAAAAGTTCCACTACATCACTATGAGAGAAATATAACGCAATAATATTTAGCATCAACAAGATTAGTTTCTCGTCATCCTCAGATCTTGTTTGGGTTATATGTAGAAATTCTCCACAGGAAATTGGTGCTGCAACCTCGTGACTAGCAATATTTGGGTTTTCTAAATAATTCTGATTCATCAACTTCAGAACGCACAAAACATCCGCCCATTCGCAGCTGTTCAAGACAATTTTCACATTATTTTTTTGTAGAATAATTACTGGTGCAAACGTTCGAGCTGGACTTAATGCACATTGGATTTCCAACTCAGAATTGATGAGAGGAAATTTGGTGTGTGACAGGTAAAACGCTTCTGTTTTAACTGCTTCTTCGTACATGTTTAAGATTCTATCTAGGTCGGCGTTGTAGTCAATTTCTTCAAAACTAGTATCACTCATACTGCTGCTCACCAAATTGAACTGCTCTTACTGAAGGTCTTCCCTCCTACACCTGTTTTACAAGTTATAGCCTGTTGCTGGAATCAATCCAGCTGTCGTAACTTTTATCAAAACCCAACCATCGAACTTTGACTTTATTGCCTTTTTTCTTCAACACTTTTTCCACGAGATAAACGTCAGGGTTTGCGGTTTTTTGCAATTCTTCCTCATAAAATCCCCCTTGAATTGGTCTGCCACTCATATCTTCCAACAGGTAGGTAATGGGATTCGTTAACTGATATTGACATACCTTGAATAGCTCTGTAGTCCAATTCCTGGTGTGTCCTTTTTCAAAGACGTGTTTCACTTTACTTATTCGCACCACATCACCCATCTTGAGTTTCCTAGGTCCGGTGATTTTCAATCTATTGAATACTTTAATGTCGTCAGCATTAGCAGCAGTTACGTCGCTAGGGCGCATTTTCGTCGTCTGATGTTTTTGATTGTTATAAGACTGAACGATATCAGGTAAAATGTCAATCCACTTGTAACTGCCATTTAAACTGAAATACTTGAATAATTTCTCCTTTAGCGTCCTTATCACGCGCTCACATATAGCTGCTTTCATCTCACTAAATGTACTATAGTGGTTAATCGAATATTTTTGCATTAGTTTCGTAAAGTGACTATTGTAGTATTCTTTTCCGTGGTCTGTTTGCAAGTTTTTCGGACGGCGCCCACCATTAGCAGTGCGAATACTCTCGAAAGCCTTTGTTGTTGTATTAGTTCCCGCATAAAGATCTAATTGTCCTAAATCAGACTGCCATAAATCATCGAAACCCTTAATGACGGTGTGACGTCGTGGAAATTTTTTTCTCACAGGTCGATGCAGCTCCTTTACAACTTGAACTTTTTCCTTGGAATAATTCATGATGACTACTATAATTTAACATGGATGATGACTTTTTATTTAGTCTTTAAAGCAGATTGCTGTTGCTGCTGCTGCTGTTGAATGGCTACAATTTTTGGATTAATCATCTTTAGTTGATTGTTGATTTGCGAAGAGATTTCGTTTTTGTGAGATCGCAGTTCGCTCTTGATGCCATCTGATAATTTTTTCATCTCTAAGTTCATCGTATTAACTTTATCACTCATTTCATCGTGCAATTTTTGCATATCCACATATACTTCGGGTACAACTTTTAGCATTTTCTCTTTGATGGCCTTCACTTCATCAATATCGTTTTTCAATTGCGAAATTTCATCACTTATAGTCTGTTTTAGATTCTCTTCAATTTGCTGTGGCAATTTCGTAAGCTGGTTAAGCTGGACGTTGGTATTCGACTGAAATTCCAGAAAGGTCTGTTGATTAACCCTTAAGCTGCTATCAATGGTATGTTGATTTTTCTCAAGTTTTCGCATACTGCTGTAAACCTTATCGCTGAAATCATTGAATGCCACTTGAAAGTCCTTTTTAATTTGAGACAACTTGTCGCGTACTCTGTCATCGACATAGAGTTTATTGGCGGCATCCATATCCACTTTGGGATCTCCAACATTTGAAATTATCACTTTCTCTACATCGATATTTCCATCGGCTGTGAAGGAAAAGGGTATTTTTGCGCGCTCATAATCACTCGGTTGCTGTTGTTGAACAGCACTTCGACCAAATTTATCCAGAGGCATTTTACTAATGACTGCTTTGGTTATTTGTCGCGTATAATATTAGCTTCTTTGAGCTCATTTATTATCACTACAATTTCGTTTCGTGGGATGTGTTGCCGGCCTCTTTTGATGCAACAAGTAACCTCAAAACGATCTACCAATTCAATGGGATCGTCCCAGTAGACGTATTCCATAGGCTTTGTATTATATTTCAACTTCATACCTCTTCCTTCGGTGCTGCTGCTTGGTTTAATTGGTTTTATAAACATAGGTTTAATGATATCCTTGTATTTGGATATTCCTGAGGGTTTCAAATGTCCTTTTACATTCCGGTGTACTAATGCCCGCTCCAAAACTTTTTGGTATCAGATTTTGTCATCTGGAGTGTATGCGGGGTCATTGTAGAATATCAGCTGGTAAAGACCAGGTGATCCTTGAAACGCACCGTCTCCAACAGTAAGACGTCCTGTCCTCGTATCGAAGTTGAATTCTTTGTTACCGAGATACCACTTGGAGGTTTTCGAATTATATGAGGGTCCATAAATGCTGTCAATTTTATCACTCTTGTGGAAATATTCGGTTACATACTTTTGCACCATTGCTGGATACTGCTCCATATAGGAGGACTCAAAGGTTTTGTCAGAGTAATTAGTCGGATCATCATTCTCTTCTTCCGTTTCCTCGGCTTCAGCATCGGTATAAAAACTAGTCTCTGCAACTGGTTCTTCTACGAGGAATAGACTGGATTTTGGTGTTAACGGCTCTAGTTTTTCTTTTTTCACAATTGTTTCTCGTTTGATAGATGGCAACACCGGAGGTGATTTTGTTGACGCTGGTGGTATTTTGGTTAGAACTTTTGATGTAGTCGAAACTATTTGTTTCAAAGGTCCGACCACCGGTTCAAAGAGCTTATTGAGGGTCTCATCGTTTTCCGATTTACCCAGTTTCAGACTGAGGTACTTCTTGCGAATGGACCGTGCTAGTTGTTTGATTTTTTTCTTGCGAAAAGCTTCTGCAATACTGTTGCTGCTCACTGAAGACATTTTTGTTGACTGACTGATTATTTTTCGCTTTGTAGTCCTATATATTTATCGAAACCTTGTCGATATCGCCCTTCATTTAAATTGAATTCTGTAACAATAATCACGAACCCGTAGCGATCCTGCCAACACTTTGAACACAAGTCTTTAAATTGTTCGAATGACATATCCGGAGATACGTGTTCATCATAGCCGTGCTTTAAATTGATTTCATCTTGTTTGAATAGCGCAATCACATTACAACTGTCTCGTATTAGTTGTTTAGGCATTTTACTGTATGTCTGCAACAAATAAATTGAATCTATGTGTCGGTGTCGTCCCATGGAAAAGAAATTCTGAATCTTTTTCTGTTTATCACCAGCCACATCATCAAAAATAAACACTGAATACTCACAGGCGTCTGATGGATCAATTACATTTTCGTTTTCGCTGAAAGGGAAATATGACACACCTTTAACGCTCTCGAGAACCTCTTGTAGTAGTTGGTATTTTGGTTGGTACAAAGATTTCGAGTACACGTAGACATTTTTAAATCGCAATCCGTTTTCATTGAACAAAAGCGAGAGCAGCGCATTGGTTTTCCCGCAGCCGCTGGGGCCGCAGAACGCCGCCCGGACGGAATTTGGCCATAGTTTCACATTTTTCGCTGGCACACTACCATTGCCACCCCCTTGCGCCACAAAATCTAGATTTTCTATAGGCAATTGAATATGTTGCTGCTTTATGTGCATCTCAAAGTAAACTGATGTACATGTGTTTTGGGTGGACGTTTAAATATAAAATTTACTTTCTGAACGTCAGTCAGTCAGTATTATGTTAACCGCTGAAGGTAGTGGGAGTGTAGTGAACACTCTAATCAACAAGTTACCCTTTGAAAGTCACCTTCCTGGCTATCAATTTTGTGGACCGGGTACGAAACTCGAAAACCGCTTAGCTCTAGCGAGGTATAAACAAAACCGACGCAGCTTGTCGGCATATTACTTACAGTAAAAGCACTTCTCTAGCAGACCGTCATAAGGCAGATTTTGAGTTGGAGAATAGGGCTTGGGAGAGATTCAAATCTAAGGACGCTTCACTCGGTGAAAAAGCAGCTGCTTGGCTCATAACAACGACTATGAAAACCAAACAGAAACTCGGTCTTGGCATGAAATCTCAAAAGCGAAAGTGGAGTAGAGGTGTGAAAAAATCTTCCCGTAAGCGAAAATCTTCAACACGCAAAACACTTTTACCATTTCGAAGTCACACATTATAAAAATTTGAAGCAAGCACTGAATAATGGATTGGAATTGATTAAAATTCATAGAGGAATAAAATTCAAGCAATCTGGTTAAAACCATTGATTTAAACACTAAAATGAGAAATAAGGCAAAATCTAAACTGGAAAAAAACAGTTACAAATTATTCGTGAACGCAATCTATGGCAAGTCGTTAGAAAATATCGACAAACGAAGTGACATTTGGTTAGTGACCCATTGGCAAAATGTTGGGAAAAAAATGGGTGCAGAAAGGCTCATAGCAAAACCAAATTTTAAAAGCAGTTCCATTTTCAAACCAAATTTTGCAGCAATTCAATTGGATAGATTATCTATATTTTATAATAAACCTGTTTATATTGGGTTTTCTGTGTTAGAGCTATCTAAGACTGTAATCTATGAATTTTATTATGAATTTATCAAAAAAGAATTCGGCAAAAAAGCTTTGTTACTGTACACAGATACAGATTCTCTGATCTTGTTTATTGAGACTGACAATTTCTATCAGGTTATTAAAAATAATATTTCAAAGTTTGACACTTCAAATTATGATGAAAATAACATACATGGAATTGCCATGAATGAATTAATACTAGGAAGAATGAAAGATGAATATGCAGGAAAACCCCTTTTTGAATTTTTGGGTACAGGAGCAAAGGCTTATTGTGTTGATGCAGGAAATAAAATTGATAAAAAAGCCAAAGGTGTAAAAAATATGTAATAAACGATTCTATAACTCAACAAGATTATAAAGATGTTGTTGAAGGTTCAGTTGTTGTTTTTCGAAAAATGAATGTATTTAGGTCTGTTTTACATGAGATATTTACTCAACTCAAAAACAAAGTTGCCCTCTCTCCTCAAGATGACAAAAGATTTGTTATACCGGGAACATACAGAACTTTGGCTTGGGGTCATAAATTCATACCCAATATTCAATACATGTTGAACATTGAAAATGATGCTGACGTTAATGAATTAATAAAACTTTTGTGCAATGAAATGAAATTGCATAATATTTCTGAGGATTTGTTACAAACTGTGTATGAAAAACTGTTGTTTTAATTCTGTTTATATATCTGAAAAAAAAATCACAATTTTTATAAAATATAAGTTCCACATGTATTAATTTGAGTAGTTCTAGATACTGTTTGCCTCATGAATTGTATAAAATGTTATTTTATAATAGTATTAGTAATTCTTGTAAAATTAAAAAAAAAATCCTATAATAAATATAAATAACAGAGCTTATCTTTTAATTATTTCTCCAGTTTACCCAGAAATAGTTGTTATAAAAATTGTCCAATTTTCATAAGTGTGTATAAATACCATAAATATAATTATACCAGTGCCAATATGAATCCTTAAGGTTTGGAAATGAAATATAAGTAGTAATAATCCATTTAAAAATCTTTGCAATTGATGATCATTCAAAAACATGCATTTTTTTTAACAAACAGTGTTGAGAGTATCAAATACCACTAATCTAAGGTCTGCAAAGGTAAATATGAAGTTTAGTAGATCATAATGGTCTCCGCCAGATGTCAAAGGAGCTGTTATACCGAGAACTTACAGAACTTTGGCTTGGAGTCATAAATTCATACCCGAAATTCAGTTCAAGTTGAACATTGAAAATGAAGCTGACGTTAATGACTTAATAATACTTTTATGCAATGAAATGGACATGCATAATATTTATGAGGATTTGTTACAAACCGTCTATAAAAACCTTTTTTCTGTTTATATATCTGAAAATACTCAATTTATTTCAACGTAAAGATATGTAATAAATATAAAGAACAGGCTTTATCTTTGAATTATTTCACCAGTTTACTCCTAAATACTCGTTATAAATACTGACCAATTTCAATCAATAATGCATTGCAAAATCTTTGCAGTAGTTGTTTTATGATGATCACACCGATCTATCAAAAAACATTTATTCCACGTTTAATTACATGTATTTAACAAATAATGTAAAGAATATCAAATACTACAAATCTAAGGTCTGCGGCGGTAAAATCTTGGAGTCTTACTCGGGCTTTATGTTTTCGTAAAATAATATTTCCCAGTTGTATGCTGAAGATGGACTCAATTGCTAATAATTACTTTTGCAGCTAATAATATATTTTGTTTTTCGGAAACCTAGCACATAAAAAATATAATTTGTTTCTCAGCAAGTTACTAACTTTCTATGTACATATCTTCCACCATTCTAATGTTTTCTCTTTATTATCTTTGATGTAAAGTTCAAACACCCTACAGAAAGTATTCCTATAACCTGCAGAAATAAAAGATTTTTCTCTTTTCACATCTTGTACATTAATTAGGAGTAAAAACATTAAATTTATTTCAAGAACAATGAGGAACGCGAGCATATGATGTAAATATTGTGTGGAATGTAAAAAAAAATCACAAATATCTATTATATGTTATTAACCAGTCATCTTCTAATAAATATGTAATTTCATGAACAAGAGGCACACTTATTGATAATATATGTTTACATTCTCGAAGCTTGTACATTACATTCATTTGCAATATGCACAATTAATTAATTTGCATGCGTTAGTTGATTCTTGAATTTATGAACCAGTTACATGTCAGGTACAACTAAGAGAATATTCACTTCTGTGATGCCAAGGTTATACGCATATCCAGCGTTTATTCGAATTAATAAGCCATCAAGGTTATCCTCTAGAGGGTGGTAAATTTATCGCAGAATGATGCTTTAAACGATATACAAGAATTTTCAAGGATAGGGTTGTGTTCAAAGACCCATTCATTACATTTTCAAGGTTAGCAACTTAGAATTGCTTGTGTGAATATCCTGATTACTGGAAAGTGGGAGAGATGTTGAGCATATAAAATCCCTTTAAGACTCATGATCTAACAAACTAAACTTCACTTGTAAGTTGTTTATATTATATCAAAACATGTCAATTTTAAGACAAGCATTGGTAAATGAAAAAATTAATATCATACAAAATATAAGATTGGTGCCACCGTATGAAACAGATTCACAAGAGATGATGGATATCGACGAGATGGTAGCTTTGGTAAATATATAATATGAAAGCAAACAATTTTTTATATCTGATGTATTTTAGTTGGAAGATGAAAGACATGAAGGGCCGAGATTCTGCAACCGATATCGCCTGTTGAGGCAGAACAGATATTAAATGAGGTAAAATTAGCATTGATCTATTTTGAAATAATGTAAAGGTTGTTTTCATTTTGCAGTTAACGGTTCCGGAACAAAACAATGAGCAAACGGACTATCAATGTGAGGAGGAGGCGAAGGAGGAGTCGGAGTCGGTAAGATTCACTTTTGTAAAATTGTCATTGTGTTTCTGATATATTTTTATAATAGGATGCTGAAATTCAAGCGGCTCTAACGAAGTGCCGAGAAGAATCCAATGAGTTGCGACGAAAACTAAAGAAAGCATCAAAAAAGAAGAGGATTTAGAAAATATTATTATTACCAGAAGAAGAGGGAAAGCCATGATTCGGCGAAGTAAATGTCAGTTTCGTCGGCTCATGGCAACTAATGTTTAAGTTGAAAGTAATTTGTATATAATTATAATATAGTTTTAAAATTAGTTTAGTCATAAAAGTTAAATGTAGTTTAGTTAATAAACAGTTTTGTTAAAATTTATTAATTTTTTTTAACAATCGAGAAGAATTTAAAATTAACCAAATATCTATGGAAACGTCCAACACCACAGAAAACATGAAATAAAAAAATCAAATAATATAATCTTACAATGAAATACAAAAAAGTTGAGTAGAGAACTGTTTACGCTTTAATATGGTGTAATTGTAAAAGAGTAAATAATTACTAACATGATATTATGTGTAAGCACTATTATCAAAATTTTTGAAAGACATACAAAAGTTAATTAGGATGTTCCAGAGAAGAAAATATTTCTACTGTTATTTTGATGAATTCATATTTAGAATGAGAATTACTTATAGGTTGTAGTACATTGTACTAGGTTTTCTGATTTTGTGAAATAATAACTCTGTATAAATTAAATTATTTATTTACTTTTCATTTGGTTTCCATAATAAAATTTTCATACAAAAGATAAACATTTGATAAAGCACAAATACAATTATTACTTATATGAAAGAAACATTTTGGTTTTGTCTTTTGTAAACATGTTTGTTCATCTAGCACAATTATTAATTTCTTGGTATACTGTTTAAGGTAAACCGACTCTTCTCTACCTTTAACATATATACAGTGTGTTTTGAAGAGGTGTGAAACCATCCGACCAAGTAATGTAATGATGATTCCTGGTAAGCCACTCGGCTTCTCTCTGAAATTCTGGTTGGAGCATTTCGAATGGAAAAGGTGGTTTAAACACGTAATGACAAATTCGTTTACCATCATAAGCAGCCAATTCTTTAACTATGAATCTTTTTCAATTTTGAATCCTTGCATGTCAAGAACTAGATTCATATTTTTAAATTGTTTGAATTTTTTAAAATTTTTGAGTATTTTGAATATAATTCTATATCTTTTAAAAGTTGTATTTTATGTATATGCTTTTCAAGAGCGGTTTCGTACTTTGCTACGAGATTCATACTGACTTCTTTGGATGGTAAATATCAACTAAATACCTATCTTTGTCTCACAATTTTTGTTAGAGGATTATAATAAAAAATTCTATCATGCAAAATGAGGCAGTATGCAGAAGTATTTTTTGGAACATTTTCGCTTGTCTCAAATTCAATTCGCATAACAACTGCGCTAGATTGTACGGTTTCTTTTTGTCGTGAACAGTCAATATGTACAATTGGTGCAATAGTTTTAAATTCTTTAGGGGAAAATATTGGTTCATTTTCCATTTCGTAATATTGTGAACGAAATTTCAAAAACATTTCATACAAAGAAGCAAACTTGTTGTTTTTAAAATCCAAAAATAAGTCATTATATGGATATCGTTCAGAGTTTAAAAATACTCTTATATTAACAAGATTGCAGTCATTAAATTTAGACATATTTGATGTTAGTTTATTTTTTTATCAGTTTGGAAAGCAACAATTACATGACGGGGCGATTCTAACTTTGTGCTCGTTTTTACTGGCCAGGTGTGTCTTGTATTTTCAGGCACTGTTGGATATTCAACAAGTTCGCAAGTTCTAAAAAAAAGTGGAATATCTACATTCTTATTTATGATTTTTTTAGAGCTAACTGTTGTGGAATATCAACGGAAACGTGTGGAACACGCCAGTAAATTTTTTCTATTGTAACTTTCGGTTTTTCTTCGACATCAGATGTAACAGGATCATTGTCGTTGTTATTTCTTATTAACACTAACTCTTGTTTCATATTTAAAACAACTTTTTTATAATCTTCAAAGAAACCCATTATCATACCAAGTGGTACGCACACGTTAAACTTTCCTGACTCAGCTATAATTGATTCTTTAGGAAACCAATCGGCATTTTGCAATTTCCGACTTTCGCTTTCATTATAGGATAAGTAACCTTTCAAGGTTGTGGTGAGACCAACATTTCTCACTGAATCAATCACTACACCATTCATCTCATAACGAAGCTCTCGAAATAAAAAGTTTATTCCATTATTTATAAATTTTAAGCTTTCAATTGGTTTACCATCTTCTTTTGTCAAATTCCCTTCTATATATAGGAAACGTTGAGATGGAAGTGTTATTGCATCTAATTCTTGAAATGGTTGATATGTGTGATATTCAAATTCAGTAATCGAATTGTCTACCAATGGTTGTTCGGTAACATTTAAAATATTCATTTTATAACAGTTGGAAACCTAAAGATATCAGAAATTTTTGGTTTTCTTTTGTCAGCTTAGTGTTACTTCTGAATGATGGTTTAATACTGTTTTTGGAACGTAGTTTTTTTCTATTTATATATGGCAAAGTTTTTTCTCGATTATACCTAATAACCATTTTTAACTTTTCTTAAGTGTAATCGAAGAGTTATTGTTTCGTTTCTAAAGTTAACAATATCACCGTTCTGATCAAGGATTTTAACTATTAGAGAACTGATTGTTTTAACGCTTATAGGGAAATATGCGATGTTAAGGGGCGCTTCAACTATTTTATAGCCTGGTGCAACAGTTGGAAAAAACTGATGTATTATATGAGTGGGTTTACCATTCGAAAACGAACCAGTTGCAATACTACAATCGACACACAGGGCGTTTATTTTAATAATTTGTACCGCAAAATCAGAGTATGCATTATGTTTGCTTCCAATATTCGTCTTTTAAATCCCAGTAATGAACCGATAGTATTATCTTTACTGAAGTCAATTTGTTCTGAACATTCTATGGAAACGGTTGATGTATTTTTATTTGCAACAATGGAAACAGTTATGTAAGAAGGTAAGTTATTCTGCAAGAAACCAATTAAATCATTTATTTCATACGCTCCCGTTGGTATTGTTAATGAACTGTTGCTATAAATGAACTGATTATTTGTTTCATCAACATTTGGTATTGTATTGAAAGATTCAAAGTTAGATTTCAATTTCATATTCATCATTATCCAAATAAATTGGTGGATTAAAATCAGCGTAAAGAATTGATGAATTACCAGAAAGGTTAAAAGTTATTGACATGATGCTCTCTTTGTTACTAAATGATTTATGAACATTTATTTAATGGCACACTCTATATAAAAATTTTAAGCATAACTGTCCACAATTGTGAGAATTGAATTTTTGATCCGAGTAGTAGTTATACTTAATATTTTTTAAAATCCCATTACTCTGGAAATAGTTTACCAACTCTTGTGGTGGTTTCAAATTACCATAACTATGCAGTCCAATGGGTGCCAGAGCCTAAGGAATTGTCTAAATTTATTATTCCACATTCACGCTTCTTTATTTTTTTTGGTAGTCGATCTCTCATGAATACACCACGAAAATTTGCAATGTTCAATCTTTTGGCAAAATCTTGCAGTTCCAAGTTGGTTAATGCATGTTGTGGTAGTGTCATTTTGAACTTTTTCTGTATGGGGCAAGATACAAACCTTTCCCTAAACTATTCCCGTTTTTTTTCCAATTTCTATGGCGAGGTTATGTCTTTTTATTTCAGCTAACTGCTCTTTGTTAGCTTTCGCATCATTTACGGCTTTTATTATTCCTGCTGCCCCCCTCCTAAAGCACCTAGCGCCCCCAATATGGGTAGCAGAAGGGGTAGAAAACCTCCTTTTTCAGGAGTTTTGATAATCCTTCGCGAAACATTTGATCTGCGTTTAGATTTCATTCCACTTCCCTTCTTTGGTTTACCTTTTCTCTTCATACCCATTCCCAGTTTTCTTTTAGCTTTCATAACTGATGCAACAATTGCTGCTGACACTTTTTCACCAAGTGATGAGTCAGATGCCTTAAAACGTTCTAAAGCTTGTCTTTCTAATGATTTATCTGCCTCAGTTCGAGTTTCCAAATCTTTATACCGTTGGTATTTAATGTCGTGATCCCAACAAAAACTGTCAAGTTTGTTTTTGGGTATATCTCCTCTAACTAACCTCTTATTCAACTTTGTACCAGGCCCACAAAACCTATATCCTCCAGGAATATGTAGCTCTATAGGAAGATTGTCTATTAGTTTATTAACGAATCCGGAACATTTCACTTTAAGAGTGGGTTGATAACTATTCTTCTTATAATTGTTTGTATATATATATATATATATATATATATATATATATATATATATATATATATATATATATATATGAAAACGAAATCAAATTCATTTCCTGAACGGTAACATTGAAATGAAGATTCAACAATCAAGAATTTTGTTACCCATAATCAATTATGATAAACTTTCTCAGGAAAATGTATGTATGTATATGTGGAACATGTAAAAGAGCGTTGGTAATTGGTCCAAGTGCTAGCGGTAAAACCAATGCTGTGATTAACTTAATATTACAACCCAATGGCTTGCGTTTTGAAAATGTTTATATTTACTGTAAATCACTTTATCAACCGAAATATCAGTATTTACGAAATGTGCTTGAACCAATGAATGAAATCGGTTACTATGAATATTCTTATGACAAAGACATCATACCACCTCAAGAAGTGAAACCAAATTCTGTAATTTTATTTGATGATGTGAGTTCATGTAATCAAGATATTATAAGAGCGTACTTCAGTTTTGGAAGACATAAAAATACAGATTGTTTTTATTTATCTCAGACATATTCGTCAATTCCTAAGCAATTAATACGAGATTTATTAATAATATTTCCACAAGATAAGATTAATTTAAAGCATATCTTTGATGATCACATTAATTTGGATATGACATTCCAGCAGTTCAGAGAACTTTGTTCTACTTGTTGGGAAGATCAACATGGATTTGTTGTAATTGGTAAAGATTGTGCTAAACCCAGCGGCAGGTATCGAAAGGGATTTGATAAATATATTCATTCTTAAATATATATATATATATATATATATATATATATATATATATATATATATAACATACATTTTATGGATATAGGATAATAGTATAACAGTAACACTTTTTGAACTAACATGGATCCGAAACTTGCTAAAGAGCTTATAAAAACGAGAAAAGCTGTTAAACAGAAGTTTACGGCGTTAAAATGGGATATAGCACAAAGTCAAAGCCTTCTAGAACAAAGGCTGAGACCAATTTCGGAACCCCTCCAAAAACTTTTACAAAAAGTTGAACCGGTTAAAATGGAACCTGTTAAAACGGAACCAAAGATTGAAAAAGATTCAGATCTGAACTTATCAGAGACCAAACGAGAGGCGAAACCTTATGAACAGTATCTTCCACTCACAGGTCTCAGTTTTCTGGAAGATACTTATTCAAATATTCATCCGGATGAAACCATTATTGAAGATCTTAATCCTAATCTGGAAGAACAAAATATTAATGAAAGTGCTCAGCAATTACGACAAGATATAGAGAGTTTAGTTGACACACCAGCATATGGAGATTACCTCGAAATGTTTCATCCTTTACCTCGTGCATATGTTGATAGCTCTATACGAGGAAATGAAGAAGATTTCGACCGGTATTATGGGTTAACGCATGATATTGCAAAAGAATCATTTACCCTGGCCAAAACAACTGTAAAAATTGAAGGACCTGATATTATTGTGGATACTGTAAAGTATATTGGAACTTCCGTGTTATATGAATTACTTTTTAAAAAAGAACCTGTTGGCTATAACCAACAAGACTTAAATGAGTATATGGACATATTAAATAGAAGCAACGCCTACCGTAGAAACTATGATTCAAACGCTCAAATTCAGGGAACACAATCAGTAAAATATCGTACAGTAATTAGACCGTATTAATCCAACATAATTTGCTGAAAATGGAGGATTAGGTAAATCAGCATCCTTTAATAAACCAAAACCACCGGGCAGATTACGTAGAACTCAGTCTTTCAAATATACTAAAGGAGGTATGCTAAATTTGTCCTATAATCCAATTGACTATATATTTTACGATAACCCCAATGAACTAGTAGATAGGCTTCATCTTTTGTTAGCATCAACAGAAAGTGGAAATAATTCTCACTCCATTGAAATTCATTCCATTATTGAAGAATTGCGAGAAGCACATATTATAAAATAATTACCTGCTTAAGATGCCAATCGATAAATTCGGTCGTCATATGCTATGTGCATTTCAACAACATTCCACGGATAATAATGAGTTTTATATTTGTCAGCAGACCTGTTTTACAGCGCCTTGTGTGTTACAAATAAGAGGGGAATATAATATGGGTGAAAGTGTAGCATTCTATTTCTTAGAGAATAATTCACCTTCATATATTGTTCCCGTTTCTGGGACAATCAAAGCGATCAATCTAAATCTAGATACCATTATTCGTATAAATAATTCAAAATTTAATAAGAAAAATATTATAAACCAAAAGATTGTGAGGGGTGATGAAATTGTGTTTCTATATAATACAGCATCAAAAAGTTTGTTTGCTGATATAGTCGTTCAATGTCCTTTGAGTAAAAATGAGTAATTTGAAAAAGCAAGTAGTAGAGGAACTTCATAGACCAGCCAGAAAAAACTTTCACCGACGAAAAATTATTGTGAGAGGACTGAATGATCTACTAGAAGCGGATTTGGTAGAAATGATTCCATACGCAAAATTTAACAGAAATTTTAGGTATATTCTAATGGTTATAAATGTTTTTAGCAAATTTGTTTGGGTTGAACCAATCAAGAGAAAAACATCCAAAGATGTTACGCAAGGAATGATAAAAATTTTATCTCAAATGAAAACACTACCAAAAAATATTCAAACTGATAATGGTATGGAGTTTTTTAATAAACGATTTAAAGAATTAATGAAAAAGAACAACATTAATCATTACAGTACGTTTTCGAATATGAAAGCAAGTGTAGTGGAAAGAGTAAACCGAACGCTTAAAGGAATTATGTGGAGAAATTTCAGTCTGCAAGGTTCATATAAATATTTGGACTTCCTTCCTAAAATAGTGAAACAGTATAACAATACTATTCATTCTACTACAGGTTTCAAACCAAATGAAGTAAATTCGAAACACGCAAAATATGTTTATAGAGAACTAAATCCAATTGTTAAAAAAAGTAAATTTAATAAAGATGATTTTGTTCGAATAAGTAAGCATCGCGAACAATTCTCCAAAGGTTATACACCTAACTGGTCAAATGAAATATTTAAAATTGTTAAGGTTAAATCTACAAATCCAATAACATACGTATTGGAAGATTCAAATGGTAAAGAAATTTTGGGAAGTTTTTACACAGAAGAACTTCAAAAAGTAAAACATCCAGATGTGTATTTAGTAGAAAAAATTATTAGATATAAAGGACAAAAAGTTTTTGTGAAGTGGCTTGGTCTAGACTCAGAATATAATTCATGGATTAATCGAAGGGATGTAATATGATGTAAGGAGAAATAAAATAAAACAATTTTAAGATATAATTTCTTTATTTTATAACATTACAAATAAATGATGTGATATTACATAATATTAAAATACAATTAATGCATTTTTAAACTTTGTTTTTTATTTTACAATTACAAAATTATTGTATAAATTTAAAATACTTCAAAGCGATTTAGATATATGTTCTTTCTATGATTGAAATCTACACAGGGTTAATAATGTAGGCTATTTTTGCTCTTCGATTGTCAAATCACACCCTATCTACCGCAACAACTTCCCAGTACTTTCTTCTATATTCTTGATAAGCATATTTCCATTCCTCCATTACTAAAACTTGATTTAAGTTTTCATTAAAAGTTACGTGTTTCATGTTTTTTTAAGAATTTCTCGTTCAAATGTTTCTGGATATACTTCCAATAACTCTATAGCTAAGGCTATGTTTTCAGAAGGAAAATTATCTGCTGTATGAAGGACTTTAAAGGAATTCGCAAATAAATTTCCAGTTTGATTTTGAAGCTCTGCCTTCAATACTTTAAAATAGTTCGGGAATTGTTGTCTTTTATATAATTCAACAACATGTTTTACAAGAGGTATCAGGTCCCATAATTTACTTAAAGTTTCGTATGCCATATATATATATATATATATATATATATATATATATATATATATATATATATGAGTTATTCATGCATATCTGAATAACTTTTGTGGAATGAATTTCATCAAAATATATTGCAAAATTGCCTGGATATATGGTTTCATAGTTCTCGTTTGTGTAGAAGTAGTTTGTTATTACTCCTTGGTATTTTAAAAAAGTGTTCCACTCTTGTTCAGTAATCATTATGGTATCATTTTTGTTACCTGTGAGTTTAATTCCAGGAGCAAAACCATATTCATAAACAAATCCCACAGCTACAAATTTACTTTTGGATTTGTTAAGATGAAATCTTCTTTCACCTAACGACAATAACTCCGTTTCATTTTTATTTTTTGCACTATCCTTACTGTTTTGATTTGTAGGTTCATCTTTCGACACTGAGGCACTATGAGAGCTTGAATGACATTGATACACTGGAAACATGGTTTTGGATGTCTACTGTTTAGTGATTCGCACGATGTTTATGTATCTACTGCTGGTTGATTCTTGCTGTTGCCTTTATTAACATTTCCATTTTAAAGAGAAGTGGGGTTTGAAACATTAGTGGGAGGTGTGGATTGTACATCGCACTCACTTTGTACATCATCATCGTCATCATCATCATCTTCTCCTTCATGATTAAGTTTAGTAGCTATTTTTTGATCACAGTCTTCCTCACAAAAGTCTTTTGGAAACGCTAGTCTTAATTTAACGTTTTCCGGTAGATATGAGAACACTTCAAACATTTCTGTAATATTGAGCTTGCTAACCGCTGATGCCCAACATTCTTCACAAATTATATTTTTCATAAACATTCTTGTCAATTTTAGAGCTTTATCATTTTGCTCGGCCTTGTTGTAGCATTCATCTTCTGTTAAAAACTTTCCCATTCCATAAAATAGCTTCGTGATGGTATTCAAAAATGTTTTTTGAAAGCTCAGCACAAATATATCTTAATGCACTATTAAAATCCATCACTTCTATCATTGGTGTGTAAGCACGCCACATGTTCAAATAAACTAATTAACTAATAATGTGAAGTTTGTAGGCTTTAAACTACATGTTGATGTTTTTTGAACTTTAAATAACAGTTTGTTCACAAAGTGGGGGTATCAAGCTTAAAAATCAGTATCATTGTGGGGATATTATTACTATCAAAGCCCATAAGACTTTTAAGATTCTCAAGGATGAGGATGAGTCTCAAGGTGAATACTAAAGACGAAAGGATAAATCTCAAGGCTAAATATGAAGGTCTTAAAGTACACAAGAATTCTCAAGGTCAAGGATAAGTCTCAAGGTTGAATGCACTCAAGGTCAAGTGTATAACTGTCAAGGCCAAACCTCAGGGTCAGTCCCAAGGTTAGTGGTAAATATTAACACAGGATTAATTTCAGGGACAGTGCACAAGGTCAACGAATTCTCAAGGTCAAGTATACATCTGTCAAGGTCAAATCTCAGGGTCAGTCCCAAGGTTAGTGGTAAATATTAACAAAGGATAAATTTCAAAGTCAAGGACAAATTTCAAGGACAGTGCATATGGTCAGTGAATTATCAAGGTCAAGTATACATCAAGGTCAAATCTCAGGGTCAGTCCCAAGGTTAGTGGTAAATATCAACAAAGGATAGTGCACAAGGTCAGAGATTCTCAAGGTCCAGAACAAGTCTCAAGGTTGAATGCACTGAAGGTCAAGTATTCATCTGTCAAGGTCAAATCTCAGGGTCAATGGTAAGGATAGAGGTCAATGACACTGTTAAGGTCAAGGTTAAGTAGTGGGGGGTGGGTCTAGAACCGGCGCAAACACACTACTGGCGCAAATACACTACTCTTGTTTGATGTTTTTTTAGACTTTCACATTTTGCAATTTAATTATTCAGCGTTAGATGCTCTAGATTCACTAATAATTTTTCAAAGCGTTGAAATTATTGAATTGTAAAACTTAAGTTACCATGAAATTAACGCAGAAACACAAATAAAATCTTAAATTATTTTATTTAAATCATAATTGTAATTGAAAAATCTAAAACCATTTATGTTTCTCAATTTAAATTGCAATTAATTCGATATTTTAAAATAAAAACTTGAATACCTTTGTGGTAGTTTGCAACTTTTATTATTTTCTTAAAATAGTTTTACTAGATTATACACGATTTGAGTATTTAGATTGTCGATTAAGGGATAATTTTTTAAGCGTTAAAGTTTTAGAACTAGTATGGGCGACACTGTTTTTTTTTCTATTTGAAGATTATTCAATATTAATTTTAAAGTTAGTTAGCAAATTAAATTGCAAAAAAAAACAGTAAAACATAAAACTACACAGAAACAGAGATAAAATCTTGGTTATTTTATTTGAATTACAAAATTATAGAATTCTATTTGACAATTCGTTAGTTGTTATGTTATCTTTAAGATTTTTGATTTTTTTTCTCTACTCTTTGCAAAGATAAGTTGTCTTTCAGGTAACTTGGGAATTTTATTGTATAATAATTCAGATGTGGAGTGCTAATTTAAACGTGGAGATAATATAGCACAATTGATTTGTCATCCCATTTGTTACCCCAGTTTAAAATTTACAGACCCAGAACATATGGAAAACAATACTTATTCCAAAAGCAATGGTATTGGATCTGCTTAATGATATTCCAACCCCAAACAAATGTTATTTTAATATATGTGACAAAATGTGTGACAAATAATTTTGTCTCTTAAAAAGAAAATAAAATATTTAAAATATATTGTTTTATTATAAAATTACCTTATTACTTTATGTATTATATTTTACATTATTTCTAATCTTAATTTTTGAGAAAACAATATTTTTCAAAGGGTTAGTAACTTCTTAATGAATTCATAGTTGTCTTCTTTATGCAAATAATTAAACTTGTTCACATTATATGATATAACCTTTGATATATCTTACACAAAGGAAATTGAGTATTGACCATCAAAACTCTCCCAACACAACATCATCTTAATAAATAATGATAGTTCGATGATTTTATTAGTTTTTGTGTTAGCAATCTAACATCCATTTACTGGTTTTAACAAATTTCACTTATTTAATACTGCCCAGATCTAAGTATAGTTCTATTTATTCATTCATAATTATAAATCCTTCATTCCTCTTAATACTTTTAAAATGTTGTATTGGAAGTCTGCATTACAAAAATAATGGATTTATATATGGCTAAAAGAAATATAAAATATAGATCGTGTAACATCAATTTTACCTTTAATACCCTTTAAATAATCTTAAAAATTATCAATTTGTTTTTGAAATGTTCTACATTTTTGTATTTGGACAAAAATTATTATTTTTTGTTGTTAACTTGTCACCTAACCAAAGTATAATAAACAATGGAGGCCTAGGTATAAGAAAACAATGTAATTAGTCGTAGAGGTCTTTTGATTATTAATCAACATGAAAAATAAATAAATACTAATTATATTCAATTTACTATAGATAGTAAATAATAAATTAAAGAATTTATACCCATAATATAAGTGTCTATGATACACAACTTTCACCAGTAAATCTATTCATTTTTCACACTTTGAAACTTAAGGCGCCAAAGTATGAAATACTATACTTTAACTGACGGTAACAGTAGTAGTAGTATTTGACTTATGACGTAACCTCATAAGTCAAAAACTATTCCTCGAAGTTTCCTTGGACTTCCATCGTCTTGAAGTGGTTGATCTCACGTTTCAATAGCTGTGTATCTGCTATCGTCATCAGGTGAATGATGAATTCCGTAAAAAGTACACCAGTTGTCCAAAGATACTCGGAACTTGATTTAGTTAATGCTGTTCAGAATGGTAAAAGCTCATATAGGCAAGCACAAACTACCTACAATGTTCCAACTGCAGTGAGTTTTCACCCTATAAAGGGGAGAAATACTCCACTGAAAATAACAAATGGGGGTCGTCATTCTGTGTTATCCAAAAATATGGACTTGTTTGAAACAATTTACTTATGAGAAAGTATTGACAAATTCAAAGGTTTTTAAAAGAATTCATGAAGCTGAGGAGAAAAATAAAAGGTAAGCAGATTAAGTTGAGTCAAGATGAATACAAAAACAAAGTGAAGGCCGTTCAAACGCCTAAGATACAAGTAAAAAGATAGAATCAGAAGCCTAAAAAGAACAATTCCTATGAGAATCCGGACAGATGTAGTGAACACTTCATTGATTTGATTGAAAATGGTTTAGACGAACATGAATTACCGCTGTCTACATTTCTTATTCGAAAACCAGTAGGTATTCTACAAATTTCAAATGGGAAGATATCAACGAAGATTGTTTTCTTTTAATCAAATTCAAAGGAGGGGCAAAGAATAAGACTTACTACAAATACGTGTGTGTTGTTAAAAACACAGATGACGGAGACATTTGTATTATTGGGTTACAAGCTCTTAACTAAAACTGTTGTGATTTCTATATAAACGAAATTGTAGAATCTTATATACAAATGGATATGATAGAGGCTATTCTTTCGGACCCAGTAACAAAGTTCATAAAACGAAAAATTATATATTCAATTCCAGGAATGGTGGAAATATTTGAGAAGCCATAAATTATATTTTATCGTCTTTGTTTTTTTTTAATTTTGTTTTTATAATACCAAAAATATAAAAAATATGTAATTAAGTTTTAATTTCTATTAAACATGAAACTTTATAAACTAATAAGGGTTTGTTAAATATTTAGTATTTTTCACTTCTTGTCATCGACTCGTAATCGTAAACATCTCATTCATGACGTTTCTTGAAACTCATATGTTGCCAAATTGTTGTTGTCGTTTATAATTACCCCATTATATGTTTACTATTACCCCAATATAATGGAAAAAAACTTTTTGAGTCGGGGAAATGTAAACATTGTTTATTTTTTTATTATTTAATTTGTTGTGTTCACTTTCGGTGCACAGATTCAATTTACTGCAAAGAATTATCCAATAAAAATAATACATAATATATGCGTTACAATAATAAATATACACACTAAAAGTTGACTTTGTAAATATCGTTTACATTAGCCCCGGTTGACCCTACAACGAAAGGATGTGTTTTTGATGACCATCTAGATAATATAGAACGATTACAAGAAACGGAATTTATTATCTAGAATAAACAAAATACAGTGGATTCTTATATGAACATCTAAATGAAAATGACTATAAACATGCTAAATTACTCTCTTCAAGGTGTCATTCCTTTGTACGCAAGACAATATATATTATATATAAATATAATATATATTGTTTCTGGTCGGGAACCTTCATCAGTTGCGCTTCCCACAATTGAATGTCCTCTCGAACACTTCTTTATGCATTTGATGCATTTCGTTAAATTTGAAGACGCGTTAAGGGAGGATAGCAATTACACGGAACGGCTCCAGATTCGGAACCTCTGTGTACTAATTCTCTTGAAAATCCTAGATGTCGGTCTTACATCTCGCGTCTTCAAATGCTAAATTAGTTTGGAAACAGTTGAACATGAAGAATGCGTTTTTGAACTGCAATACTTGTCACAAGTTATATGGCTTAGACCCTGCGCATCGTTATACCATCCACGGTTACAGATGCGCCTGTATGCTAAAATATACACAAAGTAAACTCGAAACAATGCAAGATGTAGACATGCTGCTATTTATAGAACGCGGAGGAGGAGGTATATCGAATTGCTGCAACCACTGGGGGAAGGCCAACAAGTACGGAGAGCGTAGAGGGTTACAATCTCAGTATACCCTCCAAATTCCTGTTTTATTGCGATGTAAATAACAGGTACAAGTGGGGAATAAGTTAGCGCTGCCCTACGGAGGTTTTAAATCGGCTGACACCAATATTGACATTAACTTCATCCCCGATGATTCGCCTATTAGTGCAGGCGCTAGAGATAGATGAGTATGCAAAATCCGACTGACGGCAACTTTGATCGGATTGGTATACCTGAGACCCTAAATAATAACAAAACACATCTTGCCGCCAGATGAAATGGTCGTAAAGACGTTGCTTTGAAAGTGGTGTTTTTGTATACATATAAAATAATAGTATTTTCGTAAATTTTTAGTGTCTGTGTAAAGTGAAATGTATTGAAAAACGGTAGAAATGTCGTTAGAAGTGGTTAATTTGAAAAGAAGAAAACCTAACGAACAATTTTGCTTTTTTTGTGTTAATTCAAATTTAGTGAAAGAACCAAGGTTAAGGACGCTACTTAATATTAAAGAAGTAAGAGATACAAAAAAAAGACAGCATTAGAAAGAAGCTTTCAAAACTATATAATTCAGACTCTACAAAACAAGAATTTACATGGCACCAAAGCTATTTGGCTACTTATTTAGTGAGGAGAAAATAAGGCGTCGAGAAATTGTGTTGTATAAAGAAGAAGAAGCGTCGCCTGCTTCAACTTCTAAAGCAAGCGTGGAGTAGCATACTCCAAAATCTCGTTCATCATCAAGTATACCGGCAACGTTGAAAAAATCGATGATATGCATATTTGTAAGAAGGCAACAATAAATAAAGATAAGCAGCTATATTTATGTTCAGAAATTTCAGCAGCGGAAAAAAAATAGTACTGCATATAGCAAGGAAGACCATGTTTTCACTAAACTTGTATTTGTCAACGGTCTCAAGATTTATATGCTATCGAAGTGAGGTATCACAAACATAATAACAAACATAACATAATAAAGTTGTAGGGAACATTTTCGAATGTATGTAGCGGGATAAGGATTATTTGAATAATATATGTATACATTTATTGTTGTAGTTGTTTATTCGAACACGAGAGCAATTGCAGACAAGATTGACATCAACCGAGAGTTGCTGCTTCAAATTCAAGGAAAACTTAGAAAACATTCAAAGTAGTTGATTATTCGAGCACGAGAGCAATTGCAGACAAGATAGACTACAACTGAGAGTTGCTGCTTCAAATTCAAGAATAACCTAGAAAAAATACAAAGTAAGTTATCATCAACTTTATGTAGAAAACATATGTATATATATTGTACGTGGTTGCAGATGAGTTTCCTTAAGACTTTGAATAAAATTTGCTCTTCAAAGGCAACTAACAAGCCAGCCTGCAAAGTAAGGGCGCTTCCTATAAACATCAAGCAGAAGATACTGTCGGCCAAGCTAGTCAAAACAAAGTACGGGGAGAGCATCCTCCTGGAATTAGATGAAAAGGTGGTGTTCCTACCAAAGAGGGTCACTGAGGGTTTTAAACCGTTCGTAGAGAAATTTAGCGAAGGAAAGTTTTACCTGACTTTCACGGGTCTCCAGGAAATCCCCGGTTTTCAACCTAGAACTCTCTTCACTTTGGAGAAATAGTAAGTGTTACTACTAATTATAACGGTAGAGGAATAGTTTGATAAATTTTTACTACTAATTGTACTAAGAGAAAATGAGTTCAGTTGAAATTGCTTGCCTTAGTGATGATATTATAGAGAAAATTAGGGAAGTGGAAGGTATCTTATTAAAAAAGGTCAATCCCTTATCACAAAGGAAGATTGAATTATGGCTAAAAAATGTTAAGAAAAACATTTCTCTTTGCAACAAAGCGATTCGGGAGGCGGATTTATCGGTAGGGACGTTACGTAAATTGCAAACAAACATTGGGCATCTTAAACGTTTCAAATTTTCTTCAACACATCCTTGAATACAATAACTGCTTTCGCATGACTTCCTTTGGAGCTAATATCATTCGAGAAGGCGGCTTCATGCCGACTTGCAAGGTAAAAGATACAACACACATAACCAATCACTCACAGCAACACAATGAATTACAACACACATAACAACTACATATACACCACACACTACACCATCACACGATCAGAAGTTACACCGTATTGTTCAACAAATGATTGTTTGCAATTACAGATACAAGGACAAATATATCATTTGCATGGTTCAATGGTGCCAACACCAGATGAACCGCATCAATTTCTGCAAATATATTTCATTTCGTCGATGGTGGATCAGCTGAATGTGCGGTGCAATATACAGGGAACACAACAGTTAAAGAGACGAATTATTGAACAGTTGCAAGCATTTTTTCACGCTAATAATGCTGTGGTTAATATGTTCAAAACAGCATTGGAACGAATGCCATCGGATACGCACAAATTTGTCATAAGAGCGGATTGTACCCCAACAGGTGAACATGTGCGAAAATTCAATGCACCCACCGTTAATGATGTTGCTGCAATTATTGTTGGCGATCCAACTAAATCGCGAGACATTGTCGTTCAGCGAAGAAGCAATATCATGCATCGTGTACACGAGACACATCGTTTGTACGATGCGTTACAATATCCAATCATTTATTGGCAAGGGCAAGACGGATACGACATCACGTTGAAGATGGTCGATCCAATTACAGGTACAATATTCACACAAAAATTATTGCTATTATTGCTATTATTTGTTTCCATTAATAATTCATTTAATTTTGCATTTTCAGGCGTATCAACGAATAAAAATCTAAGCGCAATGAATTACTATGCGTATCGTATGATGATTCGTACACATGAGGAGAATGTCATTCTGAAGTGCCGTCGGCTATTCCAGCAATTCGCTGTCGACATGTATGTCAAAGTCGAGACCGAACGTTTAGCGTTCATCCGATTCAATCAGGCAAAGCTACGATCTGAGGACTATATACACTTGCGTGATGCTATTCATTCAGATGGTGATGTTCAGAATATTGGACGTCTGACGATTCTCCCATCATCTTATATCGGAAGCCCACGCCACATGCACGAATACGCTCAAGACGCTATGACGTACGTGCGAAATTATGGAACTCCGGATTTATTTATTACGTTCACATGTAATCCGAAGTTGATGGAAATTGAACGTGAGTTGGAACCGGGCCAAAAACCGCAAGATCGCCATGACATAATCGCCAGAGTATTTCAGCAAAAACTCAAGGTTATGATGGATGTGCTTACTAAGTATCAAGTTTTTGGTGACACACGTTGTTATATGTACTCGGTGGAATGGCAGAAGCGTGGACTACCGCATGCTCATATCCTAATTTGGTTGCTGAACAAATTACATTCAAATGAAGTGGATGACATCATATCAGCTGAAATTCCTGATCCAGTCACTGATCCCCATCTACACGACATTGTGACAACACAGATGGTGCATGGACCGTGCGGTGTATTAAATCCATTATCGCCTTGCATGGCTGATGGAAAGTGCACAAAACGATATCCGCGACCGTTAGTTGCTGAAACAGTCACAGGGAACGATGGATATCCAGTTTATCGTCGGCGTTCAAAACAAGATAATGGTCGAACTATCAAAGTTAAAGTTCAAAATCAAGAGATTGAGATCGGAAATGAATTCATTGTACCATATTGCCCGCTGCTATCACGAATTTTCGAAACACATGCAAACGTTGAGAGTTGTCATTCGGCCAAATCAATCAAATATTTGTGCAAGTACGTCACAAAAGGCAGCGACATGGCTGTGTTTGGTATTGCGTCAGAAAATGCGAATGACGAAATCAGCAACTTCCAAATGGGCAGATACGTCAGTACTAATGAAGCATTGTGGCGATTATTGTCATTTCAAATTCATGAAAGATATCCCACAGTTGTACATTTAGCAGTGCATTTGGAAAATGGCCAAAGAGTTTACTTCACTGAAGCTAATGCGGCACAACGAGCTGAGAGACCACCATCGACAACATTGACTAGCTTCTTTGCAATGTGTGAAGCAGATCCATTCGCAGCGACGCTGATGTACGTTGAAATGCCCAAGTATTACACTTGGAATCAATCAACAAAGAAATTCCAACGTCGCAAACAAGGAACCCCAGTTCCAGATTGGCCACAGGTGTTTTCCACTAATGCACTAGGTCGCATGTATACTGTTCATCCTAGAAATGATGAATGTTTTTATTTGCGACTGCTGCTGGTAAATGTACGTGGACCAAAATCATTTGCGCATTTGAAAACTGTGAATGGCCACCAATGCCAAACATATCGAGAAGCATGTCAACTATTGGGTTTGCTGGAGAATGATTCTCATTGGGATTTAACACTTGCGGATTCAGTTGTTTCATCAAATGCGTACCAAATACGAACGCTGTTCGCAATTATCATCACCACATGTTTTCCTTCACAACCAATTCAGTTATGGAACAAATACAAAGACGACATATGTGAAGATATCTTGCATCGCTTGCGCATTCAAACGAATAATCCTGACATCCAAATAACCGATGAAATCTACAATGAAGGATTGATTCTGATTGAGGATCAATGCTTGACTATTGCAAACAAGCTACTGATTGAAGTAGGAATGATTGCGCCAAATCGATCGATGCACGATGCATTCAACCAAGAATTACATCGAGAGCTACAATACAATGTTGATACATTGCAGGAATTCGTTCGAAATAATATGCCGTTGCTGAATGAACAGCAAAAACAAGTATACGAAACATTAATGCAAGCGGTGGACAATAATACTGGTGGTCTATTCTTCCTGGACGCCCCTGGAGGAACAGGGAAAACATTTGTCATTTCATTGATTTTGGCCACTATTCGATCAAGATGTGACATAGCTTTGGCGTTAGCATCATCTGGAATTGCGGCGACTCTTCTAGATGGCGGTCGTACTGCACATTCTGCGCTTAAGTTGCCACTCAATTTAAACAAAATTGATACACCTACATGCAATATTTCCCGATCCAGTGCAATGGGAAAATTGTTGATGCAATGCAAGCTCATTGTTTGGGATGAGTGCACAATGGCACATAAGAAATCACTTGAAGCACTTAACTTCACACTGAAGGATCTTCGGCGAAATAACAACATCTTTGGCGGCTTGATGATATTGTTGGCAGGCGATTTCAGGCAGACGTTGCCAGTAATTCCCCGTGGAACGCCTACAGATGAATTGAATGCTTGCCTGAAGGCATCACCTTTATGGAATAACATAAAAACATTATCGCTAACCACTAATATGAGAGTTCAACTTCAAAATGATCAAAGTGCTGCACAATTTTCCAAACAATTGTTAGCTGTTGGAAATGGAAAAGTCCCAGTTGATGCGACATCTGGATTAATTACTCTTACCAACGACTTTTGTCGATTTGTAGACTCTCAATCAGCTCTTATTGAAAATGTTTTCCCAAACATTAGTGAGAATTATCAGAATTATGCTTGGTTAAGTCAACGAGCAATTCTTGCCGCAAAGAATAATGATGTACACGCACTGAATTTCACCATTCAATCAAAAATTGCTGGCGATTTGGTGACATACAAATCCGTTGATTCCATAACAAATCCCGATGATGTAGTAAATTATCCAACGGAGTTTTTGAACTCTCTGGAGTTACCAGGATTTCCACCACATAACTTGCAACTCAAAGTTGGTACAGTTATTATGATATTGCGTAATTTGAATCCACCGCGACTTTGCAACGGTACTCGACTTTCGGTAAAAAGACTTATGCCGAATTTGATTGAGGCAACCATTATTAACGGAAAGTACGCAGGTGAAAATGTATGTATTCCTCGAATACCAATGATTCCGACTGATCTTCCGTTTGACTTCAAACGATTGCAATTTCCAGTTCGCCTTGCGTTCGCAATGACAATTAACAAGTCGCAAGGCCAATCGCTTAGTGTTTGCGGGATAAATTTAGAAAATCATTGTTTTTCACATGGGCAGTTATACGTTGCGTGTTCACGAGTTGGGAAACCATCCGCTTTGTTTGTATTAATGTCAGACCAAAAAACAAAAAATGTGGTTTACCCAAGAGCACTACAATGAAACGGATAATTTGCGGACACGTATAACGCTTCGATTCAGTATTTACTTTGGATTCACTTTAATTTATTTAGAGAAGTTCAACTAAATAACACTTCATTTTTGTAATCAAAATGAATTCATTACTGTTGTGAAATGAAATAAAATTTTTCCTTTTCAAATAAAAAACAAAAAAAAATTTACATAAAACGAAGCCATCTGGTGGCGAAACGGAGTTCGCCGGGTTTGCTAGTTATTTATAAAAATAGGCTCTGGGTCATGGATATGAAAACGAATAACATCACATCGAAAGACGTACATTTACGTTTCTCCATTTTCTACCAGCAGACGTTACTGAAATAACTTCAATATATCAAAGACCGTCTGGTGAAATAGTTGTGATTGGAGATAAGGAAAGATAAATATCAGATGATAATTTCAAATCACTGAAAAGTCTAAGCATTAACGATTTCAAACTGTCAATACCAGCTGATGAAACCATTGCTACGGTTACCAGTTATACAGGACAAACGATTTTTTTCTTTTCAAATAATATGTATGCTGAAATTCATGAATGTTATCTTGAAGGGAAAAATTATGATTATATAAGCAGAGACTTTAGTGGTATACCAGAAAATATTAGAAGTGCTTTTCGGTATACAAACGGCAGAATTTATTTTTTTGAAAATGATAGGCCTAATAATATAATAATAATGTAATGAATTTTCAAATATTCTTGTAGAAACTAATAAGTTAACGTTAAATTTGTTTAATATCCCATGTCCGAATCTAACGCTGTACGAACAACTGAAGAATTGTTAACTAGGATTTTAGCTAGAGAAAATAAAAATATTTAAAATAAACCAATTGTTTTACTCAACAATAAATAATAGGAACGAGTTGGTGGGGGTTCTAACTTATTGTGAAATATCTTCTCACTATCAAATTCAATCGAACACAGAAAATAGTGATAATTTCGAAATTATCAAAATATATTTCTGAAATACAAGATCATACAAAGTACTGTGTAATTATCACCCTGTAAAATTCTCTAGCTAACGCGAAACAACTTTACATTGAAATTTCGCATTAAATCCAAATCATAAAATTATATCGCAGGAGTGGTCAAGGTTCTCCTCTAAGAAACAAGTTCTCAGCTACAAATCCGCTGGAAATTACCTTGTCTTAAAAATCTACAGGTGAGGGTATAGCTTGATGTGACGAGCGAAATGGTTTAAAAGCAGAGGCAATTTCGAATTTAATCATTGCAAAGTGTTCACTTGAAGTGAAAAGTGCTCTGAACCAAACAGTCCTTTTTTAAATAATCAGGTAAGTTATTTATTTTGTTAATATTATTTTGAATTGTTTCTTTTATTGCTGTTGTTGTTGTGTGTAATCTCCAGTTTGCAACAAAATCTTCATCCCTTCATAATTTTATGATAACCATGCATTTTCAAAACTGCTTATGTTTTCTACCTATATTTTGTTTTCTCTCAATATTGGATGATTACCGAAAATTTTTGATTATGTTGCTTTCAACCATATTTCGTTTTTCAAAGTAATATTTCTATAGGTAGAATAAATTGTTATCTCTTACAGTGGAATATTAGTACAATATTTTTGCTCACGCTACGTTTAAATATATATTTTGTTTTTTTCAAAGAAAGATTTCTGTAGATAGAATAAATATTTTTCACCTACTGCGGAGATAGAGATCTTTTCACAAACGTCTTGTAAATTACATTTTCTCATTTTATTTGTTCCCAATTTATAATAAGGATATAGAATTAATAATGGAATCAATTGTGTAGCGGTATAATTCTCACTTTGGCTGAGAGAGCTCCTGGGTTTTCAACCATATTTAGTTTTCAAAGTAGTATTTTGTAGGCAGATCAAAGTGTTATTTATTGCTGTAGAATATATTAGAACATTGTCTAAGGATATGTTTTTCAACGTAAGATTTCTGTAGAAAGAAGAAATTGTCTCCAACTACTGCGGAGGTGATCTCATTTGTTAGCAATTTATAATTAGGATACATTAACTGAGGAAGAGTATTTGTTACCAATATATATTTTCTGAGGACCAAATAAATAGACATGATATCTCATTTATAAAGTTGTAGGGAACATTTTCGAATGTATGTAGCGGGATAAGGATTATTTGAATAATATGTGTATACATTTATTGTTGTAGTTGTTTATTCGAACACGCGAGTTGCTGCTTCAAATTTAAGAAAAAACCTAGAAAACATTGGAGACAAGAGAGTTGACTGACTGAGAGTTGCTGCTTTAAAGAAAAAACCTAGAAAATATACAAAGTAAGTTATTGTCTACTTTTATGTAGAAAACATATGTATATATATTGAACGGTGTTGCAGATGAGTTTCCTTAAAAATTTAAACAAACTTTGCTCTTCAAAAGCAACCAACAAGCCAGCCTGCAAAGTAAGGAAGCTTCCTATAAATATTAAGCAGAAGATACTGTCGGCCAAGCTAGTCAAAACCAAGTACGGGGAGAGCATACTCCTGAAATTAGATGAAAAGGTGGTGTTCCTGCCAAAGAGGGTCACTGAGGGTTTTAAACCGTTCCTAGACAAATTTAGCGAAGGACAGTTTTACCTGACTTTCACCGGTCTCCAGGATATCCCCGGCTTTCAACCGAGAACTCTTTTCACGGTGGAGGACTAGTTAGTAAGTGTTACTACTAATTATAACGGTAGAGGAATAGTTTGATAAGATTTGCTACTTACTAATTGTACTGATAAGTTTTTGCTACTAATTGTACTAAGGGAAAAATGAATTCAGTTGAAATTGCTTGCCTTAGCGATGATATTATCGAGCAAATTAGGGAAGTGGAAGGTATCTTATTAAAAAAGGTCAATCCCTTATCACAAAGGGAGATTGAATTATGGCTAAAAAATGTTAAGAAACACATTACTCTTTGCAACAAAGCGATTCGGGAGGCGGATTTATCGATAGGAACGTTACGTAAATTGTTATTACGGAATTATTATTCAGTAAGAATGGGGCTTTTGCAGAATAATAAATTTAATAATCACATTCATAAGAGAGTTAAATGGGAAGACGAAATTTCCGCCTTTAAAAGTAGAGTCAGGACTGGGCTTATAGTAAATAAATATCATAAAGATATTTTAGAATTTTTTAAAGATTGTTTTTTACTATTTCAAGTTAGAATTAAAACCACCTTAAAGAAAATGTCCATGATTAAAGTAAATGTTTCTTTGTGTGGAGAATTTTTGAAAATGTCAGGAGATAAAGAAATTCTGAGTAAGAAATACTTTTCAACTAAAAATGAAGTAATTGATTTAGCAACAGATATAAAATGTTGGTTTGAAATTTACGTGAAAGATCGCTTATTAAATAAGCTTTCCGAATTCACTGAAGAAGGATCAGGATGGTGTTTAAGTCAAATTATTTCATTGAAAGTCAACATAAATAGGTATAGTGTAGGGTCTGGGCTAGCTGCCTCATCTTACATCGAGTTACCTCAAAAAATCAAGGCCACCAAATCTTGTATTAATGTTAAGAATCGATATGATGAAGCGTGTTTCATGTGGTCCGTAGTCTCAGCTTTATATCCTGCAGTTAAAAATTCAGATAGACCGAGTTCCTACCCCCATTTTAAAAATGTTTTGAATTTGAAAGGTTTATTCTTTCCCGTAAAGTTGAATGAAATTTCTTTATTTGAGAAAAATAATGAAAGTATATCAATTAATGTTTTTTGCCTTGAAATGATTACACATTCGAATTGTACTTTGGTGCCAGTACGCTTAACCAAAAAAAAGCGAGAGCAACATATTAATCTATTAATTACTCAAAATAAATATTTTCTTAAACACAGTGATTTTGAAAACGTTTTAGATGATGAATTTGATGGTGATAATAATGATAATGAAATCCTATATCATTATTGTTGGATCAAGGACCTTTCGCAGCTTTTACATAGACAAGTGTCCAAACATAACGGAAAGAAACACATTTGTGATAGATGTCTAAATTATTTTCCTTTTCAAGACAAGTTGAAAGAGCACACACTGTACCGCATGACTTTGAATCTCCTTTAGAGCCCTTTGAAGATAACAGTACTACAAGCAATAGCTTGAAATATCAAAAACATAGAGCTTACAGTGCAGGATATTATTTTAAATGTAATTTTAATAATGAGTATTCCTTTTATAAAAGTAATAGGGGTCCGGAATGCATGTCTTGGTTCGCAGAAGAAATGGAATCAGTCGCCAAATTTGTTCAGTCAAAGCTTCTGAATGTTGAGCCAATGAATATCGAAGTAAACTTAAAAGATGCTCCTGGGGTTTGTCACATTTGTGAAAAAAAAATCCTTCATGGTACCCATTGTATTCCATAATTAGAGACTTAGCTAAAAGAAATTACATTAATTTGTTGCCTGTGAATAAGGAGAAGTACATCAGCTTCACTGTTCACTATACCGAAACAAAAATTAAATTCAAATAAATCGATTCCTTTAGGTTTATGGGGTGTTCATTGGACTCTCTAGTATCCACACTTAATGAAGGTAATTTTAGATCTTGAATAGTGAATTTAAAGATTTATCTATAGAAAAACTTAAGTTTCTTCACCGAAAAGGAGTATTTTTCTATGATTATCTGGATAAATTTGAGCGACTGGAAGAGACAGAATTACCAAAAAAGAAACAATTTTACAATAGACTTTGCGATGAAGATATTAGTGATAATGACTATGCCCATGCTAAGTTGATTGGAGTCAGTTTAACTTGAAAACCCTTGGTGATTATAGTGATTTATATATGAAAACCGATATTTTGTTATTAGCTTGCGTTTTTGAAACATTTCGCAATACTTGTTACAACACATATGGGTTAGACCCCGCTCATTATTATACTATTCCTGGCTATACATGGGATTGTATATTTAAATATACACAATGTCAATTATCGAACGTGGAATACGAGGAGGTATATCGATGTGCTGCAACCACTATGGAAAAGCTAATAACAAATATGTAGAGGATTATGATCATTCTAAACCTCCAAAGTTCCTGCTCTATGTAGACGTTAATAACATGTATGATTGGTCAATGAGTCAGCCCCTCCCCTAAGGAGGGATTAAATGGGTTGATACAAATATCGGTGTCACCACCATCCCCGATAATGCACAGACGGGCTCAGAATTGATGAGAGGAAATTTGGTGTGTAACAGGTAAAACGATTCTGTTTTAACTGCTTCTTCGTACATGTTTAAGATTCTATCTAGGTCGGCGTTGTAGTCAATTTGTTCAAAACTAGTATCACTCATACTGCTGCTCACCAAATTGAAGTGCTCTTACTGAAGGTAATGGAAAACTCAGAAGGGTTTTATAACTTCTCGACCGTTGTCTTCCCTCCTACTTCTGTTTTGCAAGTTATAACCTGTTGCTGGAATCAATCCAGCTGTCGTGACTTTTATCAAAACCCAACCATCGAACTTTATTGCCTTTTTTCTGCAACACTTTTTCCACGAGATAAACGTCAGGGTTGGCGGTTTTTTGCAATTCTTCCTCATAAAATCCCCCTTGAATTGGTCTGCCACTCATATCTTCCAACAGGTAGGTAATAGGATTCGTTAACTGATATTGACGTACCTTGAATAGCTCTGTAGTCCAATTCCGGGTGTGTCCTTTTTCAAAGACGTGTTTCACCTTACATATTCGCATCACATCACCCATCTTGAGTTTCCTAGGTCCGATGATTTTCAACCTATTAAATACTTTAATGTCTTTAGCGTTAGCAGCAGTTACGTCACTAGGACGCATTTTGTTTTCTGATGTTTTTGATTGTTATAAGACTGAACGATATCAGGTAAAATGTCAATCCACTTGTAACTACCATTTAAACTGCAATATTTGAATAATTTCTCCTTTAGCGTCCTTATCATGCGCTCACATATAGCTGCTATCATCCCACTAAATGTACTATAGTGATTAATCCAATATTTTTGCATCAGTTTCGTAAAGTGACTATTGTAGTATTCTTTTCCCTTATCTGTTTGCAAGTTTTTCGGACGACGCCCACCATTAGCAGTGAGAATACTCTCGAAAGCCTTTGTCACCCCTCCTGATTTTGATTTCAGCGGCCTCGTCCAAACGTACTTGGAAAAACAATCAATTACCACTAAGATATACTTAAAATTTCTATTAGTTCCCGCATAAAGATCTAATTGTCCTAAATCAGACTGCCATAAATCATTGAAAGCCTTAATGACGGTGTGACGTCGTGGAAATTTTTTTCTCACAGGTCGATGCA
This sequence comes from Octodonta nipae, assembly GCA_034190945.1. NCBI lineage: Eukaryota > Metazoa > Arthropoda > Insecta > Coleoptera > Chrysomelidae > Octodonta > Octodonta nipae. The sequence continues at coordinate 31,227,965 of CM067217.1, forward strand.
GCTCCTTTGCAACTTGAACTTTTTCCTTTGAATAATTCATGATGACTACTATAATTTAACATGGATGATGACTTTTTATTTAGTCTTTAGAGCAGATTGCTGTTGCTGCTGCTGTTGCTGTTGAATGGCTACAATTTTTGTATTAGTCATCTTTAGTTGATTGTTGATTTGCGAAGAGATTTCGTTTTTGTGAGATCGCAATTCGCTCTTGATGCCATCTGATAATTTTTTCATCTCTAAGTTCATCGTATTAACTTTATCACTCATTTCATCGTGCAATTTTTGCATATCCACATATACTTTGGATACAACTTTCACCATTTTCTCTTTGATGGCCTTCACTTCATCAATATCGTTTTTCAATTGCGAAATTTCATCACTTATAGTCTGTTTTAGATTCTCTTCAATTTGCTGTGGCAATTTCGTAAGCTGGTTGAGCTGGACGTTGGTATTCGACTAAAATTCCAGAAAGGTCTGTTGATTAACCCTTAAGCTGCAATAGTATCTTGATTTTTCTCAAGTTTTCGCATACTGTTGTAAACTTATCGCTGAAATCATTGAATGCCACTTGAAAGTCCTTTTTAATTTGAGACAACTTGTCGCGTACTCTGTCATCGACATAGAGTTTATTGGCGGCATCCATATCCACTTTGGGATCTCCAACATTTGAAATTATCACTTTCTCTACATCGATATTTCCATCGGCTGTGAAGGAAAATGGTATTTTTGCGCGCTCATAATCACTCGGTTGCTGTTGTTGAACAGAACTTCGACCAAATTTATCGAGATACATTTTACTAATGACTACTTTGGTTATTTGTCGCGTATAATATTGGCTTCTTTGAGCTCATTTATTATCGCTACAATTTCGTTGTCGTCGGATGTGTTGCCGGCCTCTTTTGATGCAACAAGTAACCTTAAACGATCTACCAATTCATTGGGATCGTCCCTGTAGACGTATTCCATAGACTTTGTATTATATTTCAACTTCATACCTCTTCCTTCGCTGCTGCTGCTTGGTTTAATTGGTTTTATAAACATAGGTTTAATGACATCCTTGTATTTGGATATTCCTGAGGGTTTCAAATGTCCTTTTACATTCCGGTGAACTAATGCCCGCTCCAAAACTTTTTGGTACACGATTTTGTCATCTGGAGTATATGCGGGGTTCTTGTAGAATATCAGTTGGTAAAGACCAGGTGATCCTCGAAACACAGCGTCTACAACAGTAAGACGTCCTGTCCTCGTATCGAAGTTGATTTCTTTGTTACCGAGATACCACTTTTAGGTTTTCAAATTGTATGAGGGTCCATAAATGTTGTCAATTTGATCGCTCTTGTCGAAATATTCGGTTACATACTTTTGCACCATTGCTGGATACTGCTCCATATAGGACTCAAAGGTTTTGTCAGAGTAATTAGTCGGATCAACATTCTCTTCTTCCGTTTCCTCGGCTTCAGAATCGGTATAAAAACTAGTCTCTGCGACTGGTTCTTCTTCGAGGAAAAGACTGGATTTTGGTGTTAACGACTCTAGTTTTTCTTTTTTCACAATTGTTTCTCGTTTGATAGATGGCAACACCGGAGGTGATTTTGTTGGCGCTAGTGGTATCTTGGTGAAAACTTTGGATGTATTCGAAACTATTTGCTTCAAAGGTCCGACCACCGGTTCAAAGAGCTTATTGAGGGTCTCATCGTTTTCCGATTTACCCAGTTTCAGACTGAGGTACTTCTTGCGAATGAACCGTGCTAGTTGTTTGATTTTTTTCTTGCGGAAAGCTTCTGCAATGCTGTTGCTGCTCATTGAAGACATTTTTGTTGACTGACTGATTATTTTTCGCCTTGTAGTCTTATATATTTATGGAAACCTTTACGATATCGCCCTTCATTTAAATTGAATTGTGTAACAATAACCACGAACCCGTAGCGATCCTACCAACACTTTGAACACAAGTCTTTAAACTGTTCGAATGACATATCTGGAGATACGTGTTCATCATAGGCGTGCTTTAAATTGATTTCATCTTGTTTGAATAGCACAATCACATTACAATTGTCTCATATTAGTTGCTTGGACATTTTACTGTACGTCTGCAACAAATAAATTGAATCGAAGTGTCGGTGCCGTCCCATCGAAAAGAAATTCTGAATCTTTTTCTGTTTATCAATAGCCACATGATCAAAAATAAACACTGAATATTCACAGGCGTCTGATGGATCAATTACGTTTTCGTTTTCGCTGAAAGGGAAATATGACACACCTTTAACGCTCTCGAGAACCTCTTGTAGTAGTTGGTATTTTGGTTGGTACAAAGATTTCGAGTACACGTAGATATTTTTAAATCGCAATCCGTTTTCATTGAACAAAAGCGCATTGGTTTTCCCACAGCCGATGGGGCCGCAGAACGCCGCCCGAACAGAATTTGGCCATGGTTTCCCATTTTTCGATGGCACACTACCCTTACCACCCCCTTCCGTCACGAAATCGAGATTTTCTAGAGGCAATTGAATATCTTGCTGCTTTATATGCATCTCAAAGTAAACTGATGTACAAGGGTTTTGGGTGGACGTTTTTATATAAAAATTACTTTCTGGACGTCAGTCAGTCAGTATTAACAGTGTTAACCGCTGAAGGTAGTGGAAGTGTAGTGAACACTCTAATCAATAAGTTACCATTTGAAATTCACCTTCCTGGCTATCAATTTTGTGGACCGGGTACAAAACTCGAAAAACGCTTAGCAGTAGGACAACGAGGTATCAACAAAACCGACCCAGCTTGTCGGGATCACGATATTGCTTGCAGTAAAAGCACTTCTCTAGCAGACCGTCATAAGGCAGATTTTGAGTTGGAAAATGGGGCTTGGGAGAGATTCAAATTTAAGGACGCTTCACTCGGTGAAAAAACAGCTGCTTGGCTCATAACAACCACTATGAAAACCAAACAGAAACCCGGTCTTGGCATGAAATCTCAAAAACGGAAGAAGAGTAGAGGTGTGAAAAATCGTCCCGTAAGCGAAAGTCATCGACACGCAAAACTCTTTTACCAAGAAAGGGTCCGGTCTCTATTTGAAAAAGTCCCGCAAAGGAGGCTTCGGTCTCTATTTGAAGAAACAACAAAAAAACTCCCGATAAAGTTACCCAGTCGAGCACTTTACACCAGTGAGTTTGTTGAATACGCCAAACAACAATTGAAAATACCAAATTTTAAAGGTGTATTTATGCGTGATGCCTTACTTAAAAAACAACAACCATCAAGAACCGAGTCTGCCATCATCAACTTGGATTCTAGTCGCAACAAAGGCACACACTGGGTAGCTTACATTAAAAATGGAAATGTTGCGCAATATTTCGATAGTTTTGGTAATTTGAAACCGCCTCGTGAATTGGCTGAGTATTTAGGAAGCAATGTATCGATACTCTACAACAACGACTCCTACCAAAATTATAATCAATCTAATTGCGGTCATTTGTGTCTGCAATTTCTCTATAATAACACCTAACATTGAGGGAAATCTTTAGTCATGTCTTGATATTAACGCTGAAAGGACGCAGTTCAATACTATCCATTGATTTTCAACCACCTATTCAACTACATCGTGACTACAATTACGGTCTAGCCTTACTGAGATTCCACTACTACAACAGCATCCCGAACATTGAGAAGGGTAGCAAAGTGAATTTGATCGACTCGAGAAAAAAAAACAAACCACCATCGAATTACCTGAAGGCAGCTACGAAATTGGTGATATCGAAGCGCACATTTGAAAAGTATTGGGTGTGCAGCATTCAAAGGATGTAGATAAGATTTTCTCATTGAAACCCAACAAGTGCGAAATATACAGCAGTAAATACGCAATAGACTTTCAACCGGAAAACAGCATCGGTGTCATACTGGGTTTTTCCAAGAGACTGCTCACACCTCTTCAAGTGCACAGCTCTGATTTAGCAGTCAATATCATTAAAGTGCGAACAATCCATCTCGATAGTAGCATCACATCGGGAGCATTCTACAACGACAGACCGTCACATACGATATACGAATTTGCCTCAACATCTTATCTACCTACCTATCAACCGAAGAGAAATACACAACATAACTTTGAGAATTCTCAATCAGGAATCTGAACTCGTCAATTTCCGAGGGGAGGAAATCATTGTGAGACTGGAACTGAAACAGCTATTGCAGCAATAATGGGACGCTTACTCGTATTTGAGCTACCTCATAAAAGTACAAACAAAGTCAGTATCAACAAAAGCTTTGAAGAGATCACTTGCGTTCTCCAATAAACTATTTCTACCATCGCTAGGCTATTATGTCAACTCAAGCATTCGATATCTTCCGAAAGCCCAGTTTCGATGACAGCATTCGCAGAATGGAAGTCAGAACCTACTATCCTTATGTAAAGTCATTTGGGAATAACGACATAGTGGAGATTACTATGAACCAAGCCGATTCCTGGTTATCCATGGCGGACTCGTATATCGCCGTTAAGGGTCAAATTAATGTAGCGACAGGTGCAGGTGAAGTTTCCCTATCCCCTAATGCAGGAGAATTTTTCTTCGATAATATGGTTTACGAACAGTGCGGTAAAGAAATGGAATCGGTTCGCGATCCTGGACGCGTAAGTACCATACGAGGTTATCTGTGCTATGATCCTACCAGTTCAAGAGAATTAGCTATTGCTGGCTGGAATTTTTCCGGTAAACCAATTGTGAATGCAGCAGACAGAAGTTTCCGAATGTACATCCCACTCAAGCATTTGTTACCCCCCTCAAACAACGACTGCCAGCGAGTGACCTGCGGAAAGCAAACAATACGTTTATTGCGAGCAAGAAATGATGATGATTGTCTTATTAGTACTGATAAATCTACAAAAGCAAGCGTGACGATTGACAGCATTGAACTCAAAATCAAGCATATTTTCCCCAACGATGATATGAAACTTGAACTGCTGCAAGCCGTTAAACAGGATACCGGCATTATTATTCCCTTTCGTAAATGGGAACTTCATGAGTTGCCTGCTCTGAAGACAGGCGCCACACGAGAAATTGGGGCTGTGAAAACATGTGCTGCTCTAGAGAGTCCTCGATACGGCATCGTTGCCTTCCAGACCAATAAGCACAACAACATAGCGGCTGATCCCACTGAATTTGATCACATTCACATTTCGAATATTCGTCTAACTCTTAATGGAGACTACTGGCCGAATGAGAGAATGCAGTTGGATTTCCCCAGGAACGAATACGGAGAAGCCTACAAACGCTACACGGACTTTTATCCCGGTTTTGCCGACAAAAGGCACCCGCTACTAGACTATCTTACCTTCAAGAATCACACTCTCTTCGTAATCGATTGTTCCCGACGTGAGGACAGCATGAAATCCTCCACTGTGGATGTAAGCCTGGACATTGAATCTCAAACCGGGTTTCCCGACAAAACACGTGCCTTCTGTATAATCATCCACGATTGTTTGATGGCATTTCTCACACTCAGGGAAATTGTTCGTAACCTATCATAAAAAAGCATATCTTCACATTACAACTTCAGTTCACCATGGAAATCGCATTCGTTGACATTCAAGGCTTCATTCTTAACGGGGAATTTGTTCCCAAAGAATTGGCTATCAAGACACGTGCAACGGGTGTCATACATTACCTGTTTAAGCCTCTTCACCCCTTTGAAACGCTGTGCAAGGAAGATCGACGAACCGTGATTTATTATGAGAATTTTCTTCATGGTCTTAGTTACAATGGTGGAATCTGGGATATAAAGGTGCGAATCCACAATGAGAAATTTTATGAGATTTTTGTCTCATGAAATAATAATCTCGGGAAAAAATTAATTTCATTGTGGAAACAGGCATGAGATACGTCATATACAAGAGATAATCTCGTGAAACAATGTCTCATGAGAGTATAATTGCGTGAACAAGTTTCAACGTGTAAACATGATATACTGCGCATCTCACATGAGACATTTATCTCACTTGCTGCACGTGAGTGTCGTTGTTTCGTGTGATAAAAATTTGTGTGATTCCCAACAATGAGTGTAACTTGTGAAAAAGGACGTTCAAAATAAAAGAAGAGTGTAATTTTAAGTGGACAAAAACCATGACACTGCAGTTAATTGACTTATACGAATCACATTCTAATTTGTGGGACTGTTCGTCCGAAAATTATAAGAACATAAATCTTAGGAAATCAGCTATGGATGAAATATCTAACAAGTTAGGAATTCAAGCTGAAGAAGTAAAAGATAAAATACATAACCTTCGTTGTCAATTTCAAAGCATCAACAGAAAACGTAAACATACCAAAAGCGGCCAAGCAGCGGGAGACAACTTTGAGGTTAAATGGGAATTTTATGATGCCTTAAAATTCATAAGTGGACCAACAAATAGTAATGACAGAGTAATTGATTCACTGGTAAGTTTTATTTTTTTATTTTTATACATATTTGTATTGCCATGGAATTTCTCCTTCCTTATGGAAATATTGCGTAAATTCCAATTTTATCTCCTTTGTTTCCAAACTTCCTCGAAGGTTAGGATTAACTTGTAAATTCAGTAAGCCCTGTGTGTCTTTTTCCCATTCTCCTGTTCGAATAATACCAGTTTCGTGATCTTCAACATCTAAACTACCATAGGGAGCGTAAAGCCTTTTAGATCGTGTCAATAAAAAAATATGTAACACACATATTGCCGATACAATAATATTCACTTTTTCTGGTTCCAATTCAATTGGTTTTCTTAGTAAACGAAATCTCGCAGAAGCTAACCCGAAAGCATTCTCAATTATTCGCCTTGCCCGTGATAGCCGATAGTTAAATATTCTTTGCTCACCATGCAGATTTCTAAACGTATATGGTTTCATAATGTATGGCTTCATGGCAAAAGCGTCATCTGCTACGATAACATATGGAACTGGCTTAGTTCGTGCTGGTAGTGGTTTAGGTTTTGGAATACTTAAACTATTATTAGCTAGTTTATTTGATAAAGAGCATGCATTAAAAACACCCCCATCAGAAATTCGTCCAAAACTCCCAACATTAATGTATATAAATTTATATTCTGCGTCAGCTAATGCCATTAATACGATACTATGAGTGCCTTTGTAATTGTAGAATAGACTATGTTTAGGTGCTTTAAGGAGGACGTGTTTGGCATCTAATGCGCCTATGCAATGTGGGAAATTCCACTTTTCTTCAAATTGTTGTGAAATTTGCAGCCATTCTTGTTCGGTGCTTGGCATCTGTAAAAATAAAATTAATGTATATTCAATTATTCATTGGCTATGGCTAATTGTGCAAACTACCTTTGATATTATTTACTTTTAGAGTAATGAACCAGATGATCTAACCGAAGACCTAGATGAAAGTTCAGAGAGTCAAGATTCACATCCACAGGATGTAATTCTAGAAAACACTTCAGAAAGTTCTAACACACTGCTTACATCGACAATCGATATCCCACCAAGTTCATCCAGATCTTCATCAACAAAAAAGAAAAAAGATCAAGAGCAAGAAACTATACTTGACCAATGCCGTGGTATTATGTCAAAGCCTGCAGACTCTTTTGAAATTTTTGGAGATTATGTGGCTGACGAACTCCGAAATATGAGCTCAAAAGCTCCAAACCTACAGTCCTGGGCAAAGCGAGAAATACAGCGAATTATTTTAAAAATGAACGACAACTTTGAGCTCAAATTACAGCAAAATACTATTCCGCCATCACAGCAGCCCTTAAATATAGAAAATACAGTGGATTTACCAGTAAATAATGATAGTGGTGAAATAACTCTTCAACAATTTTACGAAACATGTACACCTACTTACTTCAAAATGTAAAATATCGGTTAAATAAAAATATGTTTATAAACTTACATGTAGATATTCTTCTTTTAAAACATTATATATTGCAAAACACACTTCAGGTACAATTCGTGAAATAGTACATACAGGTATGCGAAATAAATACATTAATGAATGATAGCTGTCTCCTAAAAAATGTTCATTTTTTTCTTTAAACTGAAGACTAAATAATTACAATATCTATGTACTTACCTGTAGCTAAAAAACGAAGAGTAACGGCTAATCGCTCAGCTGCAGGAATTGCATTGCGCATATGTGTGTTTTGTTTTTCTATTACTAACTTCACTTTGTCCAGTAAATACCGAAAATCAGCAGCGGACATGCGAAGAAAGTTCTTATAACATTCCTGATCTTCCCGCTATAGTTCTTTTAATAGTGTTTTCATTATATTTTTGTTTTCTCTTACTTTAATCCAATCTCTCACCCAATGTCTGTGAAACCTTTTTATTTTTGTACGGGACTTAACAGCAAGGTAATAATAACAAGCTGCAGCTTTCCTTCTATCCTTTTTAGTTGGCATCTTTTTATAAAATCAGTCCAGAATTCACAATATCAATAATATAATTTTGAATAATTAATTCGTTTGCCTCTTTTAAATTACAAAACATACTGTGGAAACACCTCATTCAGAAACACTTAGTCTCATGAGAGTAAAATTTCATAACTTTCATAAATTCAAGTGTTTCAGAGAAAAATCTCATGTTCTGTGAAAACATATCTGAGACAAATATATCATGAGTCAAAAATCTCAAGTGATTTTAGTCTCTTTGTGCATACCGACCTTAAGCCAGTTGAATAGGATTTTGCATTTTCTTCTCTCCAGATGTACTCATGTCTACGTCAGAGGTCACCAAAAATATGACGAACTAGTTAGAAAGTGTAAGAATGAGCTTGGGCTCAATCATGTGAAGCTAGTAAATTTGGAGCATACCATCAACGCCGTAAAGTTGGGAGATGTGACTAAGAAGGACTGTGAGACAAGTAAATATCCTATAGTCTGCGGCTATCACTATGAAGATTCTAATGAAGAATATGCAGAATACAAATGTGCTATAAAAAATTGTAATGATATATATGATTGGTTACTCAATAAGATTTTACCTTAATAAATGAATGAAATATAACACGCATTTTTATTTCCAAGGATTATTTTATTATCAAGTGTATAGATCTTATGCATTTTAACATAACTTTAACTAACAATAATATCAAAGATATAACAGCAAAGCATAATAATATTAATAAGTTATTGAGTTCCTTGTGAAGCGAATTTGGTAGCTGTTGTTTACTAGTCGTTGCTGTTGCTTCGGCTTCCTGCTGACAATCATAATTTGCTGTTAATCCATCAAAATCCTCCACAGTGCCATTGTAAAAGAAAATTTTAAGTTTGTAGCGTAATAGGGTTCCATCTTTTGGAAATTCTGCAAAATATGCTGATAGTAGTCCATCATTTAGCCTCATTAGCGAATAATCAGATCTATGTGAGCAGTTCAGAGAAAAGCACACAGCTACATACAGATTTATATATAAAAAGATATTTTGTTATTAGCTTCCGTTTTTGAAACATTCCGCAATACCTGTTACAACACATATGGGTTAGACCCCCGCCCATTATTATCTATTCCTGGCTATACATGGGATTGTTCCACAGTTCAAGATGTGGACATGTTGGTTTTTATCGAACGTGGAATACGTGGAGGTATATCGATGTGCTGCAACCGCTATGGGAAAGCTAATAACAAATATGTAGAGGATTATGATCCTTCTAAACCTTCAAACTTCCTGCTCGATGTAGACGTTAATAACATGTATGGTTGGGCAATGAGTCAGCCCCTCTCTTAAGGACGGTTTAAATGGGTTGATACAAATATCGATGTCACCACCATCCCCGATACACAGACGGGCTACGTTCTAGAAGTCAACTTGGAGTATCCTGAAAGCCTTCATGATACGCATAAAGATTTACCCTTCTGTGCAGAACACAAAATTCAAAAGTATTCAGCTATTAAAAAACTCTTAACAACATTAGATAACAAAGAAAAATATGTAATTCACTATCGAAATTTGAGGCAGGCTCTGAAGCATGGGCTAAGGTTAATACCCAGTTGCGAAGGCTAAACATAAGTTTGAACAAAATCTTTATAACGCTGTGTTTGGTAAAACAATGCAAAATGTTCGGAAACATTGTCATGTGAAACTAGCCAGAAGTGTTGGAGTGGTAAATTAGGGGCAAGAAATTTAATTTCAAGCCCGAATTTCCATAGTACAATATTTGATGAGAACCTCATAGCGGTTGAATTAAAAAAGCACCGTATACTGTTCTATAAACCATTGAATATAGGAATGTGTAATCTATATATTTCAAAAATATTAATATATGAATTTCATTATGACTTCATGCTAAACAAATGTCCTGTAGAACGATGTAAACTATTATACACTGACACAGATAGTTTAATATATGGTTGTAAAGTCCGTGGGTTCAATTTAAAATTATAAAACTAATATTCACTTTCACGTTTCTAGAACCTTATTTACATCAAATTATACAGAACAGCTGACAATGAAATTCAATGTAATGATGTATATGAAGATGTAATCAAAACTAACCTTCATCGATTTGATACCAGAGATTATTCTTCAGATAATCGTTGGGATATACCACTGATGAATAAAAAAGTCCCAGGTCTCATGAAAGATGAGGCAAATGGTAAAATGCTTCTATTCTTTGTAGATTTACGATCTAAACAGTATACCTATAAAATACAAGGAAATTCATGTGTTAAAAAGGCTAAGGTGCAAAGAGAAATGTGGTTCGACGAAAAATAACTTTTCAGAACTATCTAGATTGTTTGGAAAAATTTACAAAAGACTACTCAAAATTACATCTTACATAAAACTCAACGCTGCATTCAATCAAAGCATCATGATTTCTACAGCGTTAAGCAAACTACAATAGCTTTGAATCCCTTTAATGATAAGCGCTTCCTTCTCCCTATTAGTTTCGCAACTTTATCATGGAGTCACTATAGGATTAAACAATTTTAATTTGAATTATTTTTCTCTTTTAGGTTACCATAAGTTATGGAGAACACGTTAACATTACAAGAAGTCTCAATTAAAACAATTTGCCTTAAAATTAATAAAATCAGTAGATTCGTTTCCCAGTCACCACTGCCATGGAGTCTAACACAACAAATAATTAGAAAATTTCCAACCTATAAGATTATGATGCTATTCTAGAGGAGTTTGAAATCTCGAACCAGAAGATATGCCGTTTGAATTAAAAGTAGTTTTGATGAATTGTAACTATCTAGAACCATACCTCGATTATGATGAATATTGCGCTTGGTTTACATACCACAAAATTCCTGATTATACACTGAAGGTATGCAAGGTATGTTTACTGAGCTTAAGATATGCTTTTAGATATAAGCAAAAAGAACTTAATCATCATAAACGAAAATATCATGTAAGGTTTGAGGCTAGACAGTTACATCAATTGTATAGACAAAAATGGCACTAGTGTTCTCTTTGTTGGACACCTTTATTTAACTAAAAAATCGGGATGATTGTATTGAAGATCTGCACTATGAAAAAAAACTTGTTCTAATTTTGGCTTCTTGGAATGTTTTTTATAGAAAGTTATATTAATCACTATTTTGTAATTGTATAAATATTAGTAACAATAGCAATATTTTATTTCTTAGATAATAAAATAACCATTATTAATAATAACAATATTTTCTTATGTTGTAAATTTTCTAAGGTATCAAAATATAACGATATTATATATGAAAACAACTTTTTATTTTAAGAAATAAAGTCTTTTAAATACCCAACCGTCTCACAACTGCAGATATAACATTTATCAATATCTATAAAACAACTTGAACAGCAGGAATTATGTAGTTAAAATTCGAGACGAGCCACAGACAGACGTCTCATAGGCTTAAATAATCTCACTCCTAATTGGTTACTCTTTATACAAATAAAAATCCTCCTTTAAAACTTCTCATAGATACAGCTTGTCACCCATCATTGTTAAGGCCTTACATTGCAGAAAAATATTTTCCGAAAAAAATATATAAATTGAATACACCAATAATTACTTGTAACGGACAAAGTCAATCAGACACAACAGCTGAGATTTCTCTTTTTGAAGAATTTAAACCCCTAAAAGAAATGTAGAATTTGTATTATACAATTTTCACGATTCTTTTGACGGAATAAGAGACTTAAGAAAATTAAAACTTAATATTGATACACATAATAAACTTTCATTTAATGGACATGTAAAACTTTCACTCTTTTATAGAAACGAGTTCGATTTTCAAAAAATAGAAATTCTACCTTTTTCTTCGACCCTGAAACAAATCAAAACCAATTACCCCGATGGGGAAATTATAATTCCTGATTTAAATAATGGATCAATTAAAATTCCAAGTTCACTTTTAAAGGTCGAAAACGGTTTAACAACTTTAGAATTTTCCAATCCAACATCAGAAACAAAATTAATAGAATTAAGCGAAAATTTTTTCAGACAATTTGTGCAACATTATGATGAAAAATATTTTGAATGTTATACTATAGAAGAATTTTAACCTTTACGTCATTTAGAAGAAACTGCTTTTGATTTCTCTCTTATGAGAAGTAATCACATGAATTCTGAAGAATCTATCAAAAACCTACTTGACCAATTCAAAGAAATTCTTCATCAATCAGATTCAAAACTAACTTTCACTAATAAAATAAAACTTCTGACGAAATTCCTGTGCATACAAAGTCATATATATACCCAAATGTACATAAAAATGAAGTAAAGAAACAAATATCTAAGATGTTAGAAGACAGCATTATTAGACCATGACAATCTCCCTGGAGTTCCCCGATATGGAGTGTCCCGAAGAAAATGGACGCAAGTGGAAAACAAAAATGTAGAATCGTCGTAGATTACAGGAAAATTAATGAAAAAACAATATATGATCGTTACCCATTACCTAATAGAACAGATATCTTAGATAAATTAGGTAGATCACAATATTTCACTACCCTTGACTTAGCCTCAGGCTTCCATCAAATTGAAATGCATGAAAACTCAGTAAAGAAAACAGCTTTCAGTGTAGAAAACGGACATTATGAATATGTAAGAATGCCATTTGGTTTAAAAAATGCTCCGGCAACATTCCAACGAGTAATGGATGACATATTAAAAGGTTTACAGGGTAAAGTTTGTTTAGTATCCATGGATGACATAATAATCTTCTCCCCTCACTTCAAGAACATATAAACAATTTGAAGTTAGTTTTCCAGAGACTTAAAGAAGCTAGACTGAAAATACAATTGGACAAATGTGAATTCCTATGCAAATCAGTTGAATCTTTAGGTCATGTAATTACACCCGAGGGAATTAAACCTAACAAAAAGAAAATAAAAGCTATTGAAGATTTTCCCATACCAAAAACAGCTAAAGAAATTAAATCATTTCTCGGATTAGTAGGTTATTATAGGAAATTCAAAACTCACGAAACCAATGACTCAATATCTTAAGAAAAACTACAAAATAGAACACACACCCGAATTCATAAATTCTTCCAATACTTGCAAAAAATATTAATGAATGACCCTATTTTACAGAACCCTGACTTTTATAAACCAGTTGTCTTAACAACCGACGCATCTAACTTTGCAATAGGTGCTATTCTATCCCCGGGTCCAATTGGAAATGATCTCCCAATCGCATATTGAACATTGAAACCAACAGAAATTAATTATAGTACAATAGAAGAAGAACTTTTAGCAATAGTTTGGACTGTTAAATACTTTAGACCTTACCTTTTTGGCGTTAAGTTCAAAATAATCAGCGTTCACAATCCTTTACAATGGTTATTTTCCCTTAAAGAACCTAATTCTAAACTAGTTAGTTGGAGATTAAAACTTGAAGAGTACGATTATGAAATAATATATAAAAAAGGAAAAATGAATACCAACGCTGATGCACTTTCTCGCGTTGAAATACACCCAATTGAATTACACGACATTGACAATGAATCAATAATTGTTCAAACAGACCCATCAGAGTTCTTAAATGCAAATGAAACTGATCAAGTTCTTAAGGAACTTGACTCGAACTCAAATACTGAACAGGAACCGAAGAATAATACATGGGAACATGATCTTAAAACCCCCTGATAAAAATCAAATAACACTAGTTAATCAAGAACACCCTCCAAACACATCTCAAGAAATAACTGATAATGAAACTGTCCATTCTAACCACGAATAATACTAGGTGCTCCTTATACTGAAAAATGTGTAAATACTTATAAAAACCAAATTATCTTATCTAGTAATAATCAGTATAAAGTAAACAAAGAAACTATATTTGATAAAAATAGAATATACGTCACAATTCCAAAAACAGAAACTCGAGAAAACTTAATTAAATTCTTTAAAGAATATTTAGTGCCTAAACAAGTATATTGCCTATATTTTAAAGATAAAATTCTAGAACCTATAGTTCTAAGAATGCTTCAAGAATGCTTCTTAGCAAATGCTTTCACATTTTTTCATATCTAACGTGCTTCTTACTGATGTAACAGATACAGACGAACAAAAACTTAAATTACAACAATACCACGAAACTAAAACAAGTCATTGCGGCATTCACGAAAATCTTAATTCGATTAAAAGATTATACTATTGGCCTAAATTACATCAAGACGTAACTGATTATGTTAATTCATGTGATATATGTCAAAAAACAAAATACGAAAGACACCCTACAAAATTAATTTTCAAACCAACACTTACAAGACACATGTTCATTACTTTGTTATACTAATTGATAGTTTTTCTAAATTTGCTCAAGCGTATCCTATCAATTCCTTAACTGCCATAAAAATTGAAAATAAACTTGTGCAATATTTTAGTCATTTTGGTCTCCCCAGACGTATAACAGTAGATAATGGACATGAATGGAAAACTGAAGTAATTCAAAGTTTATGCAAAACTCATCAAATAAAAATTCACTACACTTTATAATCCTAATAGCAATAGTCCTATAAAACGCTTTCATTCTACACTAGCAGAAACATTACTCACCTTTATAAATTCAAAGCCTAATGAATCAATCCAAGTTCTAATAAATTATGCACTACCATCTTATAACAACTCCATTCACAATGCAACAAACTATACACCGTTTCAAATTATTCGAGGAAAACTAGATTACAAAAATCCATTCGAGTTAGACGAAAAGATAAAACTTACTCAATATATGCAGGACCATACAAAAAATCTAAAAACATTGAATACACTAATTCATAATAAACTGGTGAAAAACCAACAGAAACACTTGGACAAAGCTAACGTAAATCGACAAACACAAATAAATATCGATCCCACACAAAAGTTATATAAAATTAAAAAACGATATGCTAATCAAAGAAAAACTCTAAATCCCTATGAAGAAACACAATAACCTATTTTGAGTATCTGATAACAAAATTCAATCAAAAAATAAAACATACCATAAGAAAATATTCAAACCACCACGTATTGTTTCAGGTAAAAAGAAAAATGAAAATCCTAATACTATTCATTGGATTAGGACTAGCAAACGCATTAACAATAAAATAAATTAGTTATCTCATTCTTTCTGTACGGTTGGAACAATCAATAATCATAACCTTTCGACATACACTCTTTTACCATATCAATTTAACTCATCCCCAAACATCACTTTCTGTAATCAACAACGCTTTTATATGATAAAATAAATGAAGAGAAACCCATTAATCAATTTTCCTTTGTCCTGTTAAATAAAATATCTAATTCTATCTGAATTGTAAACATTAACTATTATAAAATAAATTCATTCTCCGATAACACTAGAATAAAAAGAGGACTGATAAATGTAGAAGGTAAAGTACAAAAATGGTTATTTGGCACTTTAGACTCTGACGATGAAAAACATATAAATTCGTACATGGAAACTTTACAATTGAACGACAATAAAATATTTAACGACCTCAAAAATCGGCGAAGTCTACTTAAACAAATTTCGAACACCTATAATAAAAATTTCCAAATTTTAAATGAAAGTCAGCACATGCTAGTAAATCCATTAAAATGTTTCTCAGGTGAGTTAGATAAGCTTATTAGCTTAAAAGAAGCTTTTTCTTTCTCAAATATTATTGATAATTTATTATTGCAATTACAATTAATTTAGAACTTACTGAATGATTTAGAAACCGCAATTTCATTCGGAAGACTAAATATTTTACATAGTACAATAATAGAACCGAATCAACTCATTATTGCCATTGACAAATTAAATAAAATATATAAGATTGAGCAAGTTCCTTTGCTAAAGAATGTAATGAATTATTATTACCTTTTCTCAACTCAAGTAATTGTACAAGATAAAATTATATTGATTAAAATTCACATTCTAATCTTAAATTCTGAATTTAAATATATTCATCTACATCCTATTCCTGTTATTAATCAAACCATTATTCCTGAACAACCTTACCTCTTACTCAACACTGAAGACTATTGGACATCATCTAAAAAATACCCAGAAGTGGAAAATTGGTATTTTTGCCTACAAGAAAACTTGCACAAACATCAGCCATGTTTAGCTGACCTTATGAGAAATGGGAAAAATTCTTGTACTGGAAATACAGTATATAATTCAGAAACCAGTATAAGTCAAATAAATTCCAATGAAATTTTAATTATACCAGCTCAGCCAACGAGAATTAAATCCTTCTGTAATAAAGAAGGGATAAATGAAATCAATAAACCCTCGGTTATATATTTAAACAACTGTAAGATTTCAATTAATGATACAATATTTCAAGCTGGAGAAACCATTCATGAAGAATTCGTTTTCGAAATACCAGTAATTAAAATACTGGAAACCTACAGCGAGGAAAAGAAGAAAACATTCCATTTAAAGAAAATTGACAGTGTATAAATCAGACAGATTGCAGAAAATTTAGATGCAATCGATTTTCCTATCAGAAACAATCCCAACCATCAGTGAATCAATTCGTTCATAATCTTTTTATTCATCCTTAGATCAGTAGCAATTACATGTTACCTCAGATTCAACTACCTTCGACGCCAAGGACGCCTAGAGCCGCCAACAGACTGTCAGAAAATAGAGGAACCCATATTTTCTTCTCTGGGAAGGGAGGAATTATGTAGTTAAAATTCCCTTTTATCAATAACCTTCTAATCTTAATTATATCTTGTCTGTATACTTTCTGATTACTTATTTATGTAACTTTGATAACCAGTAACTATAAATTCAATTCCATACTGTAGAAATTAGACATTATTACTTAGAACTTTGTAGAGTGCAAGTTATTGTAATAGTTGTTCTCAATAAAATTAGTTTTTAAAAACACGTGTTTCCAATCAAGAAACTTAGCTCAGCCTAATGCCTACATGAAAGAAGTATAAAAGATATTTCATTAGTTAAACAAATTTTGCAAGATAAGTTAGTAGGTTTTGAATCTTCTATTGTTTTTTGAATTAGACAGTTGTTGGATATCATTAAATGTCGTTCAGTAACATCATCGTTTGGCAGCAAGTTTGAAAACGGTATGTCACAACAATAACATATGATTCTATCTCCTGAACCACTATAACAGAATCCAAGTTTTGCTAAACCATTAGGTCTCTGCTTTAGAGCTATAGGCCAATTACCAAACGTAGAAAATCTGCTGGCAACACTTATTTTATCTTTATGAACAACCGTTTTTTTTCTATTCATTAAGTATACGCTATCTGTATCGAAGAAGTAACAATTTGGATTCCAATCCAAATGGTCAGCTACAGGAGCGTCAGTCATTTGCCAGTTGAATCCTTCAGTCCAACAAAATGCACATTTTACTACATCATTTTGTCCACAATAAATAAAGCAACTAAGATATACTTGAAATTTCTATTAGTTCCCGCATAAAGATCTAATTGTCCTAAATCAGACTGCCATAAATTATAGAAACCCTTAATGACGGTGTGACGTCGTGGACATTTTTTTCTCACAGGTCGATGTAGCTCCTTTACAACTTGAACTTTTTCCTTGGAATCACTCATGATGACTACTATAATTTAAAATGGATGATGACTTTTTATTTAGTATTTAGAGCAGATTGCTGCTGCTGTTGCTGTTGAATGGCTACAATTTTTGGATTAATCATCTTTAGTTGATTGTTGATTTGCGAAAAGACTTCGTTTTTGTGAGATCGCAGTTCACAGTGATGCCATCTGATAATTTTTTCATCTCTAAGTTCATCTTATTAACTAACTATTAAGGCGAGTTTCTAATGACTCTACTGTCGTGCACTGAACCGGACTACACAATGAACAAACCGATAATTTTTCTTGGCGTCACTAAAGGTTGGTTTTAGCACAATAAACACTAAAAAAGCTTACCACTCAGTCCCTTAGCCCCCTGGATCCGCCAGTGTTTGGTAGTACCTATTTGAAAAAAGGTCACTTACATGAATTTAATAATAAATCTTCTTATTTATGTATGAATTTGGGTCACTTTCTCGGATATCAATTATTGCCCTATAAAAATTGATACCTGATAACTATCTAAAACTCCTATCACATTTCCAAAACCAATTTCCCTGAAATTGTATTCACTGACAATTTTCTCATTTTCAGATGGCCAATTTATACCGTCAGGTGACATGTTACTCAAAAATATAATGACCCTTTTATTATTATCCCAATGAACTTTTTCATTTGTACATTGTTGAATAGATTAAAAGAACAATGATTACATTGCCTTATCTGAGGGTTTAAATTATAAATTTGAAGCACTAAAAGTTCAGTTTTATTTTACAATTCAAAGAGAACAGAAACAAAAATAGTGTGGGATTTTATAGAGTGTGGTATTTTTCGATGGTAATAAGTGAAGTTAATGTTGAGAAATCTTTAAAAACATATTTAAGTAATAACGGAACTGATGTTACAGGCGTAAAAGAGGGATTGATTAATTTTCCAGAACTATATAATTTAATAATAGTCGGTACTCCAAATGAAGAAACTTTAAATCTAATGAGCAAACCACATTGTGGGCTATCTAATTTCCCTTTAAGTTTTCAAATCGCTTCCCAAAAATGGTAAATGACTGAGTTAAAATGATACTATCGACTTGCTAATTCAGAGATAAAATTTATAGCGGAAAATCGTGGCAAAATGTATCAAATTCAAAGTTCATCTATTCACCCATTTCTCCTGACACAGTGATTTCTTTATCATATGGTCAGTTTCAACAGTAAAAGAATCAAAGATGTCAAGATGCATAAAATTGTTATTAGCTGTTTGACAGGTCCCGGTGGTTCGCTAGGACATGTATATCTACCAAATAATGATACATGTCGAGAGATTCATTTAGACAGCAGCGGAAGTGGTATTTAGGATTGAATAAAGAGATTCCATCAAATAAAACATATATTTTTTTGAGAACGGAGGTTTTCGCAGCCAGAGTCATAGCTGATTCTGCTTTTTCCGGATTTGGACCGCGTCGTTTTCGAATTAGTTTATTTATACACCTAAACTGGGATATAAACAAAGTTTTCCGAGGTTTAGCCCACACTTATAAGGGACTTTTTCAAGGATTAGACAAAAAACAAAACAAATGTTACTTACCTTGCGGCTACTCCATTCATTTCATCTTTTTCTCACGAACACTTCAAAACTTCACTTTTTTATTCAACTTGTAACAACGATGCACAAATTCTAAAAATGAATTTGTGCATAATCTTGACAAGTTGAATAAAAAAGTGAAGTTCTCAATATTTACCCTATGTCAAGGGTACCACGGACAGTATTGCAAGAATTCTACGGAGACACAATATCGATACTATTTTCAATACAGACAGAAAAATAAGCACGGTGTTGAGGACTCCGAAGACTGGGATCCCCTTAGAACAACAGGGAGTGTACGAGATTCCATGTGCAGACTGTCATAAAACCTATGTGGGGCAAACTAACAGAAGAATTCAAGCTAGACGTGATGAACGCCAGAACGCTATAAGAAAGCAGGAAAAAACAAAATCCATTGCGGAACACGCCAACACGACGTCACACCGAATAGACTTTGAGAACCCCAGAGTACTGGCAAGCAGAAGGCTACGAGAATTATGTGAACCGACCTGAAGAGGGTAGATGTGACTCTGCAGAACGTCGTCATTTTACCATCATTATATAGTTATCCCTACTCTACTCACAGCCTCATTTACTTTTATTGTAATATTAATAACATGAACGGGTGGGGATTCAGTCAACCCCTCCACTACGGAGGTTTCAAATGGGTTGATCCAAACATAGATATCACCAGCATTCCCGATCTATAGGATATATCCGGGAAATTGATTTGGAGTATCCAGAAAGCCTCCATGATCTTCATAAGGATCTCCCATTCTGTGGTGAACACAAAGTACCAAGGATTTCAAAAATCGAGAAGCTTCTAACCGCTTTGGATAATAAAGAGCTTTATCTCATGGTTTAAAATTGTCTTAAATTCATCGTATACTGCAGTTTGATAAATCAGCTTGGTTGAAAATATACATAGATTTTAAAACAAATCTAAGATCTCAGTCAACTAATAACTTTTCAACAAATCTTTAAAATTAATGGTAAATGCTGTCTTCGGAAAAACGATGCAAAACGTGAGAAAACACAGAAATGTTAAACTAGCTAGACGATGGAATGGAAGACTGGGAGCGAAAAATTTAATTTCTAGTCCAAATTTTCACTGTAGAACCATATTTGATGAAGATCGAACTAAAAAATCATAGTATTTTATTCGATAAACCTCCGTATATTAAAATGTGTATCCTCGATATTTCTAAACTTTGTATATATGAATTTCACTATGACTATATGTTGAAAAATTCCCTGTAGAGAAATGCAAACTACTTTATACGGATACTGACAGCTTAATATATGAGATTCAATGCGATGATCTATATGAAGAGGTTCTAAAAGGAGATATCGATCATTTTGATACCAGCGATTATCCTGCTGATAATCGTTGATATCGTTGGAAGTGCCGGGGCTAGTGAATGATGAAACCAAAGATGAAATTCTATTATTCTTTGTAGGGTTACTGTCGAAACAGTATACCTATAAGATGGAGGGTTCCAAATTTATTAAAAAGGCCAAGGAAGTAAAGAAAAATGTAGTTAAATGTCAAATAAAATTTCAGGATTATTTAGATTGTTAACAAAATTTTACTAAAGATTCCACTCAAAATTGTATTCTTAACAAGACTCAACGCTGTATTCAATCAAATCTCCATGAAGTTTACAGCGTTGAGCAAACAAAAATTGCCCTTAATCCCTTCGCCGATAAACGTTATCTGCTCCCTAATAGTTGCGACACTTTGCCATGGGGGCATTACAACATCAGGTAATGTTAATGTGAATTATTTTTTCTTGTAGGTAACATGACTACAACACTGCAAGATGCAAACATCAGGACAATTTGTCAAAATATTAGAAGTGCAACTTTATTTATTCGCCTATCTCCTTTACCATAGGGATTAATTGAAGAATTTTTAAAAAAGTTTCCTTGTTATAAATACCAGCAATTAATGGCTGAATATGTTAACTTAGCAATTGACTGTGATGCTGTATTTTACAATTTTGAATACCAATGTGGATACAATTTCCCCCATAATTTGAAATTGGTCCTACTGAACTACAATCATCTAGAAACTTATTGTGACCATGACCAAGATTGTATGTGGTTTATATACTTTAAAATTATTGATTACAAACTTTTTGTCTGTAAATCATGCTTACTTTGTTTAAATGATGCCTTTCAGTTTAAAAATAAAGAATTTAGATACAAGATTAGGAAATGCCACGTAAGGTATAAATCTATACACATTCACCAATTATATCAGGATAAGAGTTCTTGACACCCTTTGTTGGATCCCCATTTTTGAACTGAAAAACAGGGAGGAATGTGATGAAGATTTGCATTCACGGAAAGTAATGAAATAGAGATAATTTTCCTTGACCCCTTAACCTTGATCCATAACCTTGACCACTTGACCTTGACCCTTGACCTTGACCCATACCCTTGACCTTGACCCCTAGACCTTGTCCCCTTGACCTTGACCCCTTAACCTTGACCTACACCACCACAACTTATCACCCTACTACACTATAACAGACATTACTTAAGTAACGAAGGATAGCCCTAGACTTCAGTTCAGTTCAACAATGTCTAGTGAGAAATATAATTTACGTTTAGTTGCAGATTTATTTATGGAATGGTTTGTTAAAATTAAGACATTTATGTGATTTAGAGATTGCGAAAATACCAGTGGAATTTTTAAAAGAATACATAAAAGACAATGTTCTTGCAACGGAGTTATTAGCTGTGTGGCATCGCTTACCGGAATCGTATACGAAAGACTATTTTATTCAAATTTTGTTACCATGTTTTATTCACCACAATAATCCCTTTGGAACTCAATTTGATGGTAGTATGTAGTAGTATGTAGTGAATCAAATAGTGATGTGATCAAATACTTACGTAAATATGTTTACATGTAATAACTGTGGAAAAGTTTTTGCACGAAAAGATAGTTTACGTCGACATGAAAGAGAGGTGTGTGGTGAAAGTAGTTCAAACCAGCCACCAACGAAAAAGAGGAAACTGGATTTGAAATATTGCTGGGTATGTAATCTGAACATTTCAAATCGATTGTTTACCTCACATTTAAAATCTAATCAACATAGAAATGCTTCTTGTAAAGATTATAGACAAGGTGTGCAAGTAATTGACTGTGCTTTTAAAGATCGTATCATCACTTATAGAATAACACCCTCTCAGTGTCATACAAATTTCAATGAGTTTTTCGAAGAACTCAAGATTAATGTGATAGATTTAATTCGTGATGAAATTGAAAAACACAGCTCCATAAAATTAAATGTCACGTTGTTTGGTTCATATGTACTACCTACGAGTGAAATTCAAGAAATCAAATCCTTCAATACAAAAAATAAGATCGCCACGGTTTCGTCAAACTTGCCAAATATCTATGATGATTTCAGTAAAGAGCTTTCTACAAAAGCCTCAGAATTTGAAGCACATGGTTCAGGTAAATTACTTTATGTTTTGGGTTTTAGTAACTAAATATTTTTATTTATTTAGGATGGTCTTTAGAAAATATATTATATTTGGAACTGAACATCAACAAATTTAATCCACTCCGAGCGTCATCATATATCCCTTACCAAAGACAATCAGTGTGAAAAGAGCCATCATAAACGTTGAAAACAATGATCAGTGTTGTTTCGCTTGGAGTGTAATAAGCGCCTTGTTTCCTACTAATGTTAGTTCACATCGAATGAGTTCATACCCACATTTTTCGAATATTTTCAATTTTGCTAATATTGAGTTTCCAGTTAAATTAAAAGACATAAATAAATTTGAACAGATGAATAATATATCGATCAATGTGTATGGCTTAGAGACTATGTATGAAAACAAAAAACCAGTTATATAAGTTGTTGGACCCTTACATTATACTAGATATAAACGTAGAGTGCATGTTAATTTATTGCTTATTAGTGATGAATTTAATAAAAATTACCATTATTGTTGGATAAAAGATATGTCTAGATTAATTTCATCACAAATAAGTAAACAAAGCCATACAAGATTTTTTTGTGATGATTGTTTGATATATTTTACTTCTGAATCAAAATTAAATTTTCACCAAAAAATGGATTGCAATCATATATTTACAAGAATGCCTACAACGGATCTAAAAATTAATAAATATGGTCACTCAATGCCTGAAAATATTTTACAGTTTCAAAATTTTGAAAAACAATTAAAAGTTCCTTTTGTGATTTACGCTGATTTTGAATGTTATCTGCAAAAAGTAGAATATGCGAATCCGATAGATTCATCAAAATCTTTTACAGTTAATAGTTGTAAGCATGTACCATACGCTTTTGCATATTTTATAAAATGTAGTTACGATGATTCTATATCTAAATTAGAATACTATTGTGGAGATAACGCAGCACATGTTTTTTGTGATAGATTAGAAAAAGATGTTCATTTAATTTATCAAAATCATTTGAAAGATGTTAAACCGATGTTACCGTTATCCTCGGATGAACAAAAACATTATGATACAACAACTATTTGCCATATCTGTAATAAAACTATAAATTAAACAGATATAAAAGTAAAAGACCACCATCATTTAACAGGGCGTTACAGATCTCCAGCACAGAGTATTTGCAACTTAAATTTTAAAGTGCCCAATTTTATCCCAATTTTTTTCCACAATGTGACAGGATATGATACTCATCTTTTCCTTAAAGAATTATGTTGTGAAAAAGATAAAATTGATGTTATTGCTCAAACAAAAGAAAAATATGTTTCCTTTTCCAAGTCTCTTCTCGTTGATGAAATAAAGAATGAAAATAAAATCAACAAAATATTTTTAAAATTAAGGTTCTTTGATTCTTTTCGATTCATTGCAGATTCTTTAGAGAAGTTGGCAAATAGTCTGGAACCTACTCAATGTGTTGAAATCAAAAAATATTTTTCAGATGATGTTAAATTTGATATAATTAGACAAAAAGGTGTTTTTCCATATTCATTTGTCGATTCTTTAGAAAAATTGCTAGTAAACCACATACCAACGTTAGCTGATTTTTATGATTAACTAAAAGATGAAAATATCGAAACTGAGGCTTACAATCGTGCAGCAAGAGCTTGGGATGTTTTTGATTGTAATAATTTAGCTGACTATGCAATAATTTATTTAATATCAGATTGTTTAATTTTAACGGATTTCTTTGAAGCATTTCGTTCGATTTCTCTCAATTTATATAAATTAGATCCAGCGCATTACTATCTATTACTATACGGCTCCAGGCTTAAGTTGGGATGCTATGCTGAAAACTACAGATGTAAAATTGGAGCTTCTAACGGATATTGACATGCTACATTTTTTTTAAAACAATATTCGAGGTGGAATTTGTCATTGCTCTGTTAGGAAAGCTGTAGCCAATAATGTGTTTGTCGAAAATTTTGAACCATCCAAACCGAGTAGTTTCATAATGTATTTGGACGCAACAAATTTATATGGGCACAGTATGAGTCGGATTTTACCAGAGAGTGGGTTTGAATGGCTTTCACAAAACGAAATTGATGAAATCAATGTTTTAGAGATGTCTCAAAACTCCCCTATCGGTTTTGTTTTTGAAGTTCAAATAAATTATCCGGAACATTTGCATATATCTCACAATGAATTTCCCTTTTTGCCTGAAAATATTTGTTCTCCTATCTCGAAAACAAAAAAACTTATTTGTAATTTAAATAATAAAGAAAGATATGTTATACATTATAGAAACTTGCGACAAGCTCTAAATAATGGTTTAGAATTAGTGAAAATTTTTAGAGGTATAAAGTTTAATCAATCAGCCTGGTTAAAACCCTATATTGATCTCAATACAGAAATGAGAAATAAAGCGAAATCAAAACTTGAGAGCAATTGTTATAAACAGATGACGAATTCTGTTTATGGAAAATCGTTAGAAAATATAGATAAAAGAAATGATGTTCGATTAGTAACACACTGGAAAAATTATGGGAAAAAATTGGGGGATGAAGGTTTAATTGCTAAACCAAATTTTAATAGCAGTTCCATTTTTAATTCAAATTTTGCAGCAATTCAACTGGATAGATTAAATGTATATTACAATAAACCAGTTTATATAGGTTTTACAGTCTTAGAATTATCAAAAACTGTAATGTATAGTTTATACTATGAATTTCTAAAGAAAAAATATGGAGATAAGGTCACTTTATTGTACACAGATACAGATTCATTAATTTTTTTAATTGAATCAGATAACTTTTACTCTGAAATTCAAAATAATATTGATGAATTTGATACATCCAATTATACACCAAATAATATTCACGGAATTAGTATTAACAAATCAATATTGGGGCGAATGAAAGATGAATATGCTGGGCGAGTACTTTTTTGCTTTTATGGCACTGGTGCAAAGGGATACTGTGTTAATTTGGGTGATACAGTTGATAAAAAAGCTAAAGGTGTTAAAAAATACGTGATTAAGAAAGCACTGGATGGAAATGATTATAAAGAGGTAGTTGAAAGCTCTGTTACTAAATATAGGAAAATGAATGTATTTACTTCAATTTTGCATAATATATATACACAATTAAAAAATAAAGTAGCCTTATCACCTCAAGACGATAAAAGATTTGTTATACCAGGAATGTATAAAACTTTAGCGTGGGGGCATAAATCGTTACCTTCAATTCAATCTACCTTAGATATTGCCGGAAGTGATGTTGATGAAATAAATGAACTTACAGAACTTTTTAACAATGAATTGGAAACAATTAATATATCAGATGATATATTGAAAAGTATTTATGAAAAACTGTTGATAAGTTAGATATAAAATTAAATTTAATGTGTTGTTTTCATTTCAACCATGGTTGTGCTACTGAATGGTTTAATATTGTTAACAGCTTTTGCTGGAAACATCTTGTACATTGAAAAATGGGGAAGTATCAGAGAAGGATTTATTTGCACATCGCTTAATGATAGCGATTTATGGCCAAATACGTGGGAAAGAACGAACACAACAGATAATGTCTTTTCGAAAAACCTTACCGAATTTGTACCTTCTGGTGGTAAAATGTATAAGTTAAAACTGTATTATTTCAACAACTCTTTTATAGAGAGTGATTGGATTGATATTACCACTTCACCATGTAATGAATATATGATGTATATATTTTATTTATCATTAATTCTCACAAGTGTTGTCTTTTCTATTTTTCTTATAAAAAGTTGTTTTTGTAAAAAAAAGAATACAATAACCAATCCATAAGAATTGTATTATATTATTTTTGTTATAATACAAATCAGGATTTTCTTTTTCCATTTATTTCTAATATTTGTAAAAATATTATAATAAAGGTTATTAAATATTATGTCATACCATAAACAAAATGTAATAATTGCCCAGGTATTGTTAAAAGTTATTAAAAAATTGCGTATATAAAATGTATTTTATTTCCATATGGGAAAGAATGAAAACAACAGATAATGTCTTTTCGAAAAACCTTACAGAATTTTTATCTTCTGGTGGTAAAATATATAAGTTAAAATTATATTATTTCAACAACTCTTTTATAGAGAGTGATTGGATTGATATTACCACTTCATCATGTAAAAGTTATTTTTGCAAAAAAGAATACAATAACCAATCCATAGGAATTGTATTATATTATTTATTTTTGTTATAATAAATATTATCTTTTTCCATTTATTTCTAATATTTTGTAAAAATATTACAATAAAGGTTATTAAATATTATGTCATACCATAAACAAAATAATAATAATAATTGTACTGCTATTGTTAAAAGTTATTAAAAAAATTGCACATATAAATGTATTTTATTTCCTTACATTTTTTCTCACATACAGCGAAAAGAATGCTAAAATGTTAATAAGAAGCTTTTTAGTCAAAAATATTAAATAAAAAGTTGGAAGTTGTTTTGAATATTTCTAAGCGAGTTTCTCTATTAAAATTGATACGAGATTTTATCTTTATACTGCTGTTATTTGAGGTTGCACAGAAAAATGTTACCTAAAGAAAAGTTTTGGTAAAATGTCAACTATCGTTTGAGTACAAAATCTTTCTTCGATTCCTCAAGGTTACAAAGATATGTAACGAAAACGTCAAAGATAACAGCTTCTTTATGAACTTCAAAACGCACAAATTTCACAAAACGATAATAGATTAAAAATACAACTTTTTCAATTTTCTAACTTAAAAATACAATTTCAAGTGTTCCACCCAAACACCTTATAAACCCCTCCT
This sequence comes from Octodonta nipae, assembly GCA_034190945.1. Classification (NCBI taxonomy): domain Eukaryota; kingdom Metazoa; phylum Arthropoda; class Insecta; order Coleoptera; family Chrysomelidae; genus Octodonta; species Octodonta nipae. The sequence continues at coordinate 31,255,776 of CM067217.1, forward strand.
TACGCTTATTAACATTATATGTCTATTTCACTTAAAAATTACATGTCATAATCAAATCTAATAATTGTACTGTTATTGTTAAAAGTTATTAACAAATTGCATATATATGTATTTTTATTTTCATACATTTCGCTCGCATACAGCGAAAAGAATGCTAAAATGTTAGTAAGAAGCTTTTTAGTAAAAAATATCAAATAAAAAAGTTTTATATTGTTTTGAGTATTTCTAAGCAAGTTTCTCTATTAAAATTGACACGAGATTTTATCTTCATATACTGCTGTTATTTGAGGCTGCACAGAAAAATGATACATAAAGAAAAGTTTTGGCAAAATGTTGACTATCGTTTGTGTCCAAAATATTTCTTTGATTCCTCAAGGTTACAAAGATATTTAACGAAAACAACAAGGATAACAGCCTCTTTATGAACTTCAAAAACGCTTAAATTTCACAAAACGATAACAGATACAAAAATGCAACTTTTTCAATTTTCAGACTTAAAAAAAATGCCCCTCCCCCCCTCCCATCCTCACGCTCCTCCCCCAAAGCCCCCCGTCCTAGGAGGTAATTTTGTCGTTTGACCGGTAGTACGCATACCTCAGACTACTAGGTGCGCTACAAAATGCACACAAAGTTTCCAGCAATCTTGTCTATGCGCAGTTGGTAATTTCAACATCTAGGACTCAACTTATACAACATGTAATTTTTGCAACAAACAATGTCATATACTACTGCAACTTTTACATGCGCACAATGTTCCCAATAATATTTCCTATGCGCAGTTGGTAATTTCAACTTCCAAAGAAATAATGATATATATATATATATATATATATATTTGTACCCCAGGTAGGTGGGTAGGATAAAAATGGTAGGGAGATATGGTGTGGATATATGGTTTGCGATTATTTAAACGCAGCGCACCATTCAGTACGCTAAGTTTGTTTCCATTGAACATACCTGTCTGTTTCTATTCGTGCCTTTACATATTTAAGTTTTATTTGAACTGTATTTCTTTTGTTTACTTTGTTTCGCGTTTTGTTACTCACCTTTGTGTCTTTTTTGCGTCTATTTATACGTCTATTTTTTTGTGCTTTTTTGTGTGTTCTTTGTGATTTAAAATGGCAACCAATCCAGGAAAACCGCAAGTATCTATCCTCAACACTGTTGACCGGTCGGCGCGTCAACATATTAAGCGACGTCCAAGTCCAACCTCCGACCATTAATTTGGTAACTCCGGTACCGGAGTATGAGCAAGAGGTGAGTTTATATTTTACGTTTATTTCTCAATAATATTTTATTGATTTCTGTTTAGTTGGAGGAGTTTGTGGCGTTCGCGCAAGAAACATTACCGGAGCAGATGGAAGTAGACGATTTTGTCGCTTTGGTAAGTTGTTTTCCGATTTTCTTCAAAATTTTCAGCTTGCAGAGGAGGAGCCTGCAGCCCCACCTCCATCCCTGCCCACAGTCGCATCTCCTGCTCAGCCTCCAGCTGTGTCTTCGCCTCCACCCGCTACTCCTGATTCCATCCCGGACGATGGACTGGACCACGTCTTGGCAGATGTAAATTTTTCTTATTTAATCACTTCTTTGAATCAACTAATCATTTTTATAGTAATTGAAATTATCAATTTTCAAAACAACTATTTTTAATTAAATAGAAACTAATATTTTTCCATTTATTCCAGATTCCTGAACCATCACTTGATGATGCCCAGACGTGCTTGAGGGAAGTCCGGGACATTATCAGGAGGAAAGAGGCGACCATCAGACGAGAGCAAGAGGACGTCTTCCACCTTCGGGTAAAAGAGAAGAAAATTGAAAAAATCATTCTTAAAAATAAGGAGGCGTCTGCCATGATACGCCGTAAAATATCGATGTTACGGCGGATTATGGAGATAATAATCCATAATTTTGTATATTTTTAGTTAATTTTTATTTTTTAGTTAATTTTATCTAATTGTAAATATAGTTAAATATTATAGTATTAATTTAAAATTTCTTTGTTTTATTTCATAAACTCTCATTGATTACCTTTTCAGTTCAAATATTTGCTTATCATATTTTAATTAAACAAAACTTGTATTCTCTGTTGAAAGTACATAGTTGTTAACCTTGACAACAACTACCTCATGGAACTTGTTAGGTTCTTCTCTTCAATGAAGAAAACTTACATATAAAATTTTAACTATAAACAGTCTACTGCTGTAAAGTCAAAGTGTTACCTTATTTACTAAATCCATTAAAACTGAACCTGCTTTAAGACCAGCTGAATAAGATCATTGGAATTTCAATCTGAATACTGAATCGAAAACAACAATGTAAAAGTCAAAGGGTTGTTAGCTCAGTTGTTAAATGCTTCTAAATGGGAGTCTGCGTATAACGCTAGCTTGAGTTCAAATACCGCTACAACTCTTTTTGTTATTTTTAAATGCAAACAACCTTTTATTTGCTTCAAGTCGCTTGCTGGAATCTCAAGGTTAACAACCACACATTGTAGAGAGAATGTAACAAGTTTTATTTAAAAAATTTTAAATGCTGTTGATGTTCTTGGTCAACATTACGCAGAATGTAACAGTATAATTCAAAAATAGGAATATAAAAAATGTAATATTTAAAATTTATTTACAATATAGAAAAATCTACATGTGAGATACGAATTAACAGCAATAATTTGAGCTCAAACGTTTATTACACCCAAAAAGCTTGAAGTTCTAATATTTATTATATTTTATTAAACTCATGAGCTCATTATTAAATATTTGAATATTTGTTTCTGTCGGAACTGTCGAAACAGTTGAATTATGAGTGTTACAATTTGATAATAAATGACAAATATATGTATAAAATACTACCTTATATGCTATTTTTGTTAAATAACATTTCACATATTAAAGTGATAAATAAAAATCATTGTATATTAAATTCCTTTATTAAATTACTTTATTATATTTCAGCCATAACAAAATTTTCATATATATATAAAAAACATTAGATAGAGCACACATACAAATTTCCCTAGAACGATTGAAACATTTTGCTTTACTCTGAGGAAGACTTGGTTGTTCGTCACATTCAATTATTGGTTTGTTTGTAAATTTTCTTTAAAAATCTGCTTTCTCTCTTCCCTTCACATAAATTCGATCTGCTTTTGAGGTTATTTGTTGAACTATGTGAGCAAATTTATGGATTGGTGTGTTACCTTCAACCCATTTTATACAATGATGGTTCGCTGCTAACCAATCCGCTTGGCTCTGCAACTCTGGTGGTAACAAATGGTAAAGAAAAGGTGGTTTGAACAAGTAGTGACATATTTTGCCACCATCATATCCAGCGAATTCTTTCACTACAAATTTATTATTTTCAATCTTGAAACCTTGGACATCTAGCACTAGATTCATATTGTTAAATTTTGTAATTGCACCAACAGTTTCTTCTTTGCACAATAGAACTATAAGTCTTTTCTTAACAGTTTCAGATTTGTTATATATTCACTTAAACTTTTTGAATATTGTAAAGTTAAGCGATTACTGAAGTTTTTAGTCTGCACTTTCATTTTATACCTTCCAACTCTAATTCGATCCTTCTCTATTTAAGTTTATTTTGACGCATGCGTAGCTCTTCCCCTATTTATTTTTTTTGACGCATGCGTGGTTTCAGCTCTGCCTAACCTGTAACTGTATCTAGCTATCCAGGTATAGGATTTTTGGGCACGTTTATCATGCTAAACATGGAGAAATCAGGCACAACAGTTGGGTTCTATCGATCATGAGGTACTAGAATTACCATTTAAACAATGCTAAAATGAAAGAAAAAAATAAATACCTTAAGACAACTGATTTCATGGATGGAGTTACGTTGCGAGATATATTATGATAAATTTTGCACAATACAACAACCTCCCGTTACAATATCTAGTTATCGAGATGTGCGCAGCTTTGTCATGCTAAATATGGAAAAATCCGGTACAGCAGCTGCAGGATTCGCGGAAATCCTGACAGTAACGCCAAGCGATCTCGAAAGAAACTGATCAAAATATCCACTATAATTTACATCAAGAAGAACTTGCACGCACTTTATAAAGAGCATTTCCCAAACATAAAGTGAGTAAAAATTTATTATTTTTGTAGCATTGCTATATATTTGTCCTTCACTAATTACATAAAATAAAAGAACAAAATAAATGCCTTAAGGCAACTGATTGCGTGTATCTAGTTATGTTGTGAGATATATTATGACAAGTTTTGTACAATACAGCAACCACCTGTAACTGTATCTAGCTATCCAGGTATGGGATTTTTGGGCACGTTTATCATGCTAAACATGGAGAAATCAGGTACAGCAGTTGGGTTATATCCATCATGTGGTACTAGAATTACCATTTAAACAATGCTGAAATAAAAGAAAAAATAAATACCTTAAGACAACTGATTTCATGGATGGAGTTACGTTGCGAGAGTAGATGAGCAAGGTAACTTCAACGCCACGACGCGGTCCAGAACGGCGGGAACGTTGGTTGTTGAAATTTTAAATTGAAATTGTTGTGTTGCGGGTTCCGGCGCGCGCAGGTAGTGGCTGTTTGAATAAAAATGGAGCCATCATGCGGCGGTTGTGGTAAGTAAATAGAAAAAACATTGGTTGGGTTTCGAGCCCGGGAAGGCGGCGTGTGCGTTGAAGTTTCCACTATATGGGCTGGCAAGCCAGTTGAATAATGTTGTCTTTTGGTTGATAGCTATGTGCGGGTCGGCTCGTGTGGGTTGTTCGTTTCCGCGATGGCGGGCGAGTCATTTGGATAAGGTTGTCTTTTAGATGGTGGTTATCTGAGTGTTGTTTATAGGAATATGTTATTTGGTGTGAAAATGCGGGAAATTGGATTTCGGGAGTGAAAGTCGGGAAATTGGATTTCGGGGGTAAAAGTCGGGATATGGGATCTAGGAATAAAAATATTTGGTGTAGATATTAATATGTTGTTTCGATTGCATTAGGTCGAGCGTAAATTTTGGGACTTGCGTTGAAAGTCTGAAATAATTAGAATATCTTTATATTTGCATCTCTACTGGAAATCAAAAATAAATAAAACAAGAAAGTGTTTAACTACATTTATTTTGAATACAAGACTTTGTGAATTTTAAGAGTATCAGGTATTGATAACGTAATACATGACATAGGTTTGGTCGTGTTTGATACAGAAAGGTAGCCATCATTGAACCATTTACCAAGAGATATATAGCTATCTGGTAATCGTTCTTGGTTCATCCCACAGGCTTTCAGGTTCATCCTTTCCCATTTCAGGATCATTGTCAAATCGATAAGCATACTCCAAGTACGTTTTGAAAACTTTAAAGCTCTCCGGAGCTAGATCAAGAGTTGCTTTCGGAGATTTGAGAGTAACATGATTTTCCGTAATATTAATTGATAAAACGTCAGGTACTTCATAGAAGACAACGGATGGATTAAGTTTTCCAGTTAGATCTTTGGGCTGTATTCTACGAGTTGCCAGCGAATGATCATCAAATTTAAAACGCTTGGTGTCAATCATTAATTTTTCTAAATTCATAGCAACCGTTTGCTTTGAGTGAACAATTGAAACTGAACTCGATATGCAAAGTTTGAGTGTAAATAATATATACAAGATATTTTTCACTACCACAGATCTTTGTAAAATATCGCTAAAAAATACTCATTACCGATATTTTAGAAAAGTTGACAGAAAATGTTCTTTGAGAAACACGTGCAGAAATAAATATGTCGCCTAAACTTAAGATCTACAAATAATAATCAACTACCTGGAATAGGAAGTTATATATAATTGTTTTATTACTGAAATAATCGTGTTAGAAGAACTGATATTCCTGATATCCTAATTTTTATTTTAAATCATTTATTCACAACCATGTAAATTTACTAAATAAAAATCAACAATATGTAATTAGTTCATTAACACAACGATAATTCTGTCGACCTCGAAGTCAAGAATATATCGCAAATCAGTAATATACATAATTAACGATTCAATTTCAGTATCTTATTTGGTAAATACAAAACAAATATATTGGCCTCGGAGACCAAAAAATACGATAACCACTAATTAGTTAAATATCCCGGCGTCATTACGAAACATTTTCGGAACGACGAAAACAAGATAAGATCGTACGTCGACCAAATATGGAATTAGTCGCACTGACCTGACCCTGAGAATACGATTAGCAGTATTTAATTATATATTACCATAACATTTTAACGCATATTTCGAAACTTCGAAAACAAGATAAGAATGCTGTTTTGAAGACAAACAAAATATCTGAAAAAGTAGAATAGAATTAACGATCGACCCGGTTACTGTGGTGAAATAAATAAGCAAGATTTAGGAAATTAATATTACTCTTTATCAAGTGTTCGAAGATACAAGGACAGTTTCTTAGTGGGTGCATTTTATAAAATATGTAAGTATTTATTTAACATTATATCTTTTGAGTTTTCTACTTTCATTTGAATTAGTAAAATTAACATTTTTTGAATTCTTAATTTTTAATATCTTTATGAAATGTGAATTATATCTTCAAATTTTGCACCTTTTTTAAATTGAATGTCCGAGTGATCCTATTGAATATAATACGCACATTTTTAGGTGTTTTAAGCGTCCTTTTGAGTTTTCTACTTTCATTTAAAGTAATTGTATATTCAACTCTATATATATATATATATATATATATATATAAAATTAATTCCAACATTTTTGAATTCTTAATTTCTTTATTAAATGTTAAAATAGCTTTATGAAATGTGAAAATATATTTCTCATATACATGTATTTTTAATTGCAGATTTAATCTTCCGCCACTAGTTAATATAGCATTCTACTGCTCATTGGTCCAGGGATACTCTTCCTACAATAACCTTATAGTGGGTGCATTTGAAATACATGTATGTATTTATATCTTCAAATTTTGCAACTTTTTTAAATTGAATTTCCGATTGATCCTATTGAATACAACACGCACATTTTTAGGTATTTAAAGCGTAGTTTTGAGTTTTCTACTTTCATTTGAATTAATAAGATTAATCCTAGCATTTTTGAATTCCATGAAATGTGAAAATATATTTCTCATATCCATGTATTTTTAATTACAGATTTAATCTTCCGCAAATAGTTAATACATCGTTAGAGCTCACAGCATTCTACTGCCCATTGGCCCAGCGATAATCTACACTTCCTACAATAACCTTATGGTGGGTCTTCCGCAACTAGTTAAGTAGTTGAGGCATCTTTGGAGCTCACAGCATTCTACTGCCCAGAGCGCACAGCATTCTATTGTACTACTAGTAAATTTTCGACCGATTTCTAAACTAAAAAGTGAGTTTTACAAATGATTTTATAAATAAATAAATATTAGGTTGTGTGTATTTGTTATAGAAATGGATTTCCTATCTAAAATTAATGCCGTGTCCTCCGTAGAAGCTGTGAACAAGCCAAGCATCAAAATCCAAGACCTGCAGCCAGGGGAAAAATATCGAATACTTTCTGCCAAACTGGTTAAACCGAAATTTGGGGAAACGATCTTGATAAAATTAGAGAATCACGTGGCCTTTTTACCAAAACGGGTCACGGACACGTATAAGCCCAATTTTCTTTGGGAAAATTATATATTAATTTCATCGGACTGCAGCAGCTTGGAGGTGGACTTCATCCCAGGGTGCTGTTCAAAATTACCCAAGAGGGTTAGTGCGAGATTATTAGTCGTAAGTAGTTAGTTAAATATTTGTATAATATTTTTATATTGTAAGGGTGATCAAAATGAATTCTGAGCAAATAGTGCAAATTAGCGATAAAATTGTTAAAAAATTTAGATGTGCAGCAAATTTAATTTTCATTGAAAACAAACCGTGTTCTCCAGAGCAAATTTCACATTGGTTAAAATTAAGTAAAAAACAACTGATTTTATGCAACAGAACTATTAAAAATTGCAATTTAAATATTGGTACTTTGAATAAATTACAAACTCACATTAAAAGATTTAGAAATCTTAAAAAGCTTAAACTTTATTTAAACCGCAAACAGGGGGCTGGGGCCAATAATATACACAATAAACGGAGAGTAGTCGTGTGAAATGGGAAAATTTAGAGTCTGCTTTATCATCCAGAGTTAGAACCGGGGTAATTATTAATATTGAACATATTGATATTTTACGCTTTTTGGAAGATGCGTTTTTCCTATTTAAGTCTAAGATTAATAATGCTTTAAAAGCAATGCGTATCATTAAAGTTAATACTATATTCTGCGGAGAATTCATAAAGAAATCAGGTATGTCTGAAGTGATAGATTATAAATTTTTTAACACGCAGAACGCAAATATTGATAGTGGGATAAATTTACAGGAGTGGTTTTTCACAAATGTTCAAGGACAGATTTTAAGAAAATTAGAGGAATTTTCAGAGAAAATGTCGGGATGGGCATTATATAAAATTTTAAACTTAGAAATCAACATAAATAAGGTTGAAATGGGTAACGGGGCCTCCTCTTTTATAAAACTCCCTGAAGAAATTGTAAAAAAACATGCCGTAGTAAACATCAAAAATTATGCTGACAATTTGTGCTTTGTCTAGAGTATTGTTGCTCATTTGCATCCAATTGCCTATAGACACCACCCTAATCGAACATCATCTTAACCTCATCCATCAGCGGTACTAAATTTAACAGTTTTGACATTTCCTATGACTTTGAAGCAAGTAAGCAAATTTGAAAAATTCATATTTCTGTAGATGTATATGTCTTAGAATTATTAAAAGCCAAATATAAAGAGTATTTCCAAACAGCCCCAGTTTTGGTCACAAAGAATAAATTAGAAAATCACGTTATTTACTCATGATTCAAAACAAATATTTTCCTAAAACTAATGAATTTGGTAATGACATAGAGGTAATCGCTAGGACCAATGGTGCTGATGAGGATGAGGATGAGCAAGAAATAAAGTACCATTTTTGTCTGATTAAAAATTTGTCACGTCTTGTTTCATCTCAACTTACAATGAAACGTACTAAAAAATTTATATGTGACTGTTGCTTGAATTCCTTCAGTAGTCACGGTAAACTTGACAGTCATTCAATTTACTGTAAAGATATGAATAACTGCAAAATTTCATTTCCACAATATTATCACATTGAGTTTAAAAATTATAGTCATAAGGAGAGACTTCCCTTCGTTGTTTATAGGGACTTTGAGTCAATTCTTCAGCATGTTTCCGATACTACTTCTGCATCCAAAACCCGTAAATATCAAAAGCATATTGCAGTAGCTGCAGCTTATTATTTTAAATGTTTCTATGATGATAGCCTATCCTATTATAGGAATTACTCAGGATTAGATTGTATGGAGTGGTTTGCTTCAGAAATGTCTGATTTAGCTAAATTCGTTCAATCTAAATTAACTGATGTTGTGCCTCTCAATGTAGAGGTTAGCTTGAGGGATGCTTCTAGTCAATGTCATATTTGTGAAAAACCCTTTTTACCGCAGGACAAGATAGTTAGGGAACATAGTCACCTCTCCGGCGCATTTAGAAGCTATTCACATAATTCCTGCAACCTCAGGTACAGGGAGTCCTTTTTCGTTCCAGTGGTCTTCCACAACCTAAGTGGATATGACAGCCACTTTATTATTCGCGATCTAGCCAAGCACGATCATATAACTCTACTTCCATGCAATAAAGAGAAATATATATCGTGTACCAAGCATAATTAAAATAGCAAAATAAAATTCCGCTTTATTGATTCATTTAGGTTCCTCGATTCTTCATTGGAGGAGTTAGCATTATATGTAAAGCCTCACCAGTTTTCTAATCTCAAGAATGAATTTTCCGACTTAGATTCTGACAGACTAGCGCTCCTTATGATATTCCCTTATGACTATATAGATTCCGATATTAAATTAAACGAAACTCAGTTACCTCCCTTGGAAAAATTTTATAACAAACTATATGATTCAAATGTCAGTCAAGAAGGTTATGATCATGCGCAAACAATATGGCGGAAGTTCAATTGTAGAAATATCAGGGATTACATGGAATTATATTTGAAAACCGACATTCTTCTCCTAACCGATGTCTTTGAAAATTTCAGGGAGAGTGCACATAAAATATATGGGCTCGATCTCGCTCACTATTATACAATCCCAGGATACACATGGGATTGTATGCTTTATAAAACCCAAGTTAAACTTGAAACAATTCAAGATGATGATATGCCAATGTTCCTTGAGCGGGGTATTCGTGGAGGTATTTCACAATGTTCCAACAGGTATTCCGAGGCTAATAACAAGTATATGAGTAGAGAGGATTCGCCGATTCTAATGCCACCCCCCACCACTCGACCTTGACCTTGACCCATAACCTTGACCCCTTAACCTTGACCCCTTGGCCTTGGCCCATAACCTTGACCCCTAGACCTTGACCCCTTGACCTTGACCACATAACCTTGACAGCTTGTCCTTGACAATCCCCCTATTAAAAGTTACTATTTAAAACCAGAATTACCAAACACAACTTCGTAGTAATCTCGTTTGATTTGTTGTTACCATTTAACGATGTGAAAATGTGGCGTGCCTATGCATCTGTTGTTGAAGTGAAAGACTTGAAAAGTGCATTGGATTATATTTGCGTTGAACTTTCAAAAAATATTTTTGAGTATGAACATGAGGCGATTTACCGTATGGGGAAAATACTAACAGAAGATGAGTGCTACAATATGGCGGAACAAAATAATAAAGGATTAAAACTAACAAAACTGTACAAGAAAAATTCAATTTGTGAGGAATGTTGGGCATCTTCGGTGAGCAAACTAAAAATTTCCGAGATATGTGAAGTGTTCAACTATCTAACAGAAAAAGCCAAGTTAAGATTAGCATTCCCAAAAGATTATTGTTCAGAAGATTGCTACAAAAAAATTGAAAATGAAATGAAAAAAATGAAGAAGAAGAAGAACATCAAATACCTTCTCCCACCACACCTCCTACTACATCTCCCACCACCATGTCTGCAACGAATATAATGGAGAGTGTGTAAGAAGGTTCCTCAGTTTATAATTTGCACCAGCAAGATGTTTGGTCAATATTCTACAACACCATCACAAAGTGTATTTTGTAAACAAAAAATAGAGAAGAATAAAGCTAAAAAGGAAACAGAATTAGTGATAATCGGTGAAAGAAGGTATCCTTTGAATGCTTCCAAAAGTAAATTTGTGAGTGTTGGATTAGTATACGAATATGGATTTGAACCTGGTAGTAGAGTGGATTCGCCGATTCTAATGCCACCCCCACCACTTGACCTTGACCCCATTAACCTTGACCTTGAAACCGTGACCTTGACCCCTTGACCTTGACCCCTAAACCTTGACCCCTTAACCTTGACCTACCCCACCACAACTTATCACCCTACTACACTATAACAGACATTACTTAAGTAACGAAGGATAGCCCTAGACTTCAGTTCAACAATGTCTAGTGAGAAATATAATTTACGTTTAGTAACAGATTTATCGAATGGTTCGTTAAAATTAAGACATTTAAGTGATTTAGAGATTGCGAAAATACCAGTGGAATTTTTAAAAGAATACATAAAAGACAATGTTCTTGCAACGGAGTTATTAGCTGTGTGGCATCGCTTACCGGAATCGTGTACGAAAGACTATTTTATTCAAATTTTGTTACCATGTTTTATACACCACAATAATCCCTTTGGAACACAATTTGATGGACCAATAAGTTCGCAAAAGAAGTGCTCAATTTGCAAATTAATTAATAATTTAAAGACGACTGACGGAGCTTATTTATATCTAGAAAATGGGTAGGAGTATGTATTGAAACAAATAGTGATGTGATCAAATATTTACGTAAATATGTTTACATGTAATAACTGTGGAAAAGTTTTTGCAAGAAAAGATAGTTTACGTCGACATGAAAGAGAGGTGTGTGGTGAAAGTAGTTCAAGGCAGCCACCAACGAAAAAGAGGAAACTGGATTTGAAATATTGCAGGGTATGTAATCTGAACATTTCAAATCGATTGTTTACCTCACATTTAAAATCTAATCAACATAGGAATGCTTCTTGTAAAGATTATAGACAAGGTGTGCAAGTAATTGACTGTGCTTTTAAAAATCGTATCATCACTTACAGAATAACACCCTCTCAGTGTCATACAAATTTCAATGAGTTTTTCGAAGAACTCAAGATTAATGTGATAAATTTAATTCGTGATGAAATTGAAAAACACAGCTCTATAAAATTAAATGTCACGTTGTTTGGTTCATATGTATTACCTACGAGGGAAATTCAAGAAATCAAATCCTTCAATACAAAAAATAAGATCGCCACGGTTTCGTCACACTTGCCAAACATCTATGATGATTTCAGCAAGGAGCTTTCTACAAAAGCCTCAGAATTTGAAGCACATGGTTCAGGTAAATTACTTTATGTTTTGGGTTTTAGTAACTAAATATTTTTATTTATTTAGGATGGTCTTTAGAAAATATATTATATTTTGAACTGAACATCAACAAATTTAACCCACTCCGAGCGTCATCATATGATGATATATATCCCCTTACCAAAGACAATCAGTGTGAAAAGAGCCATCATAAACGTTGAAAACAATGATCAGTGTTGTTTCGCTTGGAGTGTAATAAGCGCCTTGTTTCCTACTAATGTTAGTTCACATCGAATGAGTTCATACCCACATTTTTTGAATATTTTAAATTTTGCTAATATTGAGTTTCCAGTTAAATTAAAAGACATAAATAAATTTGAACAGATGAATAATATATCGATCAATGTGTATGGCTTAGAGACTATGTATGAAAACAAAAAACCAGTTATACAAGTTGTTGGACCCTTACATTATACTAGATATAAACGTAGAGTGCATGTTAATTTATTGCTTATTAGTGATGAATTTAATAAAAATTATCATTATTGTTGGATAAAAGATATGTCTAGATTAATTTCATCACAAATAAGTAAACAAGGCCGTAAAAGATTTTTTTGTGATGGTTGTTTGATATATTTTACTTCTGAATCAAAATTAAATTTTCACCAAAAAATGGATTGCAATCATATATTTAAAAGAATGCCTACAACGGATCTAAAAATTAATAAATATGGTCACTCAATGCCTGAAAATATTTTACAGTTTATTTATTTATTATTATTATTTATTGTACAGTTTCAAAATTTTGAAAAACAATTAAAAGTTCCTTTTGTGATTTACGCTGATTTTGAATGTTTTCTGGAAAAAGTAGAACATGCGAATCCGATAGATTCATCAAAATCTTTTACAGTTAATACTTGTAAGCATGTACCATACGCTTTTGCATATTTTATAAAATGTAGTTACGATGATTCTATATCTAAATTAGAATACTGTTGTGGAGCTAACGCAGCACAAGTTTTTTGTGATAGATTAGAAAAAGATGTTCATTTAATTTATCAAAATCATTTGAAAGATGTTAAACCGATGTTACCGTTATCCTCAGATGAACAAAAACATTATGATATAACAACTATTTGCCATATCTGTAATAAAACTATAAATGAAACAGATATAAAAGTAAAAGACCACGATCATTTAACAGGGCGTTACAGATCCCCAGCACACAGTATTTGCAACTTAAATTTTAAAGTGCCCAATTTTATCCCAATTTTTTTCCACAATTTGACAGGATACGATAGTCATCTTTTCATTAAAGAATTATGTTGTGAAAAAGATAAAATTGATGTTATTGCTCAAACAAAAGAAAAATATGTTTCCTTTTCCAAGTTTCTTCTCGTTGATGAAATAAAGAATGAAAATAAAATCAACAAAATATTTTTAAAATTAAGGTTCTTAGATTCTTTTCGATTTATTGCAGATTCTTTAGAGAAGTTGGCAGAGAGTCTGGAACCTACTCAATGTGTTGAAATCAAAAAATATTTTTCAGATGATGTTAAATTTGATATAATTAGACAAAAAGGTGTTTTTCCATATTCATTTGTCGATTCTTTAGAAAAACTGCAAGTAAACCACATACCAACGTTAGCTGATTTTTATGATCAACTAAAAGATGAAAATATCGAAACTGAAGCTTACAATCGTGCAGTAAGAGCTTGGGATGTTTTTGATTGTAATAATTTAGCTGACTATGCAATAATTTATTTAATATCAGATTGTTTAATTTTAACGGATTTCTTTGAAGCATTTCGTTCGATTTCTCTCAATTTATATAAATTAGATCCAGCGCATTACTATACGGCTCCAGGCTTAAGTTGGGATGCTATGCTGAAAACTACAGATGCAAAATTGGAGCTTCTAACCGATATTGACATGCTACATGTTTTTAAAAACAATATTCGAGGTGGAATTTGTCATTGCTCTGTTAGGAAAGCTGTAGCCAATAATGTGTTTGTAGAAAATTTTGAACCTTCCAAACCGAGTAGTTTCATAATGTATTTGGACGCAACAAATTTATATGGGCACAGTATGAGTCAGATTTTACCAGAGAGTGGGTTTGAATGGCTTTCACAAAACGAAATTGATGAAATCAATGTTTTAGAGATTTCTGAAAATTCCCCTATCGGTTTTGTGTTTGAAGTTCAAATAAATTATCCGGAACATTTGCATATATCTCACAATGAATTTCCCTTTTTGCCTGAAAATATTTGTTCTCCTATCTCGAAAACAAAAAAACTTATTTGTAATTTAAATAATAAAGAAAGATATGTTATACATTATAGAAACTTGCAACAAGCTCTAAATAATGGTTTAGAATTAGTGAAAATTTTTAGAGGTATAAAGTTTAATCAATCAGCCTGGTTAAAACCCTATATTGATCTCAATACAGAAATGAGAAATAAAGCGAAATCAAAACTTGAGAGCAATTGTTATAAACAGATGACGAATTCTGTTTATGGAAAATCGTTAGAAAATATAGATAAAAGAAATGATGTTCGATTAGTAACACACTGGAAAAATTATGGAAAAAAATTGGGGGCTGAAGGTTTAATTGCTAAACCAAATTTTAATAGCAGTTCCATTTTTAATTCAAATTTTGCAGCAATTCAACTGGATAGATTAAATGTATATTACAATAAACCAGTTTATATAGGTTTTACAGTCTTAGAATTATCAAAAACTGTAATGTATAGTTTCTACTATGAATTTCCAAAGAAAAAATATGGAGATAAGGTCACTTTATTGTACACAGATACAGATTCATTAATTTTTTTAATTGAATCAGATAACTTTTACTCTGAAATTCAAAATAATATTGATAAATTTGATACATCCAATTATACACCAAATAATATTCACGGAATTAGTATTAACAAATCAATATTGGGGCGAATGAAAGATGAATATGCTGGGCGAGTACTTTTTTGCTTTTATGGCACTGGTGCAAAGGCATACTGTGTTAATTTGGGTGATACAGTTGACAAAAAAGCTAAAGGTGTTAAAAAATACGTGATTAAGAAAGCACTGGATGAAAATGATTATAAAGAGGTAGTTGAAAGCTCTGTTACTAAATATAGGAAAATGAATGTATTTACTTCAATTTTGCATAATATATATACACAATTAAAAAATAAAGTAGCCTTATCACCTCAAGACGATAAAAGATTTGTTATACCAGGAATGTATAAAACTTTAGCGTGGGGACATAAATCGTTACCTTCAATTCAATCTACCTTAGATATTGCCGGAAGTGATGTTGATGAAATAAATGAACTTACAGAACTTTTAAACAATGAATTGGAAACAATTAATATATCAGATGATATATTGAAAAGTATTTATGAAAAACTGTTGATAAGTTAGATATAAAATTAAATTTAATGTGTTGTTTTCATTCCAACCATGGTTGTGCTACTGAATGGTTTAATATTGTTAACAGCTTTTGCTGGAAACATCTTGTACATTGAAAAATGGGGAAGTATCAGAGAAGGATTTATTTGCACATCGCTTAATGATAGCGATTTATGGCCAAATACGTGGGAAAGAATGAAAACAACAGATAATGTCTTTTCGAAAAATCTTACCGAATTTGTATCTTCTGGTGGTAAAATGTATAAGTTAAAACTGTATTATTTCAACAACTCTTTTATAGAGAGTGATTGGATTGATATTACCACTTCACCATGTAATGAATACATGATGTATATATTTTATTTATCATTAATTCTCATAAGTGTTATCTTTTCTATTTTTCTTATAAAAAGTTGTTTTTGTAAAAAAAGAATACAATAACCAATCCATAAGAATTGTATTATATTATTTATTTTTGTTATAATACAATCAGGAATTTCTTTTTCCATTTATTTCTAATATTTGGAAAAATATTATAATAAAGGTTATTAAATATTATGTCATACCATAAACAAAATGTAATAATTGTACTGCTATTGTTAAAAGTTATTAAAAAATTGCATATATAAATGTATTTTATTTCCTTACATTTTTGCTCGCATATAGCGAAAAGAATGCTAAAATGTTAAAAAGAAGCTTTTTAGTCAAAAATATTAAAAAAAGTTTGAAGTTGTTTTGAATATTTCTAAGCGAGTTTCTCTATTAAAATTGATACGAGATTTTATCTTTATACTGCTGTTATTTGAGGTTGCACAGAAAAATGTTACCTAAAGAAAAGTTTTGGTAAAATGTCAACTATCGTTTGAGTACAAAATCTTTCTTTGATTCCTCAAGGTTATAAAGATATGTAACGAAAACGTCAAAGATAACAGCTTCTTTATGAACTTCAAAACACAAATTTCACAAAACGATAATAGATTAAAAATACAACTTTTTCCCACTCAAACACCTTATAAACCCCTCCCTACGCTTATTAACATTATATGTCTATTTCACTTAAAAATTACATGTCATAATCAAATCTAATAATTGTACTGTTATTGTTAAAAGTTATTAACAAATTGCATATATATGTATTTTTATTTTCATACATTTCGCTCGCATCCAGCGAAAAGAATGCTAAAATGTTAATAAGAAGCTTTTTAGTAAAAAAAATCAAATAAAAAAAGTTTTATGTTGTTTTGAGTATTTCTAAGCAAGTTTCTCTAGTAAAATTGACACGAGATTTTATCTTCATATACTGCTGTTATTTGAGGCTGCACAGAAAAATGATACATAAAGAAAAGTTTTGGCAAAATGTTGACTATCGTTTGTGTCCAAAATATTTCTTTGATTCCCCAAGGTTACAAAGATATTTAACGAAAACAACAAGGATAACAGCCTCTTTATGAACTTCAAAAACGCTTAAATTTCACAAAACGATAACAGATAAAAAAATGCAACTTTTTCAATTTTTTTTTTACCCCAGGTAGGTGGGTAGGATGAAAATGGTAGGGAGATATGGTAGGGAGATATGGTAGGGAGATATGGTGTAGATGTATAGTTCGCGATTATTTAAACGCAGCGTACCATTCAGTAAGCTAAGTTTGTTTCCATTGAACTTACCTGCCTGTTTCTATTCGTGCCTTTACATATTTAAGTTTTAATTGAACTGTATTTCTTCGATTCTTTTGTTTACTTTGTTTCGCGTTTGGTTGCTTACCTTTGCGTCTTTTTTGTGTCTATTTTTTGTGCTTTTTTGTGTTCTTTGTGTTTTAAAATGGCAACCAATCCTGGAAAACCCCAAGCATCAATTCTCAACACTCTGTTGACCAGGCAGCGCGTCAACATTCTAAGCGACGTGCAAGTCCAACCTGCCATCATTAATTTGCTAACTCCGGTACCGGAGTATGAGCTAGAGGTGAGTTTATATTTTACGTTTATTTCTCAATAATATTTTGTTGATTTTTCTGTTTAGTTGGAGGAGTTTGTGTCGTTCGCACAAGATACATTACCGGAGCAGATGGAAGTTGACGATTTTGTCGCTTTGGTAAGTTGTTTTCCGATTTTCTTTATTTTTTTAACTCGAATATTTTAGTATGAACTGCCTGAAGGGGAAAACTTGCGGGGAGGATTAAATGAAGAAGAAGTAAATGCGGTCTTCCCTGTAAGATGCTCAACAATTTTTTTTATTTTTTTTTTAATCAAAATATTTTCAGCAATATCCAGATGAAACCGAGGGTGGCGGTTTGTCCGAGGATGACCTCGAGAGGGTATTGCAGGATGTAAGTCTTAACTTTTATCATCTTCGTTTAGTAAATTTTCAAAATTTTCAGCTTGCAGAGGAGGAGCCTGCCCTGCCCACAGTCGCATCTCCTGCTCAGCCTCCAGCTGTTACTTCGCCTCCAGCTGTGACTTCGCCTCCACCCGCTACTCCTGATTCCATCCCGGACGATGGATTGGACCACGTCTTGGCAGATGTAAATTTTTCTTATTTAATCACTTCTTTGAATCAACTAATAATTTTTATAGTAATTGAAATTATCAATTTTCAAAACAACTATTTTTAATTAAATAGAAACTAATATTTTTCCATTTATTCCAGATTCCTGAACCATCACTTGATGATGCTGAGACGTGTCTGAGGGAAGTCCGGGACATAATCAGGAGGAAAGAGGCGATAATCAGGCGAGAGCAGGAGGACGTCTTCAACCTTCGAGTCAAAGAGAAAAAAATAGAAAAAATTATTCTGAAAAATAAGGAGGCGTCTGCCATGATACGCCGTAATACATCGATGTTACGGCGGATTATGGCAGATAATAATCCATAATTTTTGTATATTTGTATAATTTTTATTTTATTCTTAGTTAATTTTATCTTGTTGTAAATATAGTTAAATATTATAGTATTAATTTAAAATTTCTTTGTTTTATTTCATAAACTCTCATTGATTACCTTTTCAGTTCAAATATTTGCTTATCATATTTTAATTAAACAAAACTTGTATTCTCTGTTGAAAGTACATAGTTGTTAACCTTGACAACAACTACCTCATGGAACTTGTTAGGTTCTTCTCTTCAATGAAGAAAACTTACATATAAAATTTTAACTATAAACAGTATACTGCTGTAAAGTCAAAGTGTTACCTTATTTACTAAATCCATTAAAACTGAACCTGCTTTAAGACCAGCTGAATAAGATCATTGGAATTTCAATCTGAATACTGAATCGAAAACAACAATGGAAAAGTCAAAGGGTTGTTAGCTCAGTTGTTAAATGCTTCTAAATGGGGGTCTGCGTATAACGCTAGCTTGAGTTCAAATACCGCTACAACTCTTTTTGTTATTTTTAAATGCAAACAACCTTTTATTTGCTTCAAGTCGCTTGCTGGAATCTCAAGGTTAACAACTACACATTGTAGAGAGAATGTAACAAGTTTTATTTAAAAAAATTTAAATGCTCTTGATGTTCTTGGTCAACATTACGCAGAGTGTAACAGTATAATTCAAAAATAGGAATATAAAAAATGTAATATTTAAAATTTATTTACCATATAGAAAAATCTACATGTGAGATACGAATTAACAGCATATAATTTGAGCTCATACGTTTATTACAGTCAACAAGCTTGAAGTTCTAATATTTATTTTATTTTATTAAACTCATGGGCTCATTATTAAATATTTGAATATTTGTTTCTGTCGGAACTGTCGAAACAGTTGAATTATGAGTGTTACAATTTGATAATAAATGACAAATATATGTATAAAATACTACCTTATATGCTATTTTTGTTAAATAACATTTCACATATTAAAGTGATAAATAAAAATCGTTGTATATTAAATTCCTTTATTAAATTACCTTATTATATTTCAGCCATAACAAAATTTTCATATATATAAAAAACATTAGATAGAGCACACATACAAATTTCCCTAGAATGATTGAAACACTTTGCTTTACTCTGAGGAAGACTGGGTTGTTGGTCACATTCAATTATTGGCTTGGTTGTAAATTTTCTTAAAAAATCTGCTTTTTCTCTTCCCTTCACAAAAATTCGATCTGCCTTTGAGGTTATTTGTTGAACTATCTGGGCAAATTTATGGATTGGTGTGTTACCTTCAACCCATTTTATACAATGATGGTTCGCTGCTAACCAATCCGCTTGGCTCTGCAACTCTGGTGGTAACATATGGTAAGGAAAAGGTGGTTTGAACAAGTAGTGACATATTTTGTCACCATCATATCCAGCGAATTCTTTCACTACAAATTTATTATTTTCAATCTTGAAACCTTGGACATCTAGCACTAGATTCATATTGTTAAATTTTGTAATTGCACCAACAGTTTCTTCTTTGCACAATAGAACTTTAAGTCTTTTCTTAACAGTTTCAGATTTGTTATATATTCACTTAAACTTTTTGAATATTGTAAAGTTACGCGATTACTGAAGTTTTTAGTCTGCACTTTCATTTTATACCTTCCAACTCTAATTCGATCCTTCTCTATTTAAGTTTATTTTGACGCATGCGTAGCTCTTCCTCTATTTAATTTTTTGACGCATGCGTGGTTTCAGCTCTGCCTAACTATTTTTGTGAGCGGGTTATAATAAAAAAGTTTATCATGTAATATTAAACAATAGGCTGATGTGTTCTTTGGAACATTATCACTTGTTTCAAACTCAATTCTCATAACCACCGAGCTAGATTGAACCGATTCTTTTTGCCGCGAACAATCAATGTGCGCTATCGGTGCTATGGTTTTAAACTCTTTTGGACTAAATATACATTCATTGTTGGATTCATAATATGAAGAACGAAACTTTGAGAACATTTCATACAAGGTTGCGAATTTGTTGTTTTTAAAATCCAAGTACAGATCATTATATGGATATCTTTCTGAATTGAGGAATACCCTGATATTTATCATATTACAGCTATCAAATGTCGACATAATGGATGCAGCTTTGTTCTTTTTATCTGTCTGAAAAGCCACTATTACATGTCTTGGAGTTTCTAATTTAGTTGTTGTTTTCACGGGCCATGTATGTCTAGTATTTTCAGGAATTGATGAAAATTCCACAATCTCCCAAGACCTAAAGTGTAACGGAATTTCAATATTCTTGTTTAAAATTTTTGTTAGGGCTAATTGTTGAGGTATTTTCACTTTTACATGAGGAACTTTCCAATACAACTTTTCAATTGTAACCTTAGGCTTTTCTTCTACCCCGGTCGTTGTCGTTACGGCATCCAAATCATTATTATTTCTTATTAACACCAATTCCTGTTTCATATTTAATATAATTTTCTTGTAATCTTCGAAAAATCCCATAAACATATTTAAAGGTATGCATACATTAAATTTTCCTGAATCTTCTATTTTCGAAACTTTCGGAAACCAACCCGCATTTTGTAGTTTCAAGCTTTCCCCTTCGTTATACGACAAATACCCTTTTAAAGTCGAAGTGAGTCCTACGCTTCTAACAGAAAAAATGACTACACCGTTTAGTTCATAACGAATTTCTCGAAATAGAAAACTATAACCGTTATAAATTTTAATTTATCAATATTGCTTCCATCTTCTTTTGTTAATTTCCTTTCCTTATTTCATCGTTATAATCAAACTTGGAATTAACAAACGGTTGATATGTATGATATTCAAATTCTGTAATTGAGTTGTCTACAAGAGGTTGTTCAGTCACATTTAAGATATTCATTTTTACAAAACCTCAAAACCTAGTGATCTCAAAAATTCTTTGTTTTTCTTGGTTATTCTTTTTCGCTGCAGAACTTCTCTGTTTGTTACAACCTTGGAACTAGTTACATTTTTTCTACCGCGTTTCCTTTTATAGATATTTTTTGAAACTTTAATATTATACCGAACAACCATTATCTTTTTCTAAAATGTAATCTAATGGTTATTATTTCGTTGCGAAAATTAACAATCTCTCCTTCCTGATCCAGAACTTTTACTGTTATGGTGTTGATTGTCTTAATGCTTACAGGAAAATAGATAATGTTCTGAGGAGACTCTACTATTTTATATCCGGGAGCAACAGTTGGGAAAAATTCGTGAATAATGTGACTCGGCTTTCCATTAGAAAATGAACCTGTCGCGATACTGCAGTCTATACCCAAGGCATTCACTTTAATTATTTGTACTGGAAAATCCGAAACTTCTTCACTGTCGGCTTCTAATTGTCTACTTTTAAAACCCAACAGACGACCAATAGTATTAGTTGGTCTAAAATCAATCTTCTCCGAAGAGTAAATACTGACAAGTGACAATAAATTTGATAATATCACCGATCTCATAAGCTCCTGTTGGTATGGTAAGTGACCCATTACCAATAATAAATTGATTATTTTTTTCATCGATATTTGGAATAACATTAAATGACTCAAAATTGGTTAAGCCGATTTCGTAATTAACACTATCTTCCAAATAAATTGGAGGGTTAAAATCAGCCTTTAAAATTGAAGAGTCACCAGAAAGACTAAAAGTGTATGACATTGTGATACAAATATTTATGAAGATCCTTCTTTATTTGCACACTTTATATAGAAATTTCAAACATAATTGACCGCAATTATGAGAATTAAATTTTTGTGTTGCGTCATAATTATAACTTATTTCATTTTTAGCACCATCACTGAGAAAAATATTTCACCAAATCATTAGGTGGGCGTAAATTTCCATAACTGTCAAAATAATTAATTACATTCTTTCGTTTTGCGTAAGCAGTCCAATGTGTGCCGTCATTTTTTGTTGAATCTAAATTGGTCATACCACATTCATTTTTTCTAATTCTCTTTGGTAAAGCATCACGCATAAAGACTCCGCGAAAATGTGTGGCATCTTGTTGGCATATTGTTGTAATTCTACATTTGTAAGTGCATGTCGAGGTAATTTTACTGGAAGTTTTTTTTATATGGTGCTAAATATAATCCTTTTCCTCCTTTGGCAGCTTCTAATGCTAGATTATGTCTCTTTTGTTCAGCAAGCGTTTCTCTATTCGTCTTTGCATCGTTTACTGCTTTCGCTATATCAGCTGCGCCGCTGCCTAGAGCACCTAATGCGCCGAGAATAGGAAGTAATAGTGGTAAGAATCCACCTTTTTTAGGAATTGGAATAATCCTTTTTTGCGATTTATTTCGTCGTTTACGTTTGATTCCGTACCCTCTTTTTAACTGTTTGTTCTTTTTTACACCAACACCTACTTTTTTATTTTTTCTTTTTAACCCCATACCTGTTTTTTTCTTTAGATTCATTGATCCTTTGACTACTAATGCTGCAAGTTTTTCTCCTGCTGAAGAGTCTGAAGCTTTCAAACGTTCCGATGCTTGCTTCTCTAAAAGTCTATCAGCTTTCTTACGATTATCAGAATCTTTAAACTGTTCGTAGCTCAAATCGTGGGATTTACAAAAATCGTCAAGTTTGTTAACTCCGATATCTCCTCTTTCAATACGTTTTCTTAATTTTGTGCCCGGACCACAAAATCGATAACCTGGTATATGTAATTCAAATGGAAGTTTATCAATAACTCTATCAAGAATGCCTCTTCCTCGCACGATTTTCTTTGATTTGGTATTCTTATGATGTATACGCATTATACAAATGCGAAAGACTGTTTAAGGAATACTGAGAAAACCTTTATATACCCTATATTTCTATCAAAAAATTTAGTAACAAATTTTCATTAGTAAAATGCGGATTGAACAATCAAACACCCTTCTTCCTGTAACTAATTATGATGGGCTTTTACATGAAAATGGTTTCAGAAAGCATGGCAGCTTATTTAACGGCACATGTAAAACGGGGCTTGTAATTGGTCGTAGTAGTTGTGGAAAAACTAATGTTCTCCTTTCTCTTTTAACTCATCCAAATGGACTAAGATTTGAAAATATTTATGTCTATTCCAAGTCATTGTATCAACCTAAATATGAATTTATGCGTGCTGTATTTTCTCCTATGAAAGAAATTGGTTATTTTGAATACAGTGATGATAATGATATGGTCTTACCTCAAATACCATCTAATTCAGTTGTTATATTCGATGATGTCACGACCTGTAATCAACAAATCATACGAGATTATTTTAGTTTTGGAAGACATAAAAACACAGATTGCTTTTACTTGTGTCAAACATACTCTTCAATTCCAAAACAGTTAATAAGAGAAAATGCTAATTTATTAATTGTGTTCCCTCAGGATCATCTAAATTTGAATCACTTACATCAGGATCATATAAATTTCGATTTAAGTCTTCAACAATTTAAAGAAATGTGTTCTATTTGTTGGGAAAATCCCTTCGGATTTATTTCAATAGACAAAAATTGTTCAAGAAATTCGGGTAGATACCGTCAAGGATTTGATAAATTTATATATCCCTAACATATATAAATTAAAAATTGCGATTGTTAACATTAGTATCCTTTAAGAAATTTTAGGAATAACATGGATTCGAAGCTAGCTCGAGAATTACTAAAAACAAGAAAGGACGTGAAGAAAAAATATTTGACTTTAAAATCAGATTTAGCACAGAGTCAAACGTTGCTTGAAAAACAATTGAAACCAATTTCTGACCCTCTTCAAAAACTTTTACATAAAGTAGAACCTGTTAAATTAGAACCGAAAGTTGAAAAAGATTTTTCAAAGATCAAAGATGAAGTAAAACCTTATGAAAAATATCTCCCTCTTACAAATTTGAGCTTCCTTGAAAATACCTATTCAAATATTCAACCAAATTTATCACACACTGCGGAATATACCACTGAGGATGAAAATCAATTGATTGATGATGTAGTAGAGAAATCGCGACAAGACATTCTCGATATGACGCAGTCAGAGGCGTATAATTCCTACTTGGAGATGTTTCATCCTTTACCTCGAGAATATGTAGACGATTCAATACGAGGCGTTGAAGATTTGTTCGATCGATACTATGGATTAAAGCATGACATTAAAAGTGATAAGTTTACTTTGGGAAAGTCTGATGTAAGAATTGATGGATAAGATGTCAAACTTGGAAATATTACGTATTTAGGACCTCCCGGATTATATGAATTGCTTTTTAAAAAAAGATCCTGTTGGATATACTAAATCTGATTTAGATCAGTATATGGATATGTTAAAGCGAACGAATGCGTATCAAAGAAATTTTGAATCGGATGCTCAGATACAAGGTAGTCAAGCACTTAAATATCGAAGTATTATAAGGCCGTATTTAATTGAACATAAAATACTTAAAGAATCTGGAATACAACAATCTGCTTCCTTTAATAAACGAAAGCCTCCCGCTCAACGTTTAAGACGAGTTCATACATTCAAATATGGTGGAATGCTAAAATTATCCAATAAGCCAATAGACTATATATATTATGATGACATTAACGAAATCGTAGATAGACTTCGTTTGTTACTGGCAAGCACAGCTGCTGGGAATACATCACATTCCAAAGAAGTTTATAGTATCATAGAAGAATTACGTGAGGCAAAAATAATCAGATAAAAATGCCTATTGATAAATTCGGTCGTCACATGCTCGGTTCAAAAACTGATTCACATAATGAAAACAAGGATCTTTATTTTTGTAACCCCGCAAATCTTACAACGCCTTGTATTATATATATAAGGGGTACATTTGACTTAAGTGAAAATGCTGGCTTCTATTTCTTAGAAAATAATTCAGTTTCCTATGTTGTACCAATTTCTGGAACGATTACAGCTATCAATATTAACGTAGATACAACTATTCGCATTAATATTACAAAAATTTAACAAGAAAAGCATTGTGAACCAAAAGATTGTAAAGGGTGATGAGCTTGTTTTTACCCATATTAGACCCCATGACAAATTATTTGTTGAAATAGTTCTTCAATGTCCTTTGAGTAAAAATGAAGGAACGATTTAAAATTAATCATTACAGTAGTTATTCCACTTTAAAGGCTAGTGTTGTTGAAAGAGTAAACAGAACTTTAAAAAATTTAATGTGGAAACAATTTAGTCTACAAGGCACGTATAAGTGGTTAGACTTACTTCCTAAAATTGTGAAAACTTATAATAATAGTAAACACTCTACTATACATATGAAACCAAGTGATGTCAATATAAAAAAATCTAAAATTCTGCTTAGCACTGTATATAAAAAAAGTACAGTTGTTGATCCTAAAAACATAAAATTCAAGGAAAATGACTTTGTTCGAATTAGTAAACATAGAGGAAAATTCACAAGAGGATATACCCCTAGTTGGTCTAACGAAATATTTAAAATTAGAAAAGTGAAATATACAAATCCTCCAACTTACCTTTTACAAGATCAGAATGATCAAGATATCGCAGGAGTATTTTATACTGAAGAACTTCAGAAGACAGCGCATCCACATATTTACCTGGTTGAAAAAATTGTTAGAAAAAAAGGAGACAAATACTTTATTAAATGGTTAGGACTGGAAAACAAATTTAATTCATGGGTACATAAAAATAAAATACTTTAAGATGTAATTATTTAATTTAATTAAAATTAATTTACTTTACATATTGTTTTATTTAAATCTATCTGTATATATTCTAAACCTATGCTTACAATCTAAAACAGGATTGATAATATGTGATAATTTTACAATTTTATCATAAAATCGAAATCTGTCTGCAGCTACGTATTCCCAGTGCGATTTCCTTGATTGTTGGTATGCATATTTCCATACTACCATTGTCATTATTTGGTTATTTTCTTTAAAGGTGACTTTTTTCATTTTTCTCAAAATAACTTTCAAATAATTCGGGATATACATCCATAAATTCTATAGCTAACCCAATATTTTCAGAAGGAGAGTTTTGACATGTATGCAAAATGTTAAAAGCTCTTGTATAAAAATTCCCCCTTTCGCTTTGTAATTCCTCTTGCAAAACTTTTAGATAACGTTGGAATTGTTGCCTTTTAAATAATGCTATCATATGTTTCAAAAGAGGTATCAACTCCCATAGTTTACAAACGGATTCATATCCCAAATATATATATGAAACTTTTGACCAAAGTTGAATTATTTTAGTATTTGAAATACTATCAAAATAAATGGTGAATTCATCTGTAGAAATCGTTTCGTTCACATCATTTCCAAAGAAATAATTCGTTATTACTCCTTGATATTTTAACAACTTATTCCAATCGTTTTCATTGAAAAATATTGAATTATTTTTCATACCTGCTATTTTTACACCAGGTTCAAATCCATATTCGTATACTAATCCAACACTCACAAATTTACTTTTGGAAGCATTCAAAGGATACCTTCTTTCACCGATTATCACTAATTCTGTTTCCTTTTTAGCTTTATTCTTCTCTATTTTTTGATTACAAAATACACTTTGTGATGGTGTTGTAGAATATTGACCAAACATCGTGCTGGAGCAAATTATAAACTGAGGAACCTTCTTACACACTCTCCATTATATTCGTTGCAGACATGGTGGTGGGAGATGTAGTAGGAGGTGTGCTGGGAGATGGTATTTGAAGTTCTTCTTCTTCTTCTACTTCGTTTTTTTTCATTTCATTTTCAATTTTTTTGTGGCAATCTTCTGAACAATAATCTTGTGGGAATGCTAATCTGAACTTGGCTTTTTCTGTTAGAAAGTTGAACACTTCACATATCTCGGAAATTTTTAGTTTGCTCACCGAAGATGCCCAACATTCCTCACAAATTGAATTTTTCTTGTACAGTTTTGTTAGTTTTAATGCTTTATTATTTTGTTCCGCCATATTATAGCACTCATCTTCTGTTAGTATTTTTCCCATACCGTAAATCGCCTCATGTTCATACTCAAAAATATTTTTTGAAAGTTCATCGCAAACATAATCCAATGCACTTTTCAAGTCTTTCACTTCAATAACAGATGTATAGGCACGTCACATTTTTAAATCGTTAAATGGTAACAACAAATCAAACGACATTACTACGAAGTTGTGTTTGGTAATTCTGGTTTTAAATAGTAACTTTTAATAGGGGGGATTTTCAAGGACAAGCGGTGAAGGTCTAGGGGTCAAGGTCAAGGTTAATGGGTCAAGGTTAGGGGTCAAGGTTAATGGGTCAAGGTTAAGGTGTCAAGGTTATGAGTCAAGGTTAAGGGGTCAAGGTTAGGAGTCAAGGTCAATGTTTCAAGGTTAGGGGTCAAGGTTAAGGAGTCAAGGTTAGGGGTCAAGGTCAAGGGGGTCAAGGTCAAGGGGTGGGGGGTGGCATTAGAATCGGCGAATCCACTCTACTCCTGGTGTAAAAATAGCAGCTATGAAAAATAATTCAATATTTTTCAATGAAAACGACTGGAATAAGTTGTTAAAATATCAAGGAGTAATAAGGAATTATTTTTTTGGAAATGATGTGACATATATATTTGGGATATGAATCCGTTTGTAAACTATGGGAGTTGATACCTCTTTTGAAACATATGATAGCATTATTTAAAAGGCAACAATTCCAACGTTATCTAAAAGTTTTGCAAGAGGAATTACAAAGCGAAAGGGGGAATTTTTATACAAGAGCTTTTAACATTTTGCATACATGTCAAAACTCTCCTTCTGAAAATATGAAAATGAAAAAAGTCATCTTTAAAGAAAATAATCAGATAATGACAATGGTAGTATGGAAATATGCATACCAATAATCAAGGAAATCGCATTGGGAATACGCAGCTGCAGACATTTTATGATAAAATTGTAAAATTATCACATATTATCCTGTTTTAGATTGTAAGCATAGGTTTAGAATATATACAGATAGATTTAAATAAAACAATATGTAAAGTAAATTAATTTTAATTAAATTAAATAATTACATCTTAAAATATTTTATTTTTATGTACCCATGAATTAAATTTGTTTTCCAGTCCTAACCATTTAATAAAGTTTCATATGTATAGTAGAGTGTTTACTATTATTATAAGTTTTCACAATTTTAGGAAGTAAGTCTAACCACTTATACGTGCCTTTTAGACTAAATTGTTTCCACATTAAATTTTTTAAAGTTCTGTTTACTCTTTCAACTATACTAGCTTTTAAAGTGGAATAACTACTGTAATGATTAATTTTAAATCGTTCCATTAATTTCTGAAATTCTTTGTTGTAGAATTCTTTTCCATTGTCTGTTTGAAGATTTTGTGGCACACTTTTCATTTTGGTGAGAATGTGTTCCATTGCATGTCTTACATTTGTAGCAGATTTGCTTTTTACCGGTTCACAACAAACAAATTTGCTCAAAACATTAATAACAACCAAAATGTAACGATATCCTTTATTAATTTTAGCATAAGGGATCATTTCCACCAAATCAGCCTGACAAAGATCATTTAGTCCAGTCACAAGCACCTTTCGACGTTTAAAATTTATTCGGGCAGGTTTATGAAGTTCACCACCAATTTTTTTTTGTTCAAATCACTCATTTTTACTCAAAGGACATTGAAGAACTATTTCAACAAATAATTTGTCATGGGGTCTAATATGGGTAAAAGCAAGCTCATCACCCTTTACAATCTTTTGGTTCACAATTCTTTTCTTGTCAAATTTTCTAATATTAATGCGAATAGTTGTATCTACGTTAATATTGATAGCTGTAATCGTTCCAGAAATTGGTGCAACATAGGAAACTGAATTATTTTCTAAGAAATAGAAGCCAGCATTTTCACTTAAGCCAAATGTACCCCTTATATATATATATATATATATATATATATATATATATAATACAAGGCGTTGTAAGATTTGCGGGGTTTTTGAACCGAGCATATGACGACCGAATTTATCAATAGGCATTTTTATCTGATTATTTTTACCTCACGTAATTCTTCTATGATACTATAAACTTCTTTGGAATGTGATGTATTCCCAGCAGCTGTGCTTGCCAGTAACAAACGAAGTCTATCTACGATTTCGTTAATGTCATCATAATATATACAGGGTGTAAACGGTTTGAGTGCAAAGATTTTGAAGAACAATACTTCATGCAAAAACAAATCAAAAAGCTTTATAACATTTTCTAAAATAAACTATAGTTTTGCCAAAAAGAACACATAAAGTTAGATTTTATGTAGCCCTTGCTACAGTGAATAATATAATAATTTCGATTTCAAAATGTCGGTAAATCTAAATATGTAAATACTCAATAGCTTATACATCTTTAATAGCCACATTAAAAATGAAAATTGATTATTTAAACTCGAAATATGCTTTTATAATTTAGTGTAAGTTTCTCCGAATAGATATGGCAACTTGGCATACAGACCAACTTATTTACTACATTTTTTACTTTAACGATGACTGAGAGTTACGATTGTTTTTTGCGATTTCGATTCTTGTAATCTTGAGTATTGGAAGGGAGCTGCAAATTTCTCACACTGTTGTTCATAGAACATTACGGGAACAATTGCTCTATCCATATCACATGCAGCGGGTTCAAGGGCTTACAATTGATGATTTTCAACCAAGACTCAATTTCTGTCGTTGGTTCCTCAGAAAACATCGACAATTTCCTAATTTTGTGAACAATATTTTAACAACAGATGAAGCAAGTTTTAATAGGAATGGTATAATAAATTTTCATAATACGCATTCGTGCTCTGAGTTAAATCCGCACGAAATACGCCAGTCAGTATTTCAACACCAACTCTCAGTTAACGTGTGGGCTGGAATAATTGGTGAATACTTGGTTGGGCCATTTATACTGCCTGCACGTTTGACAGGTGAGAATTACCTTTATTTTTTGAACAACACGCTACCAGATTTGTTAGATGAAGTGAACCTACAAACACGTTCCAATATGTGGTACTTACATGACGAAGCACCTGCCCACGCAAGTCATCTTGTTGTCAACTTCTTAAATAGAACATTTCCCCGTCGCTGGATTAGTCGAAACGGACATATACGTTGGCCAGCAAGATCTCCTGATCTCAATCCTTTAGATTTCTACTTATGGGGACACATGAAAAGTAAGATTTACACGACTCCAATTATTGACGAGAATGACCTTAGACAACGCATTTTTGACGCTGCTGACGAAATCCGAAATATTCCAGGATTTTTTTCTCGCATACGTGAAAATTGGATTAAACGGTGTCGTGCTTGTGTCGATAGTAATGGTGGGCATTTTGAATATTTGCTGTGAATAATCCATTGTTTCAACTCAGTTCTATCATTATAATAAATTCGTTAAGTAGGATTACATATTTACTTGTCTAATATAAATAATATTAATTAAATCAGTAATAATGACTCTTCGAATAATTTAACTGGTAAAAAACTACATACACAGATCTCTTGAGTTGAATATCATATTTACCCAACTTTGTATAATTGCATAAAAGAAACCTCCAAATACAAATTCTAATTGCAATACCTTGTATTAAAAACGTAAATATTTTCAACAAAATATTTCATACATTTTTATTTAATTCTAAGGTCAATATCATGAGTCAATACAAAAACACAGGTGTTTATTTTTTTGTCGGCGTAGTCATTCCTTTATAATTCGCGCTAAGAGTGAATCTGCTTCGAACGCGAGCGACGTTGCCGGATTGACAATAATTTACTTAATATGTTTTAGGGATTTTCTTGGTTATTAAGGCCTACTGACCATAGTGGTATAAGAGTTTTTTGTTTAATTTGGTGTATACTACCTCCACCTAAAATATATGCACTCAAACTATTTACACCCTGTATAGTCTATTGGCTTATTGGATAATTTTAGCATTCCACCATATTTGAATGTATGAACTCGTCTTAAACGTTGAGCGGGAGGCTTTGGTTTATTAAAGGAAACAGATGTTAGGACAAACTATTTTTTTCTTCTCAAATAATATGTACGCCGAGATCAACGAGTGTTCCTATGAAGGGAAAAATTACGGTTATATAAGCAGAGACTTTAGCGGTATACCCGAAAATATTAGAAGTACTTTTCGGTATACTAACGGAAGAATTTTTTTTTTTTTGAAAATAATAGGTATTTCGAATATAATGAATTTGCAAATATTCTTGTAGCCAGTAATAAGTTAACATTAAGTTTGTTTAATATCCCTTGTCCAAATCTGACGCTTTACGAACAACTCAAAGAATTGTTGACTAGGATGTTAGCTATAGAAAATAAAAATTAATACCAAATTACTATGTGTATTATTTTCACAGCATTTGTTTGAGACGAGTATTTTCTTGAAATACAAATTACTACGTAATATCACCCTGTAAATTCTCGAGAACTACTCCCAAGAAGCGGATCTTGCTGGAATGTGATCATCACGGTCGTCGGGAGAGTGAGAGAGGACTTGTTTTGCGTACATTCGTACCCTGCGAAACGGTTTAAATACGACGTCCTGGTTGCGTTGAAATCAATTGAAAACAGTCTTGCATCGTGAAACTAAGTGTTTATGCAGTGAAAACTATTTCTGGTAAGTTATCTTTTTTCTATTATTTTTATTATAATTTTTTAATTTTAAAATATGTTTTGCTATCTTGAAAGAAATTTCTAGTCACTAGACAATATTTTGTGTGTATTTTTGAGTTGATTTTTTGTGTTTTGAACGGTAAATATGTTCTGAGTATTTCTTTATACATGTTTTTCTCTTGATGTGACTTCTTTGAGAGAAAATGTCTGGTTAGAATACATTATTTTATAACATTTTTGAGCTGAATATTCTCTGTGTGAGAAAAAGGCTTGTGCTCTTGTTAGCTTTATTTGAATATTTCTTTATAAATGTTTTTTCTCTTGATGTTGTTGCATTGAGAGAAAATGTCTAGCCAGAAGACAATATTTTCTAAAAAATGTTGTGGTCTTGGAATACATAGTTTCTGTAGCGAAAAAATTTTCTTAGTTAAATAGTTATAGTAGAAAATTATTCAGGTACACTACTAATCGATATATTATATTATAACATTTTTGGGGTAAATGTTTTCTGTGTAAGATAAAGATTTTTGGTCTTGCTCGCCTTATCTGTATGAATGTTAGTCAGAAGACATTATGTTATAAAAATTGTCTTGAATTGAATAGTTTCTGTAGGAAGAAAGTTTCTTAGTTAAATATTTATTTTAGAAAATTAATCTGATCGACACACAAGTCAACAGAAGCTACAGCAGAAGTCATCAGAAGCTAGCAAAGAAAACCGAACAAAAGTAAGTTCACAATTAGTTTTTCATAAAGTTATTATAGAAGGTTATTTGTATTGTCACAGATGAGTTTTGTAAGTCAGATCAATAAAATTTCAGATCCACAGTGGGGTGTCAAACCTACAAGGAAATTAATTGATCTAGTGCTGTGGAGAAAATATCAAATCGTCAGCGCTAAAATTGTTAAAACTAAGTACGGGGAAACTGTGCTCCTCGAATTAGAGGACGTGGTGGTGTTCTTACCCAATAGAATGGTAGCAGCTTTTAAGGACCACCTAGACAAATTTGCAACTGGAAAGTATCTATTAATATTCAAAGGACAACAGAACGTGGGGACCAAAAATTTACAAACGCTGTTTGCTATAGAAGAGGCAACCACAGAAACAGCAGCAGCAGCAGCTAGCCAGTAACAACAACAACAACAACACCAGCGAAGAGGCAACCACAGAAACAGCAGCAGCAGCTAGCCAGTAACAACAACAACAACAACACCAGCAGCCACAACAGAATAATTGTAAGTGTTTAAATTTTGTAACTTTCTGGTGTTGGTAATCTTGTAAAGAGAGAGAACGAATAATAAATTCAGATCAAATTGCTTGTCTTAGCGATGAAATTATCGTAAAACTGAGGGAAGTAGAAAGTATTTTGAGTAAAAAGTCAAGACCATTGTCGCAACGGGATGTAGAAACTTGGTTACAACTTATTAAAAACACATTCTTCTATGCAGTAGGGCTATTCAGAAAGCGGATTTATCGGTGGGAACGTTACGGAAATTGCAAACCAATATTGGACATCTGAAAAGATTCAAAATTATATTACAAAATTTTGATAAATTGGGAATGGGTATTTCAGCACGTAACAGGAACAGAAATCGTCGCGTTAAATGGGAAGAGGTAGCTTCCGCTTTCAAAAGTCGCGTTAGAACGGGCGTCAGAATCAATAAAAACCATAAAGATGTTTTAGAGTTTTTGGGGGATGCTAGCAAAGTTTTTCAGGTTCGCATAAAAAATGTTTTGAAAAAAAATCCTTTGTTAAAGGTAAATTGTAGTTTCTGTGGAGAGTTTGATAAATTATCAGGAGATACAGAGATTTCAGACAAAAAGTATTTTACAACAAAAAATGAAGTCATTGATTTAAGGACCGAATGCAATATTGGTTTGACTTGTACGTAAAAGATCGCATTTTAAATACGCTTTCTAAATTTGCAACCTTGGAAGTTAATATAAATAAGTTCGAGCTTAGTAAGGGCGCCTCATCCTACATTGAGCTACCAGAAAAAATTAAGTCCACTAAAGCTTGCATCAATGTTAATTATCGCGATCAGGACTGCTTTTTCTGGAGTATTATTTCCGCTTTATTTCCTGCCGCCAGACATTCTGATAGGCCTTCTTCATATCCACATTACAGCACAGTTTTGAATTTAACCGGTTTAAGTGCCCCAGTCAAAATTAATGAAATTTCAGTTTTTGAGAAGCATAATCAGTCAATCTCTGTAAATGTCTTCGGTTTGGAAATGGATGCACGTTCCAAGTTCACCATCCTTCCAGTACGTTTGTGTAAAGAAAAGCGAGAGCAACATGTCAATTTGTTACTTGTTCAAGACAAGTATTTTCCGAAAAAAACTGATATGGACGTAGAGGGTGTTGATGATGAGAGTGATAATGATGCTTATGAAATCCAATATCATTATTGTTTTATAAAAAATCTGTTACGCCTTATATCGCGTCAAGTTTCCAAGCATTTAGGAAAAAAATATATTTGCGATAGATGTCTAAATTATTTTTATTCAGAGGGAAAGTTAAAGGAACATTCCGAATACTGCGAAAAGTTGAATGAATTTAAAATTGAATTTCCAAAGTTTTCTCACGTTCAATTTAAAAACCACATGTATAAAGAAAAAGTTCCGTTCATCGTTTATGCTGATTTTGAATTTCTTTTGGAACCGGTTACTGGTGGCAAGAAACCATCAACTAATAGTTTGCCATATCAAAATCATACCGCTTACAGTGCTGGGTACTATTTTCAATGTAGTTATAATAATGAATATTCGTTCTACAAAAGTTATAGAGGGGCTGATTATATGTCTTGGTTCGCTGAAGATATGGCTAATGTGGCAAAATTTGTGCAGTCTAAACTGATTAACGTAGAGCCTATTAACACCGTGGTAGACTTGAAGGATGCTACGGGGGTGTGCCATATTTGTGAAAAACCTTTTAGCCCTCAGGATAGGGTAGTTCGCGACCATGACAACCTGTCTGGAAAATTTAGAGGCTTTTCACACAATAAGTGCAACCTTTTATATCGGAAATCCTTTGTTGTACCCATTGTTTTTCACAATTTGAGTGGGTACGACTCACATTTTATTATTCGCGACTTGGCTAAACGAAATCACATAACTTTGCTGCCGGTTAATAAGGAAAAATATATTAGTTTCACCGTCCACGATAACGATACCAAAATTAAATTTCGCTACATAGATTTCTTCAGGTTTATGGGGTGTTCGTTAGACACTTTGGTGTCCACGTTAAAAGGTACCGACTTTGAGATTCTAAATAATCAGTTTAGACATGTACCAAATGAGAGCCTACGATTGCTCTATAGAAAAGGTGTATTTTTCTATGAATATCTTGACAAAATTGAAAGATTGCAAGAACGATGAACACATACAAGATGAGGATTATATACATGCACAGGTAATTTGGGAGAAATTTGGATTGAAAACACTCGGTGAGTACAGCGATCTGTATATGAAAACTGATATCTTGTTGTTAGCTTGCGTATTTGAGACATTTAGAAATACCTGCCACAAGACATACGGCTTAGACGCAGCAAGCTATTATACAATCTCTGGATTCACATGGGATTGCATGAAATACACGCAATGTAGACTCGAAACGATTCAAGATGTTGACATGTTGCTATTTATGGAACGCGGAATACGAGGAGGTATCTCGATGTGCTGCAACAGGTACGGCGAAGCAAACAATAAGTATGTAGAGGGTTATGATTCCTCTAAACCCTCAAAATACCTTTTTTACTGTGATGTTAATAACATGTACGGATGGGGGATGATGCAACCCCTACCTTATGGTGGGTTCAATTGGGTTGACCCGAACATCGACATAACACCCATCCCCGATGATTCGCCAAAGGGATACATTTTAGAAGTAGACTTGGAGTACCCCGAGTGTTTACACGATCTTCACAAGGACCTACCCTTCTGTGCCGATCACAAAACACCCCCAAATTCTAAAAATAAAAAGTTATTAACCACCCTCAATGATAAAGAAAAATACATAATTCATTACAGGAATCTAAAGCAAGCTTTGGCGCATGGTTTAGTCTTGAAAAAAATTCACCGAGTATTGCAGTTCGATCAGTCCGCCTGGCTGAAACCCTACATCGACTTCAACACTCAACTGCGAAGTCAGGCGAAACATGAATTTGAGAAAAACCTCTACAAATTGATGGTAAACGCAGTGTTTGGGAAAACAATGCAAAACGTGAGAAAACATCGAATTGTGAAGCTGGTTAGAAAACGGAACGGTAGGATGGGAGCGAAAAACTTAATTGCCAGCCCTAATTTTCAAAGTAGAACTATTTTCGATGAAGATCTGATGGCTGTTGAATTAAAAAAGCACAGTATTCTATTCGATAAACCTCTATACATTGGGATGTGCATTCTTGATATTTCCAAACTTTGCATTTATGAGTTTCACTATGATTACATGCTCAAAAAGTTTCCGGTGGAGCGGTGCAGATTTTTGTATTCGGACACTGATAGCCTGGTCTATGAGATACAGTGTGAGGACCTCTATGAAGAGGTAATAAAGGCGGATATTCAACGATTTGACACGAGCGATTATCCTTCAGATAATCGCTGGAATATTCCCTTAGTTAATAGTAAAATACCAGGTCTAATGAAGGATGAGGTGAAAGGTATAATTATGTTATTTTTTATTGGATTGCGTTCGAAGCAATACACATTTAAGATTCAAGGAGGTAGCAACATTAAGAAAACCAAGGGGGTAAAGAAGAGTGTGGTGAAGCGCAAAATAAAGTATGAAGATTACTTGGAATGTCTGCAGCAATTTACAGACCATTCAAATAAATCCTTCGTACTACATCAAACTCAATGCACTATACAATCGAAACATCACGATGTATATAGCATTGAGCAAACGAAAATTGCGCTTAATCCCTTTGACGACAAACGCTTTCTTATTCCCCAGAGTTACAATACTTTGCCGTGGGGCCATTACAAGATCAGGCAATTCTAATTTGAATTCTTTTTCTTTCTCTTTTGCAGATACCACAACAGAAACCACAAAAAAATGTCTTTCACATCATCATCATCATCATCAGCAACACTACTACAAGTCATCTACAACATTCCACCTGGATCATCAACCACACTGAAACAACTTGCAATTGAAGCAATCTGCCGCAGTGTTTCAAATCTTGCGGATTTCATCACCTCGACACCGCTTCCTTGGTCCGTATTTGATGATATGGTGGAACAATTTCCTATCATCAAATACCGACAGTTTGATGAAATATATTCAAACATGCAGGTAGATCACAAGACTCTCGTAGATGGCTTTGATGATGAAGCAGACCAAAAATTGTTACTCGACAAGAGAATCAGTCTGCTATTTTATGGGGGGTTAGAATTTCACGCCGGATATAAAAAGTATTCAGCTTTTAAAATCAATAGAATTGTCGCTGAGTCTCGAGACCGTATGAAATTTGATAATTTGCCCTTGTGCAACGAATGTTGCGAGAAACTTAAAATTTGTTTCGAAACTGATGATGATGTGAAAAGCAGTAACATTACAAATTAGATTAGCTCTTGTATATGTTTTTTTCTTTTACAGACACACAACAACAACAACAACAACAAAAACAACGGCAACAACAC
Source organism: Octodonta nipae (assembly GCA_034190945.1). Lineage (NCBI taxonomy): Eukaryota > Metazoa > Arthropoda > Insecta > Coleoptera > Chrysomelidae > Octodonta > Octodonta nipae. The sequence goes on from CM067217.1 coordinate 31,293,701, forward strand.
GAATTCCAGATCTCAATTTAAAAAGAAAAGTCACCATTCTCAATAGCAAATTCTTTTATTCTACACAATGGCGACCCCAAACACTCTTTGCATCAAGACCATCTGTCACAGTATTTCAAACCTAGCCAATTTCGTTGTCTGGCACCTCTCCCCTGGTCGGTAATCGATGATGTGATGCACAGTTTTCCGAAACACAAATATGGACAACTTGTTCAGCTTTCTTCAAATACCCATCTAGACACTGATGCCATTTTAGATGGGTTTGAACATGAAACAAATTTATCACACATCAGAGGCTTATTTTCTTGAATTTCGCCTACGATCTTGAAAAATTCTGCGCATATGATAGATACCAGGCATCATTCCAATATTTTACAATTTTTGCTATTGAATTTGGTGACTTTCGGTTATGCAACTCATGTGGGGAGACACTGAAAAGTGTTTTCCAAGAGAGAATAAGATTGTATAAGTTTAGGCCGCACTTTGATACCTTTAATTACTGTAGTAGAGATCTATACATTGTGTATCAATACAAAAAACATTGGTGTAGTTCTTGTAGGGTGCCGCTGTTTAAGATATGTAATGCAGATGAGTACCTTTTGCATGATATGGAAAGGTATTTTTCTGCAGCAAAAAAAAATATTATTGATTTTTTGTTGTTGTGTATGTATTGTATAACATTAGTTTTTCTTTTGTAAAATATATTATTAATTTTATTTGGTGTTGTTGTTGTTTACTCTATTGTATAATTATATAGTTTTAGTAATTAGTTATTGTATTTTATTAAAAAAAAGAGTAGTAAGTTCGTTTAAGATTCGGTGCTGGTTGTGGTGGTGGTATATTGTATACGGTATTCAATGATAAGTTAAATAAAAAAAATATTCTGAAAATAGTTTTTTATTTTAAGAAATAAAGACCTTTAAATACCCAACTGTCTCACATCTGCAGATACAACATTTATCAATATCTATAAAACAACTTGAGCAGCAGGCTAAATGTCTACATGGAAGAAGTACAACAGATATTTCATTAGTTAAACAAATTTTGCAAGATAAGTTAGTGGCTTTTGAATCTTCTATTGTTTTTTGAATTATTAAGCAGTTGTTGGATATCATCAAGTGCCGTTCAGTAACATCATCGTTTGGCAGCAAGTTTGAAATCTGTATGCCACAACAATAACATATGATTCTATCTCCTGAACCACTATAAAAGAATAAATCATTAGGTCTCTGCTTTAGAGCTATAGGCCAATTGCCAAACGTAGAAAATCTGCTGGCAACACTTATTTTATCTTTATGAACAACAGGTTTTTTTTCTCTTTATTAAGTATACGCTATCTGTATCGAAGAAGGAACAATTTGGATTCTAATCTAAATGGTCAGCTACAGGATCGTCTGTCATTTGCCAGTTGAATCCTTCAGTCCCACAAAATGCACATCTTACTACATCATTTTGACCAAAATAAATAAAACCAGCCCTTGCTAGTCTGGAAGCTGGGAATTCTGATGGCCAGTTTTCAAAGGTACATAATCTGTGTTCGTATACTTGATACCAATCTCTACACTCCATGATTGTAATATATCAACTGACGGAAAATTAAAAACGGGATGATTTTATACATTTTATTGAGGTTTTCTCGCTACAATGTCGGCTACATTTTTTTCTCTGTAATAATAAAGATACTCTCTTAAAGCAATACCCAGTTGAGATGTATTATCAATCAAAGCAAAAAGATGATAGTAGTCGTTCAACTGGTTGCGAACAAATTAAATGTTTCCATGAACAAACTTCATTTAAAACTTTGAAATAATATTTACAAAAGTTCATTTCTAAATATGCTTCTACTCGACTAGAAATTATATGTTCAATTCTAAAATGTTGCACTACATCACTATGAGAGAAATATAACGCAATAATATTTTGCATCAACAAGATTAGTTTCTCGTCATCCTCAGATCTTGTTTGGGTTATATGTAGAAATTCTCCACAGGAAATTGGTGCTGCAACCTCGTGACTAGCAATATTTGGGTTTTCTAAATAATTCTGATTCATCAACTTCAGAACGCGCAAAACATCCACCCATTCGAAGCTGTTCAAGACAATTTTCACATTATTTTTTTGTAGAATAATTACTGGTGCAAACGTTCGAGCTGGACTTAATGCATATTGGATTTCCAACTCAGAATTGATGAGAGGAAATTTGGTGTGTAACAGGTAAAACGCTTCTGTTTTAACTGCTTCTTCGTACATGTTTAAGATTCTATCTAGGTCGGCGTTGTAGTCAATTTTTTCAAAACTAGTATCACTCATACTGCTGCTCACCAAATTGAACTGCTCTTACTGAAGGTAATGGGAAACTCAGAAGGTTTTTATAACGTCTCCCTCCTACTCCTGTTTTACAAGTTATAGCCTGTTGCTGGAATCAATCCAGCTGTCGTGACTTTTATCAAAACCTAACCATCGAACTTTGACTTTATTGCTTTTTTTCTGCAACACTTTTTCTACGAGATAAACGTCAGGGCTTGCGGTTTTTTGCAATTCTTCCTCATAAAATCCCCCTTGAATTGGTCTGTCACACATATCTACCAACAGGTAGGTGATGGGATTCGTTAACTGATATTGACGTACCTTGAATAGCTCTGTAGTCCAATTCCTGGTGTGTCCTTTTTCAAAGACGTGTTTCACTTTACTTATTCGCACCACATCACCCACCTTGAGTTTCCTAGGTCCGGTGATTTTCAATCCATTGAATACTTTATTGTCGTCAGCATTAGCAGCAGTTACGTCGCTAGGGCGCATTTTCGTCGTCAGATGTTTTTGATTGTTATAAGACTGAACGATATCAGGTAAAATGTCAATCCACTTGTAACTGCCATTTAAACTGAAATACTTGAATAATTTCTCCTTTAGCGTCCTTATCACGCGCTCACATATAGCTGCTTTCATCCCACTAAATGTACTATAGTGGTTAATCGAATATTTTTGCATTAGTTTCGTAAAGTGACTATTGTAGTATACTTTTCCGTGGTCTGTTTGCAAGTTTTTCGGACGGCGCCCGCCATTAGCAGTGAAAATACTCTCGAAAGCCTTTGTCACCTCCTCTCCTGATTTTGATTTCAGCGGCCTCGTCCACACGTACTTGGAAAAACAATCAATTACCACTAAGATATACTTAAAAATTCTATTAGTTCCCGCATAAAGATCTAATTGTCCTAAATCAGACTGCCATAAATCATCGAAACCCTTAATGATGGTGTGACGTCGTGGAAATTTTTTTCTCACAGGTCGATGCAGCTCCTTTACAACTTGAACTTTTTCCTTGGAATAATTCATGATGACTACTATAATTTAACATGGATGATGACTTTTTATGTAGTCTTTAGAGCAGATTAATGTTGCTGCTGCTGCTGTTGCTGTTGAATGTCTACAATTTGCGAAGAGACTTCATTTTTGTGAGATCGCAGTTCGCTCTTGATGCCATCTGATAATTTTTTCATCTCTTAAGTTCATCTTATCATCATTTCATCGTGTAATTTTGTTCACTTCATCAATATCGTTTTTCAATTGCGAAATTTCATCACTTATAGTCTGTTTTAGATTCTCTTCAATTTGCTGTGGCAATTTCGTAAGCTGGTTAAGCTGGAGGTTTGTATTCGACTGAAATTCCAGAAAGGTCTGTTGATTAACCCTTAAGCTGCTATCAATAGTATGTTGATTTTTCTCAAGTTTTCGCATACTGCTGTAAACCTTATCGCTTAAATCATAGAATGCCACTTGAAAGTCCTTTTTAATTTGAGACAACTTGTCGCGTACTCTGTCATCGACATAGAGTTTATTGGCGGCATCGATATCCGCTTTGGGATCTCCAACATTTGAAATTATCACTTTCTCTACATCGATATTTCCATCGGCTGTGAAGGAAAATGGTATTTTTGCGCGCTCATAATCACTCGGTTGCTGTTGTTGAACAGCACTTCGACCAAATTTATCGAGAGACATTTTACTAATGACTACTTTGGTTATTTGTCGCGTTTAATATTGGCTTCTTTGAGCTCATTTATTATCGCTACAAATTCGTTGTCGTGGGCTGTGTTGCCGGCCTCTTTCGATGCAACAAGTAACCTTAAACGATCTACCAATTCATTGGGATCGTCCCAGTAGACGTATTCCATAGGCTTTGTATTATATTTCAACTTCATACCTCTTCCTTCGCTTCTGCTGCTTGGTTTAATTGGTTTTATAAACATAGGTTTAATGACATCCTTGTATTTGGATATTCCTGAGGGTTTCAAATGTCCTTTTACATTCCGGTGTACTAATGCCCGCTCCAGAACTTTTTGGTACACGATTTTGTCATCTGGAGTTTATGCGGGGTCCTTGTAGAATATCAGTTGGTAAAGACCAGGTGATCCTCGAAACACAGCGTCTACAACAGTAAGACGTCCTGTCCTCGTATCGAAGTTGATTTCTTTGTTACCGAGATACCACTTTTAGGTTTTCAAATTGTATGAGGGTCCATAAATGTTGTCAATTTGATCGCTCTTGTCGAAATATTCGGTTACATACTTTTGCACCATTGCTGGATACTGCTCCATATAGGACTCAAAGGTTTTGTCAGAGTAATTAGTTGGATCATCATTCTCTTCTTCCGTTTCCTCGGCTTCAGCATCGGTATAAAAACTAGTCTCTGCGACTGGTTCTTCTTCGAGGAATAGACTGGATTTTGGTGTTAACGGCTCTAGTTTTTCTTTTTTCACAATTGTTTCTCGTTTTATAGATGGCAACACCGGAGGTGATTTTGTTGACCCTGGTGGTATCTTGGTGAGAACTTTGGATGTAGTCGAAACTATTTGTTTCAAAGGTCCGACTACCGGTTCAAAGAGCTTATTGAGGGTCTCATCGTTTTCCGATTTACCCAGTTTCAGACTGAGGCACTTCTTGCGAATGGACCGTGCTAGTTGTTTGATTTTTTTCTTGCGGATAGCTTCGGCAATGCTTTTGCTGCTCATTGAAGACATTTTTGTTGACTGACTTATTATTTTTCGCTTTGTAGTCTTATATATTTATCGAAACCTTGGCGATATCGCCCTTCATTTAAATTGAATTGTGTAACAATAACCACGAACCCGTAGCGATCCTGCCAACACTTTGAACACAAGTCTTTAAACTGTTCGAATGACATATCAGGAGATACGTGTTCATCATAGGCGTGCTTTAAATTGATTTAATCTTGTTTGAATAGCACAATCACATTACAATTGTCTCGTATTAGTTGCTTAGGCATTTTACTGTACGTCTGCAACAAATAAATTGATTCGATGTGTCGGTGCCGTCCCATGGAAAAGAAATTCTGAATATTTTTCTGTTTATCACCAGCCACATCATCAAAAATAAACACTGAATACTCACAGGCGTTTGATAGATCAATTACATTTTCGTTTTCGCTGAAAGGGAAATATGACACACCTTTAACGCTCTTGAGAACCTCTTGTAGTAGTTGGTATTTTGGTTGGTACAAAGATTTCGAGTACACGTAGACATTTTTAAATCGCAATCCGTTTTCGTTGAACAAAAGCGAGAGCAGCGCATTGGTTTTCTCGCAGCCGCTGGGGCCGCAGAACGTCGCCCGGACGGAATTTGGCCATAGTTTCCCATTTTTCGATGGCACACTATCATTGTCACCCCCTTCCGCCACAAAATCTAGATTTTCTATAGGCAATTGAATATCTTGCTGCTTTATGTGCATCTCAAAGTAAACTGATGTACATGTTTTGGGTGGACGTTTAAATATAAAATTTACTTTCTGAACGTCAGTTAGTCAGTATTATGTTAACCGCTGAAGGTAGTGGAAGTGTAGTGAACACTCTAATCAACAAGTTACCCTTTGAAATTCACCTTCCTGGCTATCAATTTTGTGGACCGGGTACGAAACTCGAAAAACGCTTAGCTCTAGGACAGCGAGGTATAAACAAAACCGACGCAGCTTGTCGGGAAAAGACATTAAAATTCATGATTACAATCGAGCTTTAAAAGCGTGAGATGTTTTCAGTTGTAATAACTGCTGGGATATATTTAATAACAGATTGTTTAATTCTGGCAGATGTTTAAGGTCATAGGAGTAGAGCTGGAACTTTTGACTGACGTAGATATGTTACATTTCTTTAAAAATGGTGTAAGAGGAGGTATCTGCCATTGTGCAGTAAGAAAGGCTGTATCAAATAACAAATTTTGCGAAAACTTCAATCTACAAAAACCATCCATTAATATTATGGATCTTGACGCAACGAATTTATATGGCCATAGTATGAGTTATTGATTACCAACAGGATATTTCAAATGGTTAACTGAAGAAGAAATAAAAAATATTGATGTCTTAAATATATCTGATGACGGCGAGTATGGCTGTGTTTTTGAAGTTGTCATAGACTATCTTGAAAATGGCTTTATATTTATTGATGTAAATATAAAGCCATTGACAACGAAGTCAGAATAGACTTTGAAACGTTTGGTTTTTCTTCAATATACGTCGTTTTATTTCGATTTTGGTGTTATTGTCCAAAAAAAAAACATAAAAGTAATCAAGAATATGCCACAACCAACGTTTAGAATTCAATTGAAAATGATGCTGACGTTAATGACTTAATAATACTTTTATGCAACGAAATGGATTTGCATAATATTTATGAGGATTTCTTACAAACCGTGTATAAAAACCTTTTGTTCTGTTTATATATCTGTTTTATATCTGAAAATACTCAATTTAGTTCAACGTAAAGATATGTAATAAATATAAATAACGGGCTTTTTCATTGAATTGTTTCACCAGTTTACTCCTAAGTACTTGTAAATTCGACAAGTGTGTGAAGACCATAAATATAATTATATCAAATTAATCAGTACTTATACCATCACAAAATGCCAATATAAATCCTTAAGGTTTCGAAATGCGAGATAAGAATCAATAGTGGATTGCAAAATCTTTGCATTAGTTATTATATGATGATCACACCGATCTAGCAAAAAAACATTTATTCTGGCAATTATTTCAGGTTTAATTACATGTATTTAACAAATAATGTAAAGAATATCAAATACAAAATATAAATACATATCTAAGGTCTGCGGAGGTAAAATCTAGGTAGGATTCTTACTAGGGCATTATGTTTGCGTAAAAGAATATTTCCCAGTTGTGTGGTGAAGATGGATTGAATTAATTGCTAATAATTACTTTTGCAGATAATAATATATTTTGTTTTTCGGAAACCTAATGTTCATATTCGATTACAATTTAGCACATAAAAAAATATAATTTGTTTCTCATTAAGTTACTAACTTCTATGTACACATTCTAATGTTTTCTCTTTATTATCTTTGATGTAAATCTCAAACAACCTACAGAAAGTATTCCTATAACCTGTAGAAATAAAAGATTTTTCTCTTTTCACATCTTGTACATTAATTAGGAGTAATAACATTAAATTTATTTCATGAACAATGAGTAAAGCGAGCATATGATGTAAATATTGTGTGTAATGTAAAAAAAATCACAAATATCCATTAAATGTTATTAACCAGTCATCCTGTAATAAATATGTAATTTCATGAACAGGAAACACACTTATTGATAATATATGTTTACATGTTTACATTGTCGAAGCTTGTACATTACATTCATTTGCAATATGCACAATTAATTAATTTGCATGCCTTAGTTGATTCTCGAATTTATGAACCAGTTACATGTCAGATGCAACTAAGAGAATATTCACTTCTGTGATGCCAAGGTTATACGCATAGCCAGAGTTTATTCGCATTAGTAAGCGATCAAGGTTATCCACTAGAGGGTGGTAAATTTATCGAAGAATGATGCTTTAAATGATTGTATTTGCAAGGTTATCAACTTAAGATTGCTTGTGTGAATTTCCTGACTACTGGAAAGTGGGAGAGATGTTGAGCATAAAAAATCCCTTTAACACTCATGATCTAACAAACTAAACTTCACTTGTAAGTTGTTTCTATATAGTCTCAAAACATGTCAATTCTAAGTAAAGCATTGGAAAGTGAGAAAATTAATATAATGCAAAATATAAGATTGGTGCCACCGTATGAATCAGATTCACCTGAGATAATGGATATAGACAAGATGGTAGCTTTGGTAAATTTATAATATGAAAGCAAACAATTTTTTATATCTGATGTATTTTAGTTAGAAGATGAAAGACATGAAGGGACTGTGATGCTGCAACCGATATCGCCGGTCGAGGCAGAACAGATATTAAATGAGGTAAAATTAGCGTTGATCTATTTTGACATAATGTAATAGTTGTTTTCATTTTGTTTTAACGGTTCCGGAACAAAACAGTGAACAAACCGAATATCAATGTGAGACGGAGGCGGAGTCGGTAAGATTCACTTTTTGTAAAAATTGTCATTGTGTTTCTGATTTATATTTTATAATAGGATGCTCAAATTCAAAAGGCTCTAAAGAAGTGTCGAGAAGAAACAAATGAGTTGCGGCAAAAACTAAAGAAAGCCTCTAAAAAAGAAGATATACAAAATCTTCTTATCACAAGAAGAAGACGGAAAGCCATGATTCGGCGAAGTATATGTCAGTTTCGTCGGCTCATGGCAACTAATGTTTAAGTTTAAAGTAATTTGTATATAATTATAATATAGTTTTAAAGTAGTATAGATATGAGAGTTTTGGACCACTTGGGCCAGTAGGCAAATATATCAATATTTAAGCCTCCGTAGACCGCCGGCACTGGTTGTGTGGGTTGTTGGGTATGTTAGGTGTCTATTGAGTAGTTGTGTGAGTTTCATAAATTTGGAACGTTAAGTTCCATTGAATAAAATTTAATAATGTGTGACATTTCCATCCGTCCGCCACTGGGAATGCGAATTAATTAAAATAGCTTAGTGGCTTGAGTCGCGTTTCGCGATCATTTTGAAGGTCAACTAGTGTTGTACCGCTGCCGATATGATGTAGAAAAATTCGCATTAATTTGAGGATCAGATAGGGATATGTATCACATCCGCGATTTTTTTATGGACTTGTTTCTAGAGATCAAGGTGACGGAGACGGTTCATCGATACGGACTTTTCGTGGAGGTCAGCTAGTAAAGCGCAAACGACCTGATGTGGAAAAATACGCTGGATATCCTGGTAGGTGGGTTGTGACGCAGTCTTGAAATTGAAAATACAGGGTAGATTAATATGCTGAAATAGGTTTCAAGTAATCTTGCACATAGTTTTATGGTAACTAGGTAAATTGCTGAATAGAATAAAAGAGGGTTTAAATTATAAATTTGAAGCACTGAAAATTCAGTTTTATTTAATCATTCAAAGAGAACAGAAGCAAAAATAATGTTACTGGGAATTTATATAGCGTGCTATTTTTCACTGGTAATGGGTGAAGTGAATCTCGAGGACTATTTAAAGCGATATGGATTTTTAAAGGAACCTAATGGAACATCTATAGCAGACGTAAAAGAGGGATTGATTAATTTTCAAGAACTATATAATTTGAAAGCCGACGGTACTGCAAATGAAGAAACTTTAAATTTAATGAATAAACCACGTTGCGGTTTACCTGATTTCCCTTTGAGTTTTCGTACAACCTCCCAAAAATGGCAAAAAACTAAATTAAAGTGGTACTTTGTATTTGCTGATTCGGAAAGGAAATTAGTGGCAGAAAAAGCTTTTGAAGTATGGCAAAATGTGTCACTTACTTACAATTCACCTATTCAGCTACCACGCCGGATATAGTAATTTCCTATGCCGATGGGCAGTTCCGACACTCAAACAACAGAAGGTGTCAAGATGCGGGAAATTGTTATTATCTATTTGACGGACCTTCTGGTGCATTAGGACATGCATATCTACCCAATAACGATACGTGTCGTGAAATTCATTTAGACCGAAGTGAGATGTGGTATTTAGGACTGGATAAAATAGAAGATATTCCAGCAAACCAGACAAGTATGCTGTCTGTTTTGATTCATGAGATCGGTCATTCTTTGGGGATGGAGCTTTCCCGTTTTTGGAAGTCTGTGATGTATGTATATTACAGACGTTCCGAACTCGATGAAGAAGATATCCGAGAAAATCAATTTTTGTATGGAGCGAAAAAAATTCCTCAAAGTACGACCGTAAAAAGCATTCAAAAGACGACGAAAAAGATCCCTGAAAGTGCGACGGTAAAAAGCACCTCAAAAACAACACAGAAATATATTCATGAGAGTCCTTCGCGTACACATAAAAATATTATTTCCACTACTACTACTAATACCACTGTAAAAGGTACAGAAGAGAAAACAATAGACTTATGTCAAGTAGATGTTTCGGGATTGCAGTTTTTAGTATTAAGAAGCAATCTGTATATTATATATAAAGACAGGCTATGGATCATGGATATGGAATGTAGAAACATAAAATTAAAAAAACGTTAATCTACGCAAAGTCCTACATTTTCTACCATCGGATGTCGCTGAAATAACTTCAATATATCAGAGACCGTCTGGTGAAATAGTTATGATTGGAGATAAGAAAAGATTATTCTCAGATGAGAACTTTAAACTACTGAAAACTTTAAGCATTAGCGATTTCAAGCTCTCAATACCAGCAGATCAAATCATTGCGGCTGTTACCAGTTATACATGACAAACTATTTCTTTCTTCTCAAATAATATGTATGCCGAGATCAACGAGTGTTCCTATAAAGGGAAAAATTACGGTTATATAAGCAGAGACTTTAGCGGTATACCAGAAAATATTAGAAGTGCTTTTCGGTATACTAACGGAAGAATTTTTATTTTTTTGAAAATAATAGGTATTTCGAATATAATGAATTTGCAAATATTCATGTAGACACTAATAAATTAATATTAAGTTTGTTTAATATCCCTTGTCCAAATCTAACGCTTTACGAACAACTGAAAGAATTGTTGACTAGGATTTTAGCTATAGAAAATAAAAATTAATACCAAATTACTATGTGTATTATTTTCACATTATTTGTTTGAGATGAGTATTTTCTTGAAATACCAATTACTACGTAATATCACCCTGTAAATTCTCGAGAACTACCCCTAAGAAGCGGATCTTGCCGGAATGTGGTCATCACGGTCGTCGGGAGAGTGAGAGAGGACTTGTTTTGCGTACATTCGTACCCTGCGAAACGGTTTAAATACGGCGTTCTGATTGCGTTGAAATCAATTGCAAACAGTCTTGCATCGTGAAACTAAGTGTTTGTGCAGTGAAAACTATTTCTGGTAAGTTATCTTTTTTATATAATTTTTATTATAACTTTTTAATTTTTAAATATGTTTTGCTGTCTTGAAATTATTTTGTGTGTATTTTTGAGGTGATTTTTTGTGTCTTGAATGGTAAATATGTTCTGAGTATTTCTTTATAAATGTTTTTCTCTTGATGTGACTTCATTGAGAGAAAATGTCTGGTTAGAATACATTATTTTACAACATTTTTGAGCTGAATATTCTCTGTGTGAGAAAAAGGCTTGTGTTCTTGTTAGCTTTATCTGAATATCTCTTTATAAATGTTTTTTCTCTTGATGTTGTTGCATTGAGAGAACATGTCTAGTCAGAAGGAATTATTTTCTAAAAAAAATGTTGTGGTCTTGGAATGCATAGTTTCTGTAGCGAGAAAATTTTCTTAGGTAAATAGTTGTAGTAGAAAATTATTCAGGTACATTATTAATCGATATATTATGTTATAACATTTTTGGGATAAATGTTTTCTGTGTGAGAAAAATATTTTTGGTCTTGCTCGCTTTATCTGTATGAATGTTAGTCAGAAGACATTATGTTTTAAAAAAATTGTCTTGGATTGAATAGTTTCTGTAGGAAGAAAGTTTCTTAGTTAAATATTTATTTTAGAAAATTAATCAGGGTATGTTACTAAAGGTATATATTTCTGACCAGAATTACATCACGTATAACATACGATCGACACACAAGTCAACAGAAGCTAGAGCAGACCAGAACGCCACGCTCAATATCAGAAGTCATCAGAAGCTACAGGAAAGAAAACCGAACAAAAGTGAGTTCACAATTAGTTATTATAGAAGGTTATTTTTATTGTTACAGATGAGTTTTTTAAGCCAAATCAGTAAAACTTCAGCTCCAGAGTGGGTTACCAAACCAAAAAGGAAACTAATAGATCTAGTGCTATTTAGAAAATATAAAATTCTCAACGCTAAAATTGTCAAGACTAGGTACGGGGAAACTGTGCTCCTTGAATTAGAGGACGTGGTGGTGTTCCTAGCCAATCGAGTGTTAGCAGCTTTCAAGGATCACCTAGACAAATTTGCAACAGGCAATTATCTATTAATATTCAGAGGACAACCGGACGTGGGGACAAAGAATTTGAATACGCTGTTTGCTATTGAAGAGGCAACCACAGAGCAGCAGCAGCTAGCCAGTAACAACAGCAGCAGCAGCAGCCACAGAATAACTGTAAGTGTTTAAATTTTGTAACTTTCTGGTGTTGGTAATCTCGTAAAGAGAGAAAACGAAAAATGAATTCAGATCAAATTGCTTGTCTTAGCGATGAAATTATCGTAAAACTGAGGGAAGTAGAAAGTATTTTGAGTAAAAAGTCAAGACCATTGTCGCAACGGGATGTGGAAACTTGGTTACAATATATTAAAAAACACATTCTTCTATGCCGCAGGGCTATTCAGAAAGCGGATTTATCGGTGGGAACGTTACGGAAATAGCAAATATTAGAAAATTTTGATAAATTGGGAATGGGTATTTCAGCACGTAACAGGAACAGAAATCGTCGCGTTAAATGGGAAGAGGTAGCTTCCACTTTCAAAAGTCGCGTTAGAACGGGCGTCATAATCAATAAAAGCCATAAAGATGTTGTAGAGTTTTTGGGGGATGCTAGCAAAGTTTTTCAGGTTCGCATAAAAAATGTTTTGAAAAAAATCCTATGTTAAAGGTAAATTGTAGTTTCTGTGGAGAGTTTGTTAAATTATCAGGGGATACAGAGATTTCAGACAAAAAGTATTTTACAACAAAAAATTAAGTCATTGATTTAGGGACCGATTTGCAATATTGGTTTGACTTGTACGTAAAAGATCGCATTTTAAATGCGCTTTCTGAAGTTGCAGCTATCGGATTGGGTTTTGACAGTAATCGTTACTCACTTGCAAGCAAACAAGAGAAACAAAAAACAAAGACAAAGTGGGTGTACCATTGTATCACATAAAACTTAAATACAATATTATTTTATTGTTACAGATGAATTTCTTAAACGAAATTAATAGTATTTCAAATTCCGCAGCTGTAAAGAAGCTGGTGATAAAACTCAAAGACTTACCAGTGAACAGCAAACACAAAATTCTTGCGGCAAAAGTGGTAAAGTCAACGTTTGGTGAAAACATCCTGCTGGAGCTAGAAGAAAAAGTGACGTTTCTACCGGAACAGGTTACAGAAACGTTTGCACCACACATCGAGAAATTCAAAACCGGGAAGTTCTACGTTAGCTTCACGGGACTACAAGAGACTCCTGGGTTTCATCCAAGAGTTCTGCTTAAGATAGAAGAGGAGAACTACAAGTCGAGAACTTGAAACAAAATTGTAAGTTTTTTACATTTTCTGTTACTGAGAAAAAATGTATTCAGATAAAATTGCGCATCTTAGTGATGAAATTATTGTAAAAATGAGGGAAGTAGAAACTATTTTATCATCAAAATGGAAACCGTTAACTCAATGGGACATTGAAAATTATTCACAACTTATAAAGAAACACATTCTTCTTTGCTCTAGAGCCATTCGGAAAGCGGATTTATCAATAGATACATTACGTATATTACAAACCAATATTGGACATCTCAAAAGATTTAGAATTGTATTACAACAAAATAATTCCGTGGGAATGGGAATTTTGAAAAGTAGAAATATCAGTGATCGTGTTAAATGGGAAGATGCAGCATCTGCTTTTAAAAGTCGCGTAAAAACTGCAGTAATTATAAACACATGTCATAAAGATGTAGCGAAATTTTTAAAAGATGCTAGTCGACTTTTTCAACCTAGGATCAGAAATATTTTAAAGAAAATGCCAATGGTGACAGTAAACACTTCCTTTTGTGGAGAGTTTTGAAAATTTTCAGCGATATAGAGATAGTAGAAAAAAAAGTATTTTCCAACCAAAAATGAAGTAATTGACTTAGGTACTGATTTGCTATATTGGTTTGAATTTTATGTAAAAGATCGTATTTTAAATGCGCTCTCCGAGTTTTCTGGTGAAGGTTCTGGATGTTGTCAATGGGGTTATTTCCCTAGAAATTAATATCAACAAATTATCACTTGGTAAAGGCGGTTCATCTTTCATTGAGTTACCTGCAAAAAATAAATCAACAAGAGCTTGTGTTAATGTTAAGAATCGTGATGAGGCTTGCTTTCTTTGATCTATAGTATCTGCTCTTATTCCTGCTGCAAATCATTCTGATAGAACTACTTCCTATCCCCATTATGGTCGAGTTTTGAATTTGTAGGATTTAACTCTTCCAGTCAAGATAAATCAAATTTCTGTTTTTGAGAAGCATAACCAGTCAATATCAGTCAATGTGTTTGTGGGATTAGAAATGGATACACGTTCCAATTATACAATTGTTCCCGTCCGTTTAACTAAAGAAATGAGAGCAACATGTTAATTTGTTATTACTACAAGATAAATATTTTCCTAAAAAAAGTACTCTGGAAATAGATGATAATGATGTCAATGAAAATGATGAGGATCATGAAATTCGATACCACTTCTGTTAGATCTGTTAAGAATCGTGATGAGGCTTGCTTTCTTTGGTCTATAGTATCTGCTCTTATTCCTGCTGCAAATCATTCTGATAGAACTACTTCCTATCCCCATTATGGTCAAGTTGTGAATTTGAAGGATTTAACTCTTCCAGTCAAGATAAATCAAATTTCTGTTTTTGAGAAGCATAACCAGTCAATATCAGTCAATGTGTTTGTGGGATTAGAAATGGATACACGTTTCAATTATACCATTGTTCCCGTCCGTTTAACTAAAGAAAAGAGAGCAACATGTTAATTTGTTAATACTACAAGATAAATATTTTCCTAAAAAAAGTACTCTGGAAATAGATGATAATGATGTCAATGAAAATGATGAGGATCATGAAATTCGATACCACTTCTGTTAGATCAAAGATCTTTCCCGACTTTTATAAAGTCAAATATCGAAACATAAGGGGAAGAAATATGTCTGTGATAGAGGTCTGAACTATTTTTATTCAGATGAGAAGTTGATAGAACATGCAGTGTACTGTGAAAAATTAAATGATTGTAAAGTGGAGTTTCCACAGTTCTCATGTTGAGTTCAAAAATTTCATGCTTAAAGAAAAAGTTCCGTTCATTGTATATGCAGATTTTGAGTCACTCTTGGAACCATTTAATGATCGAAATACTTCAAGTAATAGCTTGCGTTATCAAAAACATACAGCCTTTAGTGCGGGTTACTATTTCAAATGTCATTATAATGATCAGTACTCCTTCTTTAAGAGTAATAGAAGTTTGGATTGTATGGCGTGGTTTGCAGATGAAATGAAAATTTGTGCAATCTAAAATGATTAACATTGAACCAATGAACATAGCAGTAAACTTGAAGGGTGCCACTGGGGTTTGTCACATTTGTGAAAAACCTTTTGGGGCTCAAGATAGGATAGTTAAGGATCACCGTCACCTTTCTGGGAAATTTAGAGGCTTTAGTCATAATCAGTGTAATATTTTATATAGAAAATCTTTTGTAGTCCCCATAGTTTTCCATAATTTGAGTGGCTACGACAGTCACTTCATAATTAGAGAAAATAACTCTTTTACCTGTTAATAAAGGAGAGTATTTTAGTTTTACAGTTTGTGATAACGACACAAAAATCAGATTTAGGTATATCGATTCCTTCAGGTTTATGGGATGTTCATTGGACTCGTTAGTTTCGACTTTAAATGAAAACGATTTCCATATTTGCACATTTACCTTTTGAAAAGCTAAGATTGCTGCACAGTATGATTACTTGCATAAAACTAAGAGATTGGAAGACACAGCATTACCAAAAAAGAGAAAATTTTATAATCGATTGAATAATAAACATATAGAAGAAAAAGACTACAGACAAAGTTAATATGGAATAAATTCGACTTGAAAACGCTTGGTGAATATAGCGATCTTTATATGAAAACAGACATTTTGTTATTGGCTTGCGTATTTAAAACTTTTCGTAACACCTGCCACAAGAAATGCGGATTAGATCCCGCACACTACTACACCATTTCCGTTTACACGTGTAACTGCATGCTAAAATACACTAATTGCAAGCTAGGAACGGTTCAGGATGATGACGGGTTGCTCTTCATCGAACGTGGTATAAGAGGAGGTATATCGATGTGCTCTAATCGGTATGGGGAGGCAAACAACAAGTATATGGAGGGTTATGATCCTTCTAAACCCTCAAAATTCCTCTTTTGTTGTGATGATAATAACATGTACGGGTGGGGAATGAGTCAATCCCTCCCCTACGGAGGGTTCAAATGGGTTGACCCAAACATAGATATATCACCCGCATCCCCGATCTATAGGATATATCCTGGAAGTGGATTTGAAGTATCCAGAAAGCCTCCATGATCTTCATAAGGATCGCCCATTCTGTGCTGAACACAAAGTACCAAGGAATTCAAAAATCAAAAACTTCTAATCACATTGGATAATAAAGAAAAATACGTGATTCATTATAGGAACCTCAAGCAAGCTTTATCTCATGGTTTAAAATTATCTAAAATTCATCCTATGCTGCAGTTTGATCAATCAGCTTGGTTGAAACCATACATTGATTTTAACACAACACTAAGATCTCAGTCAACTAATAACTTTTCAACAAATCTTTACAAATTAATGGTAAATGCTTTCTTCGGAAAAACGATGCAAAACGTTAAACTAGCTAGACGATGGAGTGGAAGAATGGGAGCGAAAAATTTAATTTCTAGTCCAAACTTTCACAGAACCAAATTTGATGAAGATCTTATAGCGATCGAACTAAAAAATCGTAGTATTTTATTCGATAAACCTCTGTATATTGGAATGTGTATCCTCGATATTTCTAAACTTTGTATATATGAATTTCACTATGACTATATGTTGAAAATGTTCCCTGTAGAACACTACTTTATACGGATACCGACAGCTTAATATATGAGATTCAATGCGATGATCTATATGAAGAGATTATAAAAGCAGATATCGATCATTTTGATACCAGCGATTATTCTGCTGATAATCGTCGGAATATTCCTCTTGTGAATAAAAAAGTGCCGGGGCTAATGAAAGATGAAGCCAAAAGTGAAATTCTATTATTCTTTGTAGGATTACGGTCGAAACAATATACCTGTAAGATGCAGGTTTCCAAATGTTTTAAAAAGGCCAAGGGAGTAAAGAAAAATATGGTTAAACGTCAAATAAAATTTCAGGATTATTTAGATTGTTTACAAAATTTTACTGAAGGTCCACTCAAAATTGTATTCTTAATAAGACTCAACGCTCTATTCAATAAATCTTCATGTTTATGTATGGATATACACCTTTAAACCATGCCCTACTTTCTAACGAACCATTAATTATTTTGAAAAAATTTTTAACATGTGGCTCGTTGGTTCACGATGTCAAAGAAATAGCCAATTTTATAATCACTGTGGAAAACAATTGCGATTCATTTAATTTACAAAGAAAAAAATTATTGGAAAAATATTGCCTTATTGAACATGCCACCGATGTTGATTGTTTACTTTGTAATAATTTAACGGGTCAATATGTTGAAAATTGTAAACAAGAAATAGAACAAATGAAAAAGAATTTTATAAACAAATCAACAAGATTATATGATTGTGTAATTAACAATTTAAAATATGAAAAATGTTTAGATTGGCAACACGGGGGCGTATTTGATGATGTAACATTAAGTACCAACTTTCCAATTTATTATGATATTGTTTGTAATAAATTAAAAATCAAAAAATGTTGATTCTTACTGGTAAATTTAGATATTAAAAATTTAAAAATGGCTTTTAAATTTATTTCGCACATTTTTTTTCTTATTTTCCACATATATAATTAAAAACCAAAATATTTAATCGTGAAATTTTACCTAGAAGAATTTGCAAACATTATTTAACAATCCAACCTGCAAAATGTTATTGTAAATCTTTTGGAAATTTTAAATATAATTTAATCTTGGACTTTCAATATTTCAAGATATATTACATACTGCCATACAAAGCGGGCAATCTTTGACGGTTATCCGAAAACTGATACAAGAAAACAGTTATTTAATAGATAACAAAGATATCTACGGAAACACGCCGTTATTATTTGCCGTTAAATTGGGAAGAAATTTTCAAGTAATTGAAGAACTACTAAGACACGGAGCCTCAATTCACGAAATTACAAATAGCAAAACGAGTGTTTTACATTTTGCAGCACGAAATAAAAAATATTTCAAGTTTGTTTGTTTGCTAATCGAGGGAGGATTTGACGTAAATTGTCAAAATGAATGGGGAGAAACACTGTTACACTGGGCAGTAAAAAAACGAAATTGTTTAAAAATGTGAATTTTCTTATACGGAGCGGAGCTGGCATCAACAAGGCAGACAAAGATGGTATTACAATGTTACATTATGCAGCAGCAAATGATTGTATAAAAAATGTTAATACTCTTTTATTTTTCGGTGCACAAATATCTCCAAAAAATAGATGTAATGACACCCCATTACATTTAGCATCTTTAAATGGAAACGTTGAAATTATAGAAACATTACTAAAGAATGGTGCCGATGCTAATGCAATTAACACACAATACAATACACCACTACATCTCGTTGTCATACATTACGATAACAATGGAAAACAAATACACTTGTTTAAAAATTATTGGGCTGTTTACGAAATATGGGGCGTTATTTAATCCACAACACATTTTTAAAGACACACCTTTAATTTCTACCTTACGACACAAGTCTTTAATTATCTTGGAAGAACTTTTAAAATGTGGGTCTTTGATTCATAAAATTAAAGGTAATAATCTCATAAAAATATGGTTTTTGGGGGATAATTCATCATTGAGTATAAAGCGTAGAAGGTTATTGGAGAAATATGGCCTTATTGAACATTCCAGCAAGGAAAATTGTTCTATATGTAAAAAATTCAAAGGAGAGTATATAGAAAATTGTAAAAAAGAAATGAAAAATATGGAAAAGATTTATATAAACGACACGGTAACTTTATATGATTGTATAATTAACAATTTAGATTATGTACAATATTTTGATTGGAAACACGAAGACCTACTCGATGATGGAGTATTAACCACAAAATATCCAGTTTATTGCGACATCATTTGCAACAAATTGGAAACGAAAAAATATTTACTTTCAAAATACAAAAATGTTTGTTGTACTACAGTTGTAAATTGTGACATCAAGAATCAAACGAAAAGATTGTTAATTTTAAATCCTGATTGTATTCGACACATTGCAAAATATTTAACAAAACAAGATTTTAAAAATTTTGCTGAGGCTTGCACTCGTTTCTGAATTTTATTGGTTTAAATGTAATCGTACGTGATCTATTGTATGTTAAGAACATTTACTAATGTTTTAGTTATCTGCAAACTATACTTGTTTTGTAAAAATTGCCGAATTTAGACTCTTATTGTAGTAGGTATCTTGATGATTATTAAAAGAAGGAGGACTTAAAAAAATTGCCAACGTTTGTATCAATTCTTAAAATCTATTAAATTGTAATTTAAAATACTCGTGTTGACATAAACCCAACACAACAACCACCCATAGAAGATACAACCAAGAACTAGTGGATTTTAGTACAAGAAAATATTTGACAAACTCGTGGAAAATAAACAAATACCGGAGAATATAATTATTACAATTTAGATGTAAAATTACAAGTAGTAATAAATAATTGAAATAATCATGATTGTTTGTATTAATTAAATAAACATGTTAACTAAAGACATCAAATATAATTTCATATAGACGTAGAAATTTGATTGTAGACACCTGGGCCTGTTTCATAATCAACTTGTAACTTATGAAACAAGCTCCTGTGAATATATAAGTTCGAGTGTCATCTACTGTTGTTTCTAAGTAAAAAATGAAGTATATTACAATCTTTTTTTTTCAGGAGACAGCAAGGGGGTTAGGAGGAAACCAATCTACCAAACAAGGAAGGCAGAAGAACACACACCCACAAAACAAGCGAAGACAAAGTGCACGCCCACAGAAGGTACAGCATGGCGAACAGAATCCTGTATATAGCCATCCAGAAGGAATTCAGTTTGAAATCAATTCGAAAATTAATACGCGAGGATAGTTTTACAATAAACGATATAGACAATCCCGGAAATACATTGTTGTTGTTAGCCCTTCTGTTGGGCAAAAATTTCCAAGTAATTGAAGAATTATTAAGATGCGGGGCTTCACTTTACAAAATTACAAATTGCAAGTCAACCGTTTTACATTATGCAGTTGAAAATAAAAAATATTTCAAATTCGTTTGTCAACTAATTGAACGGGGATTTGATGTAAACTGCCAAAATGAACAGGGAAAAACACCTTTACATTTTGCAGTGAAAAAACGAAATTGTGTAAAAATTGTGAAGGTCCTTATACAAAGGGGTGCTGACATTAACAAAACCGATAACTATGGTATGACACCATTACATTATGCAGCGTCACATAACTGTATAAAAATTGTTGACGCTTTACTATCGTGTGGTGCATTAGTTTCCCCAAAAAGTACATACAATCACACGCCGTTACATTTAGCATCTATACATAGAAATGTTGAAATTATAGAAGCATTATTGAAAAGGGGCGCTGATGTTAACGCGGTTGATGGTCAGTATAATACACCATTGCACTATGTCGTTAAATATTTTAATGATGATATGAAACTAACAGACATTTTAAAGGATATAAATACTTTTCTAAAAATTATTACATTATTTTTTGAATATGGAGCATGTTTTAATAAAGAAAATGGATATAATCATACTCCTTTATGTTATATTAATATTAATAAATAATTGAAATAATCATGATTGTTTGTATTAATTAAATAAACATGTTAACTAAAGACATCAAATATAATTTCATATAGATGTAGAAATTTGATTGTAGACACCTGGGCCTGTTTCATAATCAACTTGTAACTTATGAAACAAGCTCCTGTGAATATATAAGTTCGAGTGTCATTTACTGTTGTTTCTAAGTAAAAAATGAAGTATATTACAATCTTTTTTTTTCAGGAGACAGCAAGGGGGTCAGGAGGAAACCAATCTACCAAACAAGGAAGGCAGAAGAACACACACCCACAAAACAAGCGAAGACAAAGTGCACGCCCACAGAAGGTACAGCATGGCGAACAGAATCCTGTATATAGCCATCCAGAAGGAATTCAGTTTGAAATCAATTCAAAAATTAATACGCGAGGATAGTTTTACAATAAACGATATAGACAATCACGGAAATACATTGTTGTTGTTAGCCCTTCTGTTGGGCAAAAATTTCCAAGTAATTGAAGAATTATTAAGATGCGGGGCTTCACTTTACAAAATTACAAACTGCAAGTCAACCGTTTTACATTATGCAGTTGAAAATAAAAAATATTTCAAGTTCATTTGTCAACTAAAAAATATTTCAAGTTCATTTGTCAACTAATTGAACGGGGATTTGATGTAAACTGCCAAAATGAACGGGGAAAAACACCTTTACATTTTGCAGTGAAAACGAAATTGTGTAAAAATTGTGAAGGTCCTTATACAAAGGGGTGCTGACATTAACAAAACCGATAACTATGGTATGACACGATTACATTATGCAGCGTCACATAACTGTATAAAAATTTTTGACGCTTTACTATCGTGTGGTGTATTAATTTCCCCAAAAAGTACATACAATCACACGCCGTTACATTTAGCATCTATACATAGAAATGTTGAAATTATAGAAGCATTATTGAAAAGGGGCGCTGATGTTAACGCGGTTGATGGTCAGTATAATACACCATTGCACTATGTCGTTAAATATTTTAATGATGATATGAAACTAACAGACATTTTAAAGGATATAAATACTTTTCTAAAAATTATTACAATATTTTTTGAATATGGAGCATGTTTTAATAAAGAAAATGGATATAATCATACTCCTTTATGTTATATTAATATTAATAAATAATTGAAACAATGATGATTGTTTGTATTAATTAAATAAACATGTTAACTAAAGACATCAAATATAATTTCATATAGACGTAGAAATTTGATTGTAGACACCTGGGCCTGTTTCATAATCAACTTGTAACTTATGAAACAAGCTCCTGTGAATATATAAGTTCGAGTGTCATTTACTGTTGTTTCTAAGTAAAAAATGAAGTATATTACAATCTTTTTTTTTCAGGAGACAGCAAGGGGGTCAGGAGGAAACCAATCTACCAAACAAGGAAGGCAGAAGAACACACACCCACAAAACAAGCGAAGACAAAGTGCACGCCCACAGAAGGTACAGCATGGCGAACAGAATCCTGTATATAGTCATCCAGAAGGAATTCAGTTTGAAATCAATTCGAAAATTAATACGTGAGGATAGTTTTACAATAAACGATATAGACAATCCCGGAAATACATTGTTGTTGTTAGCCCTTCTGTTGGGCAAAAATTTCCAAGTAATTGAAGAATTATTAAGATGCGGGGCTTCACTTTACAAAATTACAAACTGCAAGTCAACCGTTTTACATTATGCAGTTGAAAATAAAAAATATTTCAAGTTCATTTGTCAACTAAAAAATATTTCAAGTTCATTTGTCAACTAATTGAACGGGGATTTGATGTAAACTGCCAAAATGAACGGGGAAAAACACCTTTACATTTTGCAGTGAAAACGAAATTGTGTAAAAATTGTGAAGGTCCTTATACAAAGGGGTGCTGACATTAACAAAACCGATAACTATGGTATGACACTATTACATTATGCAGCGTCACATAACTGTATAAAAATTTTTGACGCTTTACTATCGTGTGGTGTATTAATTTCCCCAAAAAGTACATACAATCACACGCCGTTACATTTAGCATCTATACATAGAAATGTTGAAATTATAGAAGCATTATTGAAAAGGGGCGCTGATGTTAACGCGGTTGATGGTCAGTATAATACACCATTGCACTATGTCGTTAAATATTTTAATGATGATATGAAACTAACAGACATTTTAAAGGATATAAATACTTTTCTAAAAATTATTACAATATTTTTTGAATATGGAGCATGTTTTAATAAAGAAAATGGATATAATCATACTCCTTTATGTTATATTAATATTAATAAATAATTGAAACAATGATGATTGTTTGTATTAATTAAATAAACATGTTAACTAAAGACATCAAATATAATTTCATATAGACGTATAAATTTGATTGTAGACACCTGGGCCTGTTTCATAATCAACTTGTAACTTATGAAACAAGCTCCTGTGAATATATAAGTTCGAGTGTCATTTACTGTTGTTTCTAAGTAAAAAATGAAGTATATTACAATCTTTTTTTTTCAGGAGACAGCAAGGGGGTTAGGAGGAAACCAATCTACCAAACAAGGAAGGCAGAAGAACACACACCCACAAAACAAGCGAAGACAAAGTGCACGCCCACAGAAGGTACAGCATGGCGAACAGAATCCTGTATATAGCCATCCAGAAGGAATTCAGTTTGAAATCAATTCGAAAATTAATACGCGAGGATAGTTTTACAATAAACGATATAGACAATCCCGGAAATACATTGTTGTTGTTAGCCCTTCTGTTGGGCAAAAATTTCCAAGTAATTGAAGAATTATTAAGATGCGGGGCTTCACTTTACAAAATTACAAACTGCAAGTCAACCGTTTTACATTATGCAGTTGAAAATAAAAAATATTTCAAATTCGTTTGTCAACTAATTGAACGGGGATTTGATGTAAACTGCCAAAATGAACGGGGAAAAACACCTTTACATTTTGCAGTGAAAAAACGAAATTGTGTAAAAATTGTGAAGGTTCTTATACAAAGGGGTGCTGACATTAACAAAACCGATAACTATGGTATGACACCACTACATTATGCAGCGTCACATAACTGTATAAAAATTGTTGACGCTTTACTATCGTGTGGTGCATTAATTTCCCCAAAAAGTACATACAATCACACGCCGTTACATTTAGCATCTATACATAGAAATGTTGAAACTATAGAAGCATTATTGAAAAGGGGCGCTGATGTTAACGCGGTTGATGGTCAGTATAATACACCATTGCACTATGTCGTTAAATATTTTAATGATGATATGAAACTAACAGACATTTTAAAGGATACAAATACTTTTCTAAAAATTATTACATTATTTGTTGAATATGGAGCATGTTTTAATAAAGAAAATGGATATAATCATACTCCTTTATGTTATATTTTGAGTTGTAATACACCTTTAATTATTTATATTGGAAACTTTTTTAAAATGTAGATCGTTAATTCATAAAATTGGAAACCGTTTATTTACAGACAGTATAAAAAATGATGTACAAAGAAAAGAATTATTCGAAAAATATTGTTTAATTGAACATTACAGTAATGACAATTGTGTTATATGTAATCAATTAAAAGGCAAACACGTTGAAGCGTGCAAAAGAGAACTTGAGAAGATGGAAAGGAATTTTATAAACGAAACAATTACAGTCTACGATTATATAATCAAAAACAGACTACGGGCAATATTTAGACGTGAAATACAACGATGTGCTTGACGATGCGACTTTAAAATATCCCATTTATTCGGATGTTATTTATAACAAGTTAGGAACGAGAAAGTATTTACTTTTGAAATATGAAAATATTAGTTGTACCGTCCCTAAGAATTTGGATGCCAAAAATCAAGCGAACCTCTATTTTATCCAGAATGAAACTTTTTCCATGTCCAATTATAATTTGGCTGAAAGGACAATATATATCCCCACTTAAAAATTTTTGGGGTATGTTTAGTTAAATTCACTTGTATTTATATATCGTACGGTTGATTTTAAATGTAATTGGAAGCGAACCGTAAAAATATCTTTTTTTTGAGGTATACGGGAGTGATAATGTTAGTTACGTTTCTAATATGAATACAACTACACGTTCTCAACGATTCTCCCCACGAGAATATAAACACTTTTCTAAAAAATATTACATTATTCTCTGAATATGGAGCATGTTTTAATAAAGTAAATGGACGTGATCGTACTCCTTTATGTCATATTTTGAGTTTTAATACACCTTTAATTATATTGGAAACTTTTTTAAAATGTGGATCGTTAATTCATAAAATTGGAAACCGTTTATTTACAGATAGTATAAAAAATGATGTAAAAAGAAAAGAATTATTAGAAAAATATTGTTTGATTGAACATTCCAGTAATGATAATTGTGTTATATGTAATCAATTAAAAGGCAAACACGTTGAAGCGTGCACAAAAGAACTTGAGAAGATGAAAAGGAATTTTATAAACGAAACAATTACAGTCTACGATTGTATAATCAAAAACTTAGACTATGAGCAATATTTAGACGTGCAATACAACGATGTGCTTGACGATGCGACTTTAAAATATCCCATTTATTCAGATGTTATTTATAACAAGTTAGAAACGAAAAATTATTTACTTTTGAAATATGAAAATATTAGTTGTCCCGTCCTTAAGAATTTGGATGCCACAAATCAAGCGAACAAACCCGTAACTTTACAGTCATATTGTATTCGACACATTGCCGATTATTTAACGACACTGGATTTAAATAATTTTTATATGGCCTGCACCTCTAATGTATTTCACTTAAAGTAATGTTGTTAGTTTATTAAATAATATATATTGATTTACAAATTACAATTATGTTTTTATAGAAAAAATATTTTCTTTACCTCTCTTTTATCCAGAATGAAACTTTTTCCATGTCCAATTATAATTTGGCTGAAAGGACAATATATATCCCCACTTAAAAATTCTTGGGGTATGTTTAGTTAAATTCATTTGTATTTATATATCGTACGGTTGATTTTAAATGTAATTGGATGCGAACCGTAAAAATATCTTTTTTTGAAGTATACGGGAGTGATAATGTTAGTTACGTTTCTAATATGAATACAAATCACCACGGAAAATTGCTGCATAGGGCTATACGGAGATGGAATGGAAGTTCTTTGCTACCTATTCGAAAATTAATACAACAAAATAATTCACTCATTTATTACAAAAATAAATATGGAGAGACCACTCTATTGCGTACTTTAAAATTGGGAAAAGACATAAGAATAATTGAAGAACTAATAAAACATGGGGCATCAATATATGACGTTTCTGACTATAGATACACTACATTGCATTCTGCTGTTCGTTACAAAAAGTATTTCAAATTTGTTCATCAACTAATTCAACAAGGCTTGGATATAAATTATCAAAACTGGGAAAAAAAATACCACTGCACGAAGTTGCTCAAAATTCTGCAGAAATTGTGAAATTACTTGTACAGAACGGAGCCAACATTAATATGTTGAGTAGTTGTGGTGAGACGCCGCTATTGCGGGCCTTGACGAAAATCAGTAATGAAAATTTTGATAGTATCAAACTTTATAGAAAGGACAAGGTTTTATCCTTGCATGCTGTTAATAACAAATTAACAATTGGAGATCAAGTCGTTGTTATCCTCTTTTACTGTTCCAAAGAATTTGTGTGATGAAAAAGAGCGACGAGGAATTAGAATTTTATTTTAAATACGAATTGGCACCTTATCCTCTTTCTTTATTCGATGAGTGCGGAAGGAGGAAGACATAAAGATCTTTGTTATTTCCTCTGTTTAAAACTATCGAAATAACTTTCAATAAAGCAACTTCTGAATATGTAATCGATGGAGTTATTCTTTTATATAGAGTGAAATGGCCAGCAAATGCCAGTTATGAAAAAGTATGCAATGAATATGTCATGTATTTAAAAAGTAATTTTGGCTCTAACGTTAGTGTTGTCTTTGATTCTTATGAAGAGGACAGCAACAAGGCAGCTGAGAGAAAGCATAGAGCATCCAAAGTAATTTCAAAAGATTACAACTTTAACAAAGACATGCAAGTGCCCGTAACTCAAGATAAATTATTATCGAATTATAAAAATAAAAGTAGATTCATCTCACTACTTATGACAGAACTAAGAGAGCAGGATGTTGTTTGTTACCAAGGTAAAGGAGAGGCAGATGAATATATTGTTGAGATTGCCATCCAGTCTAACACTGAATTTAAAAAAGTTGATTATTTTGACTGCCAGAGCTCAGATCGAAGAAATTTATTTCTTAAAATTAGGAAAACAAAATGAGCCTTCTGTTATTTATTCATCCAAAAGTTATGATTGGGAATACCCAAACACTGGAAAATTAATACTTTTTTCGCATTGTTTCACTGGTTGCGACTCTACATCTGCATTTTTCAACAAAGGAAAAAAAGCTTATTGAACTCTTAGAAAAACGAGCGATTTAAGAGAAAAAGTTAAAAGCTTTTATGATCCTAACTCACAGCTTGACATTATTCAAGCTTATATATATATATATATATATATATATATATATATATAAAAGAGTTGTAGTACACGCATACTTTAGTTAAACTTGTACTTTATTATAACAGAATAATTTACAATATTTTTTAGTGTTTTATACGTGATGTCGTAGGGAAATCAATTTAGAGAGGGTGTAATTGAAGACGTGGTTGCTATACAAAATCAAGCATTCCAGCGCACACATTTTAATGAGTATCAGGAGCTTTTTGACGCCCAAATTTACAAGGATGATATCAATGACAGTTGGATGGTTCATGGGGATGCTTTTGATGAAGAGCTAAATAGTCTAATAGTTCACGAAGGTGATCTCGGGGAGCTGCTTTCCGATAGTTGGATGATTCATGGGGATACTTGCGATGACGAACTAGATAGTCTAATAGGCCATGAAGACGATCTAGGGGAGCTGCTTACCGATAGTTGGATAGGAGACCTCGACAACGCCTTTTTAATCAGGATTTAGACATTGACATGTTGGACATACAGGATTCCGCTCAGAAATTGAAAAACACAGATCTACAATGTTCTCCAAGTGATGTCGAATCGTGTAAAAATGGAAGACATTTATAATAGTCTTGAAATTGTATGGAATAAGGGCAATTATTTATTTTAATAAAAACTTTCTTTAATATAATTGTATTCTTTTATATACATATATTTATTTACCTCATCGAAGTAGAGAAGAAAAATACTTTAAAAGTGGTTTTAAAGATAGTAAATATTCTCACTTAAGAATTATCAAGCATGCTTAATTAAATCACTTGTACATATATATGACATAGTTACGAAATGATTTTAAATGTTACTTTGGATATTGACATCTTTGATAAGTCCATATGCGATGCCTTTGAGGAATGCATAAATGGAGATTTTCAAATCCTATCGTGTGATTCAATAACGAGCTGCTATTCAATAGTAAGATGCTCCTCCTCGGAGATGACTTTATTGCCAAAGTTCCTTTGTTGTTTATTTCGCGCCACCAAACGTCATTAAACATCTTTACAATTTATAGTTGGATGATTCATGGGGATACTTGCGATGACGAACTAGATAGTCTAATAGGTCATGAAGACGATCTAGGGGAGCTGCTTACCGATAGTTGGATAGGAGACCTCGACAACTCCTTTTTAATGATGATTTAGACATTGACATGTTGGACATACAGGATTCCGCTGAGAAATTGAAAAACACAGATCTACAATGTTCTCCAAGTAATGTCGAATAGTGTAAAAATGGAAGACATTTATAATAGTCTTGAAATTGTATGGAATAAGGGCAATTATTTATTTTAATAAAAACTTTCTTTAATATAATTGTATTCTTTTATATACATATATTTATTTACCTCATCGAAGTAGAGAAGAAAAATAGTTTAAAAGTGGTTTTAAAGATAGTAAATATTCTCACTTAAGAATTATCAAGCATGCTTAATTAAATCACTTGTATATATATATATATATATATATATATATATATATATATATATATATATATATATATATGTGACATAGTTACGAAATGATTTTAAATGTTACTTTGGATATTGACATCTTTGATAAGTCCATATGCGATGCCTTTGAGGAATGTATAAATGGAGATTTTCAATTCCTATCGTGTGATTCAATAACTAGTTGCTATTCAATAGTAAGATGCTCCTCCTCGGAGATGACTTTATTGCCAAAGTTCCTTTGGGATTGAGTCGTCAGAGTCCATACAAAATTCCGCTGAGAAATTTAAAAATACAAATCTACAATGTTCCTCAATTAATGTCGAATCTTGTAAAAATAGCAGTGTGTATTTACGTTCTCTGGCGGAAGACATTTATAACAGTGTTGAGGAGATGTGGAACGGAGACTGTTATTTATTATAATAAAAATATGATTGCTTTATTAAAAATGTATTTTCTTATTTTTTATTTATTTACCTCATTAAAAGAAGTAAATAAAGAAAATAGTTCTGTAAAATAAGATTTTGTCCATTTTCTGTTTTAACTCAAATAACATTGATACAAGCAAATTGAAAATGGGAAAATGAACTACTAGAATGGAAGTTTAAAAAAAAATGTATGTCAATAGGGATTAGCAGGGGTATATCCAACCCCAACCAACCCCCCAAATATTACCAATGTACATATCCTAACTGTTGGATATGTACCTATGAATGGTGGTTCACAAGGGGGTCGTCCGTACTCCCATTGATATATATATATATATATATATATATATATATATATATATGGTTGATGATTTATTCCGGTGTACATCCGTTCGTCTGTATTCGTTTGAAAAATCACTTGACGTTTCGCCAAAATCATATTTGGCTTTCTCAAAAGATACTAAGTAACTGAAGAATTTCTGGTTGTTGATCTCAATTTATACCTGCCCTGTGAGCCCTCATTAGTACTTAATCTCTCAGGTACTTTATCTTGTTTATTAGGTTGGGTTAACTGATGGTCAATTAAAGTGCAATTACGGTGTTTATGGCTTTTGTCGGTAATTTGAGTAATCGGATTATTTGGGTTTATTGCTGGTTTTGTTTTATTGTTATTCTGATATGGGATTACTGCTTTCCAAAATGGTGATAATTTTAAAGCTTCGTCTCTCTTGTTTATGGTATCTCGGGTTTCAATTTCAATCGCTTCTCGTATTGTTCTGATTTTGTAGTTTTCGACATTGGCGATTTCTTTACAAGTATTAAACTCTATTTTATGCCCTGTTTCTTGTTCGTGTCTGAATAAAGTAGAGGTGGTCTGTTTGTTCTTTATGTATAGTTTGTGTTCGTCTCGACGGGCGGACATTCGCCTGTTTGTTTGGCCGACGTATAACTTGGAACAGTCTCCACATGAAATGCTGTAAACTCCATGGTTCTCTAAAGGCATTTTATCCTTTGGGTTCCCCATTGAAATTGAAACCCGAGATACCATAAACAAGAGAGACGAAGCTTTAAAATTATCACCATTTTGGAAAGCAGTAATCCCATATCAGAATAACAATAAAACAAAACCAGCAATAAACCCAAATAATCCGATTACTCAAATTACCGACAAAAGCCATAAACACCGTAATTGCACTTTAATTGACCATCAGTTAACCCAACCTAATAAACAAGATAAAGTACCTGAGAGATTAAGTACTAATGAGGGCTCACAGGGCAGGTATAAATTGAGATCAAGAACCAGAAATTCTTCAGTTACTTAGTATCTTTTGAGAAAGCCAAATATGATTTTGGCGAAACGTCAAGTGATTTTTCAAACGAATACAGACGAACGGATGTACACCGGAATAAATCATCAACCACATATTTCCATCCGTGAAACAGTATACACAAAGATATATATATATATATATATATATATATATATATATATATATATGGTGTTTATTTCGCGCCACCACCAAACATTATTAAACATCTTTACAATTTACATTGATAAACTCAAAACTCGTATTAAAATCTCAATGCGAGATATTTATAAATATAAAAACACAAGTTCAATGCGGAGCTCTGGCATTTTTGACTTAGATTTATATAATGGGTCCTTTGTTTTCATATTCAGTATTATCGTCAAGTTGCATTTTTACCAGTTTATTAATGTACTACTTGCACTCCGATTCCCGTTAGCAGACTTTCTTACAATTTTGTTATAAATCTTTTCACCGGATTTCTACGTGTAATTGAAGCATACCACCGTTTTTCGTCTGAATTTTTAGTAATTTTCAAGCACTCAGTTTTGAATCACTAACAATTGTAAAACTTAATACAGTACTAACAAAATTTTACGATTTAATTTTCTCGTAAAAAATATAAAAATCAGTTGCTAGCCGATCTCAACAGTTAAAAAACGTCTCAAAACAATCGTTAGCACAACATGTGTAAAAAACTATAATAAGAAGGAGGGGGTATTTTAAAATAAAAAAATATATAATCTGTAAAAATTTTTTTTGCCATAAGTAACTCCACATAAAATATACATTTTCCTTGGCATATCTCAAGTTGTTGTTTTCATGCTGGCCGCAATGGTAGGACCTGTAGCGTTTTTTCACATCCTCGTATTCTGACAACCAGTATTTATACTTATAATCCACAATGTTCAGAACGACCAAATTTTTTAACCATGTCATAATTCCTCGTCCCATAACGTACACCTTGGAAGCTCCAAAAACATTTTTTTAATTTCTTCTCCAAGATCATGGTAACGAAATATACCCATGGACAATTTAATACATATTATTACACTTATGTATTTTCTTATAGAACTGGTCTATGAATTCAAGTGACTTCGACCTGTTACAGTTTCATCAGCTAGCATTTGAGACGATAGTCTGATAAGAACTATCACCTAAGTAGTTAAACTATATTCTACCGAACCATTCAGAATGCATAATTGCCTGCTTTCATATATATTTCTTACTGACTTATTTCTAAGTTCTTTATTAGAATTCATTCAGTTCAATCTCGAAACATTTGGGTGTGATATTGCTTAGCCATCTTATATCTATAGGTACTTTTACTTATTTTAAATTAAATTCATGGTTTTGGATGGATGTAATATCGCTTAACTAATTTATTCCTATTATCTCATGATATCATACCATTTTTCTATGAAATAACTATTACATTTGTGAATTTTCTTTAGTTTCAAATAAATTCATAGCTTTGAGTGCGTGTAATATGACTTAACAATTTATTTTCTTATAGAACTTGCCTACGAATTCCAGTTACTTCAACCTGTTACATTATCAACATTAGCATTTGGGAGGATAGCCTGAGAAGAAGAAGTATCACCTACTCTCAACCAAACTAGTTCGCCTAGCATTGTCTCACTTCTTTTCTAATTATTTATTTTCTAAGTAAGCTTTCATAATTTCTGAGTACGGAACAGTTTGAGTATCTAACTTAAGGTTTGGTATGTAGGCTATACTACAAGGTTTTTAGTGTTATATATCTTTATTTATAAATAGGCTTAACTTATTTCCTATAGTTTTGTATATAAAAAATGCTATAATAAATCTATTTTGCTGTCGAAACCTTCACAATTGTTTTTATTTCAACAAACATTTGTTTGTAATTGGAGCCATTGGTTACATTTTGGTTCCCCATAAATTTTTCTTTCAGGAATGGGTGAATTTAGTATTGTGCCAAGTATGCCTTTAAAATATGTAAAACGTTTCACTAGTCTTCTTTGTAGACATTCCCTGGTACATAAACTTAAAATTATCTTGGGTCTACTTATCCATTTGTTCAAATGCACAATCTTGCGACTAATAAGTAATCGGCAGACGCAACATAATCTTTTTTCTATAATACATTTCTTTTCTAGTTCTGTAGTGTCTTGAAGTGATCATCATCTATAGTTATCATCGCCATAATTTTAACTTTATAATCTAGAGCCTTGATTACTAATTCTATTTTCACTATTACACCAAACTGTAATCGTATGTGTAAAATTTCACTGTTTTATATAGTTATCCCTACTCTACTCACAGCCTCACTTGTTTTACCTTTCAGCTTATTACCCTCATTAAGATACCTCTACATTCATACCCTCTAGCGTTTTCCATATCCTATATTGAACATATCTGTGTATACTATCAGAGGCGGTATTTAATAAGTTGTTAAACGCTATATCACAGCTCGTAAACGAATGTAGCATACTCAAGTGCTGTCTAAGAGCAAAATTTTGTTAACAGTTTAACGACCAACCATACATCCTGTATTTATAATCAGACGTGATTTGTATGAAATCATAACATTCAGTGGTTAAGACAAACACCACTACATATGTATAGCTTTGTTTAGTCAAAAGGTATCTTTACCTGACTTGTATGAAAGAGTAGACTACCTCAGCGATATCTTAATACTATGCGTACACCCACCTATCTTCCGCACGGCACGACCGATCACCACTCATATTGGAAATATATATATATATATATATATAAGTGGTAGTAACGGGAAGCAGCCAAGTGGTAGGGGAACTAATATGTGAAACCCTTTTTCCTAATGAAAGCTTTCGGAATCTGTTTTATTCCTTATTAAGATTGTTAATGCAACCATCTCGAGGTTAGTAGTAAATGTTAATGAGTTAATACAATTAATTATGGAAGTGTTACCTGAGTTGGTGATTCAGGAATATACCAACAGACTCTCTGTTAGCTACAACAAGGTTTTTCAAAAGGTCAAAACCACTAATGTCAAAAAATTCAATGCTCTGTATTATCGTAAATATTATTTCCCGATCAAAGTCAAAGATGGTTGGTTCAAAAACCTCTCCAACACCCCCTTTCCCACAGAGATGGTTCAGTTGCTCTCTCTAGGCCCCAAGTTTTGTATCGTCCCCACTAGATCGGATATGTCTATTAGTAAATATTTATCAGATATAGAGTTTGCTCTACAATTTGTCCAGCAAAAAAAGTTACAAAATATATTCGCTTCCAAAATCACAAATATTCTCACCAACCATTTTAACAGTAACTCCAAGCGTTTTAACTATTTGAATGATTTATTCAAGGCTACCAGACAGTTCCTTAAGAACAATCCCAATCTGTTAGTAATTAACTCTGATAAAGGCAACGTGACAACTGTCATTGACCGGAGCACCTATACATTCCTTGCGAACGAACTCTTACAGAATGAAAACTATTACCGTGTTTTAGGAAGAGATCCTACCTCCACTTTACAACAGAAAGCTGGCAAACTGATTTCTGAATTAAAAAAGTGTGGGCAACTAGATGATAGAAAGGCCAAAATTTATTCGGTTTACAATGCAGTTTGTGCAAAATTCTATGCCCTACCTAAGATCCATAAACCTACTCTGTCTCTAAGACCCATAGTCTCTTCCATTGACTCGCCGGTGTCAGGTATTGCTGGTCTCTTAGTCAACGTTCTAAACCTGGCTTATAACAAAAAAAATGAGTACTTTACAGAGGATTCTGCTACATTTTCTAAACTATATAATAATTTTGCCTTACCACCAGAGCATGTTATAGCCAGTTTAGATGTTGAATCCCTTTTCACTAACATCTCCGTTGATCTGGCTGTACACAGTTTAGAAACTCATTGGGACTCGATCTCAACCCATACAAGCATTAGCAAGAATAATTTCATCAAATTAGTTAAATTTGTGTTTGATTCCACTGTCTTTTCCTATAATGGGGTTTACTATAAACAGATTTTCGGCTCGCCGATGGGTTCTAAATTGTCTCCCATAATTGCCCAGTTCATAATGGATGACCTGGTGACGCAGTGTCTGTCCAAACTAAGTTTTTCTATGCCATTCCTAAGAAAATATGTCGACGATATTATCTGCTGTTTTCCGAGAGGAGGCAACACCGAATTGTTACAGGTTTTCAACAGCTATAATGAACACTTACATTTCACAATTGAGGAAGAAGATCATGGTTCGAGTGTCCCCTTTTTAGACACTAGAGTTATAAGAGATGTGGACAATCTTTTAAAAATAGATTGGTTTGTAAAACCTACTAGTTCTGGTAGGTTTATCAACTTTCACTCGCACCACCCTTTAAAAATTAAAATTAACCTCGTCAATGGCATGAAGAGAAGAGTCTGCGAAATCTCTCATCCATCCTTCAGGGAAAAAAACTTAAAAATCCTGTTTCAAATTCTTTTAAACAATTCATATCCTTCCAAACTTCTAAACAAATTGATTTTTCAAAACCCACAGGTTTCCATGGTGGATGGATTGATTACGACCGAGAATATTTTCCGTGGCTTCTCCCAATGATTCAAGCGCGAACAATCTTAAGGTCAGTTATGTTTCTATTCCTTACATTAAAGACATTACCCCAAAAATCCGGCAAGTTTTCAATTCCGAACGTAATATCTGCTTCGCCTACAAATCCATCAAAACAATCAATGACCTGTTTAGCAAAGTGAAAGACAAGACTCCCACCCTGCTGAGAACTAATGTTGTCTACAAAATCGATTGCAAAGATTGCCAATCCTCTTATATTGGACAAACATCTAGAAACCTCAAACACAGGATAACATCCCACAAAAGTGACATTGCCCTAAAAAAGTGCACATGTGCTCTGGCCGAACACTGCCTTAAGAACAAACACAGGCCTGATTTCGATAATCCCCACGTACTAACTTCAGAAAGCAACACTTTCAAAAGAAATTTTCTTGAGATGGTTTGCATCAATAAGCAGGATAACAGCATTAATAAGAAAACAGATCTCCAAAACCTCAAAACAACTTATTGTAATCTTCTTGAGTTGGAGAAGATGGGTTAGCTCTATAGGTAGCATTAAGTCATCTTCATTTTCTCCACCTAAGAAGTTTTTCACGTAATCTGTTGTTCTTAGATTAAGTTCAGAATGACATGAACACCTCTGAGATCGCATCGCTGTCCTTATTGTTATTTCTATGACTCCTTACATAGAACATTATTATTTCAAAGTGGCTGTGTTGCACGCGTTCCAACATAGGGTTTTGACTTTTCGAATTGAATTTCACCTTAAACGTACACCAGAAATTAGGTTAAACACACTTTCTTATTCTATTTGATTGTAACATTTCAGTATTTTTCCGTATATTAATGTTCGAGTTATATGTAGGTTTTTTTAACGACACAGTTGTCATGTATTTAGTTATGTTTGTGTTTTGATGCCGGTCAGACTGGATAACTCAGTTCGGTAAGTTATATATATATTTTTCGTTTTTTTATAGTACTGTTTTTAACATACCATTGTGATAACTTTTTAGTATGTATTGACTGAAGAAGGAATAAAACAGATTCCGAAAGCTTTCATTAGGAAAAAGGGTTTCACATATTAGTTCCCCTACCACTTGGCTGCTTCCCGTTACTACCACTTTGTATCTTTTTGTTCAGCCGTTAACATTGATCTAAATATATATATATATATATATATATATATATATACATATATATATATATATATATATATATATATATATACATATATATATATATATATATATATTCTTTTCTTGTCATTTAACTACACAACCAAATATTTTAGTCCTTGTATCTAACATATCGAGTCCCCTACTGTCCTCAACTATTATCCCTATATCCTACATCGATTATCCAGCATCTATTTTAGTGAATTTATCTTCAAACATTTCATAAACAACATGCCATTGTAAACACACCCTGTATTATTCTGGTTATGGGATACATTTTCCGAGACATCCTGTATATATAATGTTTTTAAACGCCATCTATCCACATGTTCATTGATTAATACGCATCTTAGTCAACCATCGCTGTGTGACGATAGTCTTCTACACACAAAATATTTTGACACATTATTCATACATACACTTGCAATAAATAACTCGCCCGAAGCGATTCCACCGCGTACCAGCACGTTTCAAAAATTGATTTTGATCCCATAAGAAAGGTGAACCAGTATTCTCATGATCTATCTACTTATAAAATTTTTGAGTAGTATTTTTGTTGTCTTGGGATGGATAGATAGTTTCTGCATGGAGAAAATTTTCTTAGTTAATATTTATAGCAGAAAATTAATCAGGGTACATTGCTAATCGATATATTTCTAACCAGAGTGACATAAAATCCAAGCAAAAGCGACAAATAAAACACTCAAAACAAAAGCAGCAGAAGCCAGCAGAAAAAACGAATAAACGTGTGTTTACTATTATTTTCATTAATTTATTATATAAGGTTATTTTTATTGTTTCAGATGAGTTTCTTAAATGAAATTAACAACATTTCTTATACAGAGTGGATCCAGAAACCTATTAAGAAAGTCCAAGATCTGCGGCTGTTTCAAAATTAAAAAGATTGTAAAAGCAAAACACGATACGGGGAAAGTGTGCTGATGGAGTTAGAGGACGTAGTGGTGTTCCTAGCGAAGAGAGTAACTTCGGTGTTTAAACACCATTTAAATAAATTTTCTTACGGCAACGTCTATTTAACCTACACCGGATTACAACAGCAACAACAGAATAACTGCAAGATTTTAATTTTGAGCCCTACTGCATAGATAAAAATGAATTCAGATCAAATTGCTTGTCTTAGTGGAATCAATCCAACTGTCATGACTTTTATCACAACCTGAACATCGAACTTTGACTATAGTGTCATTTTTCTGCAACATTTTTGTCACGAGATGTCAGGGTGGCGGTCATTTGCAATTCTTCCTTATTAAATCCCCCCTCAATTTGTCCTCCAACAAGTAGGTAACGGGATTCATTAACTGGCGTATCTTGTATAGCTCTGTAGTCCAATGCCTGGTTCCCTTTTCAAAGACGTTTCACTTTACTTATTCCCACCACATTGCCCGTCTTGAATTTCCTAGGTCCAACGATTTTCAACCTAATAATTACTTAAAATTAGTAGCGAGAATACTCTCGAAAGCCTTTGTCACCTCTTCTCCTGGCTTTGATTTCAGCGGTCTCGTACAAAAGTACTTGAAAAAACAGTCAATTACCACTAAGATATACTTGAAATTTGTATTAATTACCACGGCCGTCACGCGATGGCGCCAAATCCTAACTACCTGCGCGCACTGCAGCCCCACCTACAACGCACCGTTTAAATTAACTGCGTCACCGCATGATGGCTCAGCAATGATGGCTACAAGATGACGTGCAAGATGGCGTCTGCGCGCGCCAAAATCTTTAGCTCATGATTCCTGCGTATTATTGCGCCACTTCCGGTACAGAACCCGCATATAACAACTAGAGCGCTGTGCTTCCTTGTGGTTAGTCGACTTATCAACCGCCACCATTAATTAGGTAGGCGTCATGCGCCAGACCTCTAATTGCCACCTTATCAACCGCCAATTACGTAGGTGCGTCCTTATCAGCCACAAGGTCATCTCTTACCAACCACAGGCTCTTATCAGTGGACAAGGAAGCGCCAGCGGTTAGGTTAGATGATACCGACTTAAGGTTAGCCGCCTTGCGGTTAAGTTCGAGGTTGAGGTTAGTCACGTGATTTTTGCCCACCCTATCTCTACTACCTGAATATCACTGTATTAAATAGCATTATTGCTGGATCAAAAAGATTTGTTACGACTTTTATGCAGCCACACTTCAAATCATAAAGGCAAGCTGAATGAGCATTCTGAATACTATGAAAAGTTGAATGAGTGCAAAACTGACTTCCAAGTTTTCTCAGGTTCAATTTAAAGATCGCATTTTCAACAAAAAAGTTCCCTTCATGCCGATTTTGAATTACTTTTAGAACCTGTTATTAGTACAACGAAATCTTCGAATAATATATGGCCATATCAAAAAGAAATGTGTGCAATCTAAACTGATTGATATAGAGCCGATGAATACCGCTATAGACTTGAACGACAATACGAGGTTTGTCAAATTTGTGAAAAACCTTTTCCCACTCAGGATATAATAGTTACGGACCATGGCGACTTATCTGGAAAATTTAGAGCTCTCTCATAACTTTTGCAATATGTTATACTCGAAATCATTTGTCGTGTTCATTGTTTTTCACAACTTAAGTGGGTACGATGTAATTATTTGCAATTTGTCCAAACGAAATTATATAATTTTGCTGTCAAGTAATAAACAAATACATTTATATTTTACCATCCACGATAACGGTATTAAAATTAAATCTCGCTACATAGGTACCTTCTAGTTTATGGGGTGTTCGTTGGACATTTGGTATCCACATTAAGAGAAAGAGTTTATTGTCCGAAGGAATATCATAATAATTAGGACCAATTTTTCCAATAACTTGAACAAGTTTGAAGTTAACTTTTAAGCACATTTTCGATATTCTAATGTTGTTTCTACATATTTATAATAAATTTTTGTCATATCAATATTTTTCTTATTAGCTAACGCTAGTTTTCGCTAATAATACGGGAACTGGCAAATATTAAATGTGAATAGTGACTCGATCAGAGGAGTTTAATTGCCCCAGTAATCAAAGTGTTTATTCAGTATTTTTCCAATTTCTCGAAAATGTAAACTGGTAACTTGGAATATCATTGAAAAAGTGATAACTACTATTCAAAAGAAAAAATCGCTCAAAAGAAAAAACAAAATGTAAAAGTGCGATTCATTTTGAATTTCGGCTTTATAGGGATATCTCGGTAGATACTCCAAAATTCGAAACGCAGCAACTATTGTTAGTCAGCTGAGATGAGCATTTATCTTTGCCCCATTTGAACATTCCTCTTATTTCAATTTGATAAAATTGTTACAAATTGAATGATTAATGCAGTCTTTCGAAAACCCATGCAGAATGTGAGAAAACATCGAATAGTGTAACTGGTTACAAACATTTAATGTCCAGGCTTAATTTCCAAAATTGAACGATATTCAATAAAAATTCGATTGCGATTAAACAGATCAAATACCATTCGATTAGGAAAACCTCTCTACATTGGGATGTCCATTATCGATAATTCCAGTGGACCGCTGCAAACTTTTATATTATAACACCGACAGTTTCATTTATAAGTGCTACGATCTTCATCAGAAAGTAATAATGGCCTAACTTCATGTTTTCGGTATCAGGAAGTATCCTTCAGATAATTGCTGGATTAATTCAGTTGTTAAAACAAAAATTGCACTAAATCCATCCCAATTTCGATACTTTACAGTACAAATCAATTTTAATTTCTTTCTCTCTCTTTTGCCTTGCAATCAGAATCTATATAGTCTCCAAGACAAAGAGATTGAAACCAAAAGGAATAAGGCATTGTTACCTTGTTTGCCCTTTTACACAATGTCTTTTTGACCCTGATTTCGGAAAAACCATTGATCTGTCAATTCCCAGTTCCAGTGAAAAAACTAAGCAACCATCCTCGAATTCCATAAAGGTCTCACGAAATTGGTGATATTGAATCAAACGTTAGAACAATCTTGGGTGTACATTTGGGTAAGATTTTCTCACTGAAACCCGAAAACAATACTCTCAAGTGAGGAATAAACAGCAGTAAATACGCAATAAACTCTCAACCGCAAAACAGCATGGGTGCCATATTGGGTTAT
The DNA here is from genome assembly GCA_034190945.1 of Octodonta nipae. NCBI lineage: Eukaryota > Metazoa > Arthropoda > Insecta > Coleoptera > Chrysomelidae > Octodonta > Octodonta nipae. The sequence goes on from CM067217.1 coordinate 31,334,392, forward strand.
TCCAAGATTCCCAAGCGACTGTTCACAGCCAAATTAAGTTAAGATAATTAAAGTGCGAACAATCCATCTCGATAGTAACATCACATTGGATGCTTTCTACGACAGGACGTTACCTACAATTTATGAGTTTGTTATTGGGGTTGATCCTGGTTTTGCCATTGATGAAACTTCTAAACATCTACTCATCACAATATAACTTTGTTGTAAAATATTGCCAATTGGATATTTTGCAAAATATCCTCCATCATTTAGCAATGGTCGTTTCATTAGCAAATAATCTAAGATATACGAGTATTTAAGCAATTCGAATAAAAGCCATATTTTCAACCCCATGAAGTACATAACGTATAGGTATATATTGTTTTGCGAGATAAATGTTAATGCAAAACCTGGAGTAGCCTTCAATAATACAATTATTGGAATGTGGGTATGTCTTTATTCTTCAACTAGCAATTTTAGGCAACCCTAATATCTTTACATTATGTTTAGTATTGATTCAAAAATAACGAGTGCCGAGTTAATCGCAGAGGTAAGTATATTCCCTTTCGATCTCATTGCTTGACTAACGTTTTTACCTTTGATGGGAGAGTATGAGTAGTGGACAGTAAACGCAAACAACCATTCCACAGTAGGTGAAGATGTTTTTCTGTGAGCTTATATTAGAGAAACAATGGTTTACTTTTGCAAACTGAACAAGTACCACGAAAATCACTCCTAACTCCTTGGTAGCATACGACAAATTTTCTAATTGTATGGAAATTACGTTTAAGTCATTCGTTCAAACAACTATGAAGTTATTCTTGAGAATAAGGTTTACCAACCAAATCCTTTTCCAAATGATTTGGTTGATAACCAAAAATTTGAAAATTTTCTGGATTAGGTTGCCGAATATGGAGGGTACCATTCAGTATTCGCTTCTGAAGAATGACAACAATTTACTGCTCACTATGTGAGCAATAAATTTCAAGTAGCAATAATTATGGATTTTTATACCACTTAAATTACCGCAACAAACAATTTTACAAAAGTTATAAATATTTCGCATAATTTTTAAAACGCTAAAACTCAAGTACATGTATTTAGTACTTTCACAAAAAAGTATCAAGAGTATCCCAATTATTATCTATTTAGAACAATTTTACTTCATAATTATATATTCAATCACACTGATAATAAACAAATTTAAAACAGCTGTATAAAATCTCAGTTGAATGGTAATTAGCTTTTGCTCAGCTTTTGTATGTTATTAGCAGTCAATAATCAACAACGAAAAACTTCTGGCTATTTGGTTTTTACCTTTCGCTATATTTACCGAAACTACACATTACATTTTTTACACGTATTTCCAAAATTCGTCAAAAACGAATTTGGTGTTGACTGCTACATATCTTTTGCATGCATTTACGAAGATTTGCTTGTGGATTTTCTGCAGGGGAATTTGTACGCATTCAGAACTTCTGGGCCTCGATTGACCTCTCTATCTCATATGTAACTCTATGTTGATGCCCTTGTAGTCAACTTTCTGCCAAGCCATTACAAAAATAACTTTATGACATACGCTCGAGCAATTCCGTTAACATATACATCCTACAGGTCAGATAGTGGAGTCAGCATTTCTTGAATATGTGATTGGTTTACCTGTAGCATATTCTACTCAGAACCAGTACAATATTTGATCTAGGAGCTTATATGCCAGAAATATTAAACTGACACCGGCTTAACCGTAATTCCAAGAATTCAAATATTAACATCGGTTGAATTATATTGTATTAAAACGCTGTATCTTAAACTTGTAGTAATTTGGGATAACAATCTTCATCAAATCGCTGACTCCGAAATTTTTGGCTTTTTAAATGTGATTGCATTTACCAAATTGCTGAGATTCTGATCTTATTAAATTTTTTACAAATAAAGTTTTTTAAAGATCTGTAAATATCAGATACATTTAAACACAATACATCCGGAAGTCAAGTATAGTTGCGATATTTGCGTACTAGTATTTTAGTTTCCTTTAGTATAAGTAATCAATGTGAACAATATGAGCTCAAAACCAGTGCAATATTTGAACTAGGAAAATATGTCAGAAAAGCTAAACTGACACCGACATAAGCGTGATTCCAAGAATTCAAATATTAACATGGGAAAATTATATTGGACTAAAATGTATCTTAAACTTGTATTAATTTGGGGTAAAAATCTTCATCAAATGGCTGGCATAGTCTTCGAAATTGTTGGCTTTTTAAATGTGATAGCATTTACTACATTGCAGTGATTTTGATAATATTAAATATTTTACAAATAATGATTTTTAAAGATATGGAAATATCAGACACATTTAGATATAATACATCTGGATGTCAAGTATAGTTAAGATATTTGCGTACTAGTATTTTAGTTTCCTTTGGTATAAGTAAGGAATGTCAACAATTTGAACTCAGAACCAGTGCAATATTTAATCTAGGAACCTATATGCCAGAAAAGTTAAACTGACACCGGCTTAACCGTGATTCCAAGAATTCAAATATTAACATCGGTTAAATTATATTGGATTAAAATGTTGTATCTTAAACTTGTATTAATTTGGGATAACAATCTTCATCAAATGGCTGGCGTAGTCTTCGAAATTTTTGGCTGATTAAATGTGATTGCATTTACCATATTGCAGGTTTTGATGATATTAAATACTTTGCAAATAAAGATTTTTAAAGATATGTAAATATCAGACACATTTACATATAATACATATGGATGTCAAGTATAGTTACGACATTTGCGTACTAGTATGTTAGTTTCCTTTGGTATAAGTAAGGAATGTCAACAATTTGAACTCAGAACCAGTGCAATATTTGATCTAGGAACCTATATGCCAGAAAAGTTAAACTGACACCGGCTTAACCGTGATTCCAAGAATTCAAATATTAACATCGGTTAAATTATATTGGATTAAAATGTTGTATCTTAAACTTGTATTAATTTGGGATAACAATCTTCATCAAATGGCTGGCGTAGTCTTCGAAATTTTGGCTGATTAAATGTGATTGCATTTACCATATTGCAGGTTTTGATGATATTAAATACTTTGCAAATAAAGATTTTTAAAGATATGTAAATATCAGACACATTTACATATAATACATATGGATGTCAAGTATAGTTACGACATTTGCGTACTAGTATTTTAGTTTCCTTTGGTATAAGTAAGGAATGTCAACAATTTGAACTCAGAACCAGTGCAATATTTAATCTAGGAACCTATATGCCAGAAAAGTTAAACTGACACCGGCTTAACCGTGATTCCAAGAATTCAAATATTAACATCGGTTAAATTATATTGGATTAAAATGTTGTATCTTAAACTTGTATTAATTTGGGATAACAATCTTCATCAAATGGCTGGCGTAGTCTTCGAAATTTTTGGCTGATTAAATGTGATTGCATTTACCATATTGCAGGTTTTGATGATATTAAATACTTTGCAAATAAAGATTTTTAAAGATATGTAAATATCAGACACATTTACATATAATACATATGGATGTCAAGTATAGTTACGACATTTGCGTACTAGTATTTTAGTTTCCTTTGGTATAAGTAAGGAATGTCAACAATTTGAACTCAGAACCAGTGCAATATTTAATCTAGGAACCTATATGCCAGAAAAGTTAAACTGACACCGGCTTAACCGTGATTCCAAGAATTCAAATATTAACATCGTTAAATTATATTGGATTAAAACGTTGTATCTTAAACTTGTATTAATTTGGGATAACAATCTTCATCAAATGGCTGGCGTAGTCTTCGAAATTTTTGGCTGTTTAAATGTGATTGCATTTACCATATTGCAGGTTTTGATGATATTAAATATTTTGCAAATAAAGATTTTTAAAGATATGTAAATATCAGACACATTTACATATAATACATCTGGATGTCAAGTATAGTTACGACATTTGCGTACTAGTATGTTAGTTTCCTTTGGTATAAGTAAGGAATGTCAACAATTTGAACTCAGAACCAGTGCAATATTTGATCTAGGAACCTATATGCCAGAAAAGTTAAACTGACACCGGCTTAACCGTGATTCCAAGAATTCAAATATTAACATCGGTTAAATTATATTGGATTAAAACGTTGTATCTTAAACTTGTATTAATTTGGGATAACAATCTTCATCAAATGGCTGCCGTAGTGTTGGAAATTGTTGGCTTTTTAAATAAGATTGCATTTACCATACTGCAGTGATTCTGATATTAAATATTTTACAAATAAAGATTTTTAAAGATTTGTAAATATCAGATATTTACATTTACATATAATACATCTGGATGTCAACAATTTAAACTCAGAACCGGTGTAATATTTGATCTAGGACCTATATGCCAGAAAAGTTAAACTGACACCGGCTTAACCGTGATTCCAAGAAACCAAATATTAACAAACAAATAAACGGGATTTGTGAATTATCATTTCAAATCAAATAAAGGTATAATCTCATTTACTGTACAGTTGTCAAATGGAAACAATTATTACTACACAATTCTCAATTTACAAGGCTGACAAGTAATACTTTTCTAATTTTTCAAATATTAGTTAACTTTTAGAAATAATACAACAGCATTTATAAGGAATGTAAATAATATATTACTATTTAAATTAAATATATACTGTTTCGACTACACTGCTGCATTTTTCTTGGGTTTCCGCCCTTTCGTCAAGGCGTCCTTTGTGATAAATCCATCTAAAATATAAAAACACAATACAATCGATAACAAGGACAAAGGAAATAGTTTAATATTAAATAAAGATATAATTTGGTCAAGTGCGAATTGGACTCGCATACTAAGGTTTTCGTACTACTTTTGAAATTTGATACAAGTAGATAAATCAAAATATATTTTTTTCTAATACTCCAAGGCAGACAAGCGGGGAATTAGTGGATTTTCTTATATTTTTCCTTAACATCTTTCAAACTAAGTTTAATAAATGTATAAAAAATATACATTTTTATTTCTCACAACGAGCCTTTATTTTATATCTGTTACATGATGTGCTTGTTCTTTCTATATAAAAATATTTATTGAATTTTCTAATTTTGCCCCCAAAAATAAGATTAGGATTTTCGCTTTATTTTACCAATACACTTTCAGTGAAGTACTATTTACAGAATTTATTTAAAAAATATGAAGAAAATATATTTGTATTCCCCACAATGAACCCTTTCATTTGATATATTCCATGATGCGTTCTATAATTTGCCCCCGAAAATTAATATTTTTCCTGTAAAGTTCAGGTAAAATTTTAAGTCTTATAGTTTTGTAAATAAAGAGGGACAGAATGGATATATTTTTTTATATTTTATTAATATATTTTTAAGAATGTATTTAAAAAAATGAAAAAAAAAATAATTTAATTGTCTCCATTTAATTGTAATTTGCCCCCAAATTAATATTAGCGGGGTCTCCTTATTTGTACTGTGAAGTTCAGGTCCTACATTTAATTTTAGATCTTATAGTTTCGGAGATAAAGGGGGAATCGGTAAATTTTCATATATTTTTGTTAATAGCTTTTAAACTAATTATTTTTAAAATTAAAAAAATATATTTGTGTTCCTCAGAATAAGCCCTTTCATTCGATATATTACATGATGTTTTTGAAAAACTTGTAATTTTTCATTTAATTGTATAATTTGCATCCCAAAATTAATATTATGGGTATCTCCTTATATTTTCTGTAAACTTTTGCTTAAAGCAAGAATGTCGTCGACAATTGACAGCTACTGATTAAATTACGTTGCACCATCTTGTTGATACTAATGAACGGAATTTTTAGCAAATATAAATTGTCTAAACATTTGAAGTCAAATTTCCATCATAAATAAAATAACTAAACATACTATTTTTAATAAAGAAAACAAACTGATACTAAACTTTTCCTGGTATCTACATTCCCTTGAATCACCAGGGTTTTTATTTGCCCAGATGTGTTCATTATACAGGGTGTAACAACCCTGTAACTTCCTATGATCGCATTTTCCGAGAAAATGTTCCAGACAAAAGTTTTTCAGTTTTGACTTAACAATTCAGTGATGATTTTATCCTTGACCCCAGAGTCATTTTTGAAGGTCATTTCAATGTCAACTATTTCTTTTAAGCAAACTTCTATTTTACATTTTACATTCAGATATGTATTTGACCTTGGGCTCTAAGTGACCTCTTAATGTCATTTCAAGAGCAATCGTTATTTGCAATATTTTGCAATTGTCACTTAGCTTGGTAAGAAGTTGGGGTCCCACCAGCTATCCGCGACTACTTATTAGTATATTCACAGTTACTCTTTATCTTTAGAAGGGCTTGTCTCTATCTGCAACCTGAGGACGCGTTGTGTAGTGGTGATGTACCCCCACTGAACAGTTATTTTGTTTTTATTTATTTTTGTTTTTTTAGTTTTATATTAATCAATTGCTCTTTAGAGAGTTTGAAGCCAGTTCCTGGATATTTAACATTATTTTCGATCTCTTAACCATATGTTCAAATTTATTACCCTCAGCTGTTTGACAGAAAACTAAATGAGTTACTGCACGCCTGATCAAATCATCATCAATAAGCTCAGCTTCTTGGATGATTCTCTGTCGTTGAAGTGACCTTGAGAGATCACTTAAACCCCAAGGTCAAATAGATATCTGAATGTAAAATATCCGGTATTTCTGATTCCAGAATAAAAAATAGTGTTTTCGATTTACAAAAAAATTAACTTTGAAATGACCTTGAAAAATGACCTTGGGATCAAGGACAATGTCACCACTGAATTTTTAAGTCAAAACTGAACAACTTTTGTCTGAAACATTTTCTCGGGAAATGCGATCTTAGGAAGTTACAGGGAAGATACCGGTACTTTTGTTACACCCGATATGAATATGCCTTGTCGAAAATTTTTATTTCCTTCAACCAGATAATTTTTCCATACAATTTACATTTTTCATTTTATTGACATGTGAATAATTTAGGGTGTTCCAAATTATATGATATATCCTATGGAGGAAGATTCTGAATTTTCATGAACTAATATTTTATATTTCCATCAAATATTTTACATCGAAATTAAGTTCATACCAATAGCTTAAATTAATTAACAGGACTGCTTTTATTATGATTAACTTTTTTACATAGCTGTCAGTTGTACATGGCACACTTGTTTTAAACCAAAATTGACGAAATTCACTATTTAAAGTAAAATTTCAACATGACATTTTTCTTATTTAGCAATAGGACATATTCACATGAATTATGAAGATAAAAAAGAAGGTACTTGTAAAAAATCTATGGTAGGTGTATTTCAAAATTGACTATATACGTGTTCAAAGTTTTCGAAATATGATTTTTTCCGGAACGCCGTGTAAATTAATGAGGTAAATTTGAGCCTAGTACAGATCTTAAGTTGTATCTATGCTGATAAAAATTTTAAAATTATATGACATTTTGTTTAGAAGCTATGATTTTTTATATTTTGGGTTGCATTGTATTTCTTTTTATATAAAAATTAAGTTATCTATGAAAATCGAAAGAGAGAAAATTATATTTAAAAAAAAAGGTTTCCTACTAATATTTTTATTACATATACACACCCGATTTTTAAGTGTCAGTAAATTCAACAGCAAACCGCTTACTCATCATGTAAATAATAGTTTATAAGCCATAACTGATATATTTTTAACAGCAAACTTATTTGAGCATTAATAACCCCAAATATATAGATATTTTTCGTTTTTTGTTTATACTGTGAAAAGTGATGACGCGTTCATAATGGCGTTAATGGAAAAGTTGTTTTCTAGTCTGTATTTTTTGGACATAACACCACAACTGCTGGAAAGTCTGTATATTTCAAACAGTCCAAACGTTGCAGGGCCTGAAACGTTTGTTTTTAACCAAAGCGTTTAACGTGAATACCTCGTGCTCTTCGTATTTACCGATTTAACGTAGTAAAATGGTTTATTTAAATATTGTATTTGGATTCAAAAGAAATCTGTGATTGTGATCTTAAATTAGAAAAAGAATTAAAGTGTTCCACTCTTATTTCCAATAAGTAATTACAGAAATTATAATTGTAAACACTAGATACAGTTTTTTGCGATCCCATATAAAAAAAACCTAAAAGCTGGTGATCAACCAAAGGTGTTATAGTCCAGTGACTACATAAAAATGGGCTTTAGGGTAATGCATGTGATAAGCAAATAGATGATGAAGAGCAGCAATTTGTTTGTGATGGTTGTGCTAATGTATTACATTAATCTTGTCTTACATCTTTTGAAGTGAGGATGATGCAGTTGAGAAAACGTACTTTATTCTTATTTTGTTAAAATTGTTAAAAAAAAGCCGGATTTAATCAGAAAATTAAATGAGACTATTGTGGAAAAAAAATTGGAACTAGAAAAAGAAATGAAAATGAAAAGGGAGACAGAACTATATTATAATTAGTGATTTTTCGATCGTTACGAAAATTTAGGAGAGAATATCTAGGTCAAGTAATATAATTGTGACCAATATACGAGAATCAAAAGCTAATAGTCATATTGATAGAGCTAAAGAGGATAATACAAATGTAAAAAAAATGGAGAAAATTGTACCTAATATATATGTAAAAAGAACATTTAGACTCGGCAAATATAATAATAAGCACAGATTGCTCAAAGTTGTTCTGTCTAACAGTGATACAGTACGATCAATACTTAAAAACAAAAAAGCTTAAGTATTCCTGGAATTAAACATTTTGGTGATCAAATTAAAATGCAGAGAGACTATTTCAATAATCAGAAACAAAAAGTAAATAATTTGAGAGCTCAAGAGCTGTATAAAACTATTAAATACATGTATAAATGGTATACCTACTTTTATTGACAAGACTCACACACGAAACTAAATAGTGTAAAAAGGAACTTCAAAGTCCAACAGCAATTCTACTGAAATTGAAATTGATGGATATCAGCTTGTGAGATGTGATTCTTCAAGTAGACACACTGGGGGTGGAGTAATGTATATTCGAAATGACTGTACATTTCAATATACAATATTACAAATTTCAAGATTTGGCACAATTATATTTTAATCATAATTGTACTTGTGTTGTGTTTGAAGATATTAATCTCACTAATTGAAAATTTCAGACAGGTATGTAAAACAATTTCAATCCTTTATTTGTACATTTGGTGTGGATCAACGTATCACCGAACCTACTAGAATAACTACTTTAGTTGATTTTGCTCTGTATAACAGGAAAGATGTTTTAAGTTCTGATCAACATATTCCAAAAATTTCAAATCAGAGCATTATTTATGTCTCATTGCAGAAAACTAATTTTACTAACAATAAAACCATAATTATATCAAACTGAAATTTTAGTGAAGAAATATTAAAAAAAGTTAACGATAATTTACAAACCTATAACTGGATTAAAGATACTGCTGACATTGATGTGTTTACATTAGAAATTACCAAAACATGAGTCTGAAGTAGATAAAGTTGCACCTCTAAAAACCTATACTGTAAAAAGTAAGGATTTCCTTGATATGACTATGAAATAAAAATGTTGGCTAGAGATAGAGATCATTTTTATAAATCTTTTAAAAATGCAGCAAATAAGAATGTCCGTGAGTTAAATTGGAATTTTTTTCAAACCTTATAGAAATCAAATTATTAATAATTCATGGGATTCGGAAAAACTATGGCAAGTCTTGAAAAAGTTAATTAAAAGTGATAATGATTCCATGCCAGATGAAATTATTTTTAAAACTAACAACAGAGCTGTGACTGCAACTGCTGATGAAGAGAAAGCTGAACTATTTATATATATTTTTTAGAAATTGTTAAATAAATTAGAAAATCAATATCTGAATGTGGTTCTTGCACTCAAGAGGAGTTACCCATAGTTAAATCTTAGCTAAAGCAGATTTCATTATTAACATTCTCTGATCTACTTAAAATAATAAATTCACTAGATAATAAATGTAATTCAGATTTTGCAAATTCAAGGGTCATAAAAAGTGTGTGTAATATTAATATAGAAACTTGCCTACTAAGTATACCAGGTACAGTATTATTTTGGTTCGAAAGCAATCTGAGAGATTACAATGTACTAAAATAAATAATTTTATATCAACTACTCGAGTGTTGGGTCAACTTTTATTTATTCTTTATTTTTCTTTATCTGAATGATATTGAAAATTTTGAATTTATTATGATTTTTGCAAATGACACTATGATTGCAGTTACAGATGAGAACCGGGAAGTATAGAAAACAATGAATAATTGTCTTTTAAGTTTATCTCACCATTTCATAATCAAAACAAAGGAGATGATCATAATTACAAATAATAACTTCTTGATATAACTATTTTTGCGGAAATCATTGACATTGTCAAAGAATTAAAGTATTTAGGAGTATTAGTTGATAATTAATATAATATAATTATATTCACAGTAGAATATCTCAGAAATTATACTTATTAATTCAGTTATTTTGGTATATAAAACAATTATCCAACCACATTTTGTGTATTCCGGAAGTTTGTTAAAGCTATTTGACTCGAATAAACTTGGTGCATTACAAAAGACCGCATTTTTTTATTTATCTATGATAATTATCTTCAAAGTGCAACTTTCAAATGTTCCTACATATTTTGATCAATTTATTGCCTATAGTAATGACATTCATAATTATTCAACAAGACAACATAGTAATTTTTATGTAAGGAGAGCAAACTATGCAAGGACAGTGAAATTATTCTTCCAACTGAGTTTAAACTGTGCCCAACGTTATCAACAGTGAAGAGGTGGTTAAATATTTTTGATTCACATCTCTCTAGAATAATTTTTGTATTATCAATTAGTTTTTATTTAATGATATTTAATGTGATATTCAATACTATGTACCTACTTATCTATTTGCATATTGCTATTACCACTTTAATATTGTTGTAACATTTATTGTGTATTGTACATATTTCGTACATTAGGATTTTTATCTATTTAAATAAAGTTTCTTTCTTATATACACTTTCCAAGAATTGTGGTGTTATTCCCAAAAAACAGAAAAATTCAATCGAAAAGTTGCAGAGAATTAGAAAATTTGGCTTGTTAATAAATCTTGTTCCCAGCATTTTTCATAGAGAGAAGCCAGAAAAAGGCGATATACAGTGACTGTTTTTTCAAAATCATAACTTAGTTGTAATACCAGCTAGAACTTTAAACTTCCTCTTAATGATAATTAATAACATTGACATTAAGTAGATCTTGCAGAATTGCAATTTAAATAATTTGTAGAAATATTTTGCACAAAGTATCGTATTATCCACGGACATTCGACGGGAAATTTTATTGCAGTGCCGTTAAATGCATTAATATACTTGTGAATATTGGCCAAAACGACCGACCGTTACTTTTCCTTAAATGTCTTGGCAGTGGCGGATCCAGCCAGTGGAAAAAAGTAATTTATTTATTAACAGTAAATCGGTAACAATTATCCTAATAAACCAATATAATAATAGACCAATATCCCCAGATAATAGATATATAAATACAAACCTAATAAATTGTGGAGGAAAAAACATATTAGAATACAATTAATCCCAACTTTCATTTTGTGAACCCACCTCAAGAAAACCTTAGATCCGCCCATGTGCCTTAACAGCGGAAGGCTGTCTCATATTCGTACTCTTAAGGCACTATTTACTATTATTTTAAACCAATTTCCGGCATGCAGCCAAAATCCAAGATAGACAAATAGAAGTGGAATGTTAGACCTGTCAAAATTACCAATTCCTCAGAAAATATCTACTGATTTGATAGTATTAATCATGAGTTCATATAAACTTAACTTCATAAGCTATCATTTTGACGATAGGGGTTTTCGCGGAAGCAGTTCTGAATAGGTTCAACGGTAATATTACCGTAATTTTCTGAAAACGCCGTTCGCCGAACAAAATTACGAAAATGAACCAATTTAGAACTAAGTGAACAAATCCCAAATGTAACATCGTCCTATAGACGATAACAACCGGTAACAATAGCAACGTAGAATTGTATTGTGAACCAAATCTATTGTTATACAATTTGGTGATCTGGGTTACAGTAGTCTTGAGTTCGGTGTTCGCGGTAAGCAGTTATTGGTTCTGAATCGATTCTGAATCGATTCAAATAGTTCTTGCTCTGAAGCAAGGATTTTTAGTTCGATCATACCTTAGAACATATATACGTAAAAGCTCTAAGAATTCGGCTCTCCGAAGTCTATCGAAGTATGTTTAGTTCAGCTTTCGTTTGAATTTGAATTTAGCAGTTGGAGATAAGTGGAAATGGTCAAAATTACTTCAGTAAATTATTTTTAATTTAATGTAGAATAAATAAAATTGTTCCAATTTTATTACTAATTCCTGTTAGAACTTAAAATAGTATTTTTTCATAAATAATATTTTTAATTAAGGAAGATATTGGACTACAGTTTGTTTAGTGATGAGGACTGATAGATTTTCAGAAGTATATAATATAGGTACTAGAAGTGTCACAATAAATACAAAAATAATCAATTTTCAAATTAATTGACAGAATTGATACCCAAAATTAAATCATTGAAATGTATGATAATCTTCAATAATTTGCTGCAAGTTAAGTAACTTCAAATATGTTGTTGACTGGTTTAACATAAATAAAAAATATACTAGATAGGTAGGTAATTAATTTGTACAGAATGAGCACCTTTTAATGTTTAAATTTTTTACTTTGTGTGTAGGGACCTAACCACATTGAATGTATTGTTTACTGTATTTACTGTCGAGAGTTATATTTCGTTATAATCATTTTCAACTTTTTAGTAATACTTGGAAGTCCGTTACATTTTTTTTAAAAATGTTTTATTCTAAAATACTGTTCTTTGGGTGCAAATATCCTTTGCTATATATATATATATATATATATATATATATTTTAATAATACAATTTAAAATTTTCTAAATAGAGAGGATTATAATTTTTATTAAAGACACATAGATATATCTAGCTACTAGCTTTGTATACTATTACATTTTCAGAATTTTTTTAATTGGAAAAACTGTTTACAAACTAATTTAAAAATGCAAATAAAATTATATACCAATGAGGTTGAGGTAATCTTCAGTTGAAGCAAATGAAATTATAGTCCAGATAAGTATTTTCCTTAACATCAAAATGCAGTTATCAGAATTTAATATAGCATATTTTTAAGTGAATGTGAAATTTCAAAAAGGGGCAATTGTTTACTTTATGAAAATAAAGAGGTCCATTTAGTTTCGTTTTCAAAGTCGAATTTTACAGCCGATATAGTTAGTAGCTTACCAAATATTCAAAGACCGATATGTTAGAATTTGGCATAGATTATTTTATATGTAATTGTGATATAAAAAACGTATAAATGCACATTTAGACTTTATGAAATTCAACAGGTGCATTTCGTTATATTTTCAAAATGTAAAGTTTGAAAGTCCATGCAGCTTGCTACATATTGAATGTCGGATACCTAAAAATGTGAAATAGAATATTTTTTGAAAGAAATCAAACAATTGCAATGTTAGAGAAATGCACATTTACATTTTATCAAAATAAAGATGTACATTTCATTACATTTACAAAAAGTTTAATTTTACAGCCCAGATAGCTTGCTGAATATTGTATAACAAATACCGAAAAAAAATGAACCTATAAATTTAACACCTAATATTTTTTAAATAAATGCAAAAACCAAAATTTTAAAAAATATATTTAGATTTTTTCAAAATAAAGATGTGCATTTCATTACATTTGCAAAAAGTTTAATTTTACACCACATGTAGCTTGTTAAATACTGTATAACAAATAGTAAAATATACTCAGATTTTTTGTCGGATGTCGGCTACTTTCAGGGTAGTAATATTTATAGGGTCAGTAATTTTTAAAAGCATTTTTTAGCTATAATTATAGTCTATATGCCCTTTTGTGAAGTTAAATTTCTAGACAAATATATAAAAATTAAATAATCCGGATATTTTACAATAATGCTGACTGAAAAGGAATTTCTATATAGTGATATTCATTCAATATTTGAAAATTTAAATTCGGGACATATTTTCAATTCCGAAAAATTTACAGATTGTTCATGCGCACCGTTTAACCCATAGAAATTAACCACAAAATGATTTTTACAGATGGCATGAAACAAAACACTATGTGAACTCCGGTGATCCGATTTAGGGACAGAACAAAAATAGAACTAAAAATAATGAACCGATTCTGAATCGATTCAGAACGGCTTCCGCGAAAACCCCTGATGATTCCAGTGTTATTCACCAGAAAATTAACATTTAAAAAAATACACATTTTACCAGATTCTTTGACTTATAAAATGCTCATTAGGAAGGATTTGTGATTCTCTACAACTTTTCCATTTAGGATATACCGTTTCTTTCATTAGTTTTCATTATATACGCAAACAACAAAAGAAATTCGTATTATTGTGGGTTTTTATTATTTTGAACAGTTTACTTCTATCAATTTGCTGTTCAATTATTCTCTATAAACTGTTACCGACGCGAAATGCTGTTGAATTTTATCAGAAAATGAGTTCAATTTTTCCATATAGTGGTGTAGTATTTAAAAAGTGACAAAAGGTTATTATTCTCAAATTAAAGCGTAAATTACATTCATACTTACAGTACCAATATACACGACGCCCCATACAAAATAATACTGAAGAAGAAGAACGTTGAAGGTTGTGACGCCAGGGTACTGACATAGATGAAGTTGTACAAAGGCACTGAAATGATTGGTCCAATAGCTTCACATATGCATATCAAGGACTGTGTTTTTCCTATATCTCCTTCGGCAACAATTTTGGTAAAAAATGACTTATTGGCTATTCTGTACATCCGGGTTATTGCACTTGCAAAAACACCTGAAAAAAAAAAACTTAAATGATGTGGTAATGAAGCTTTTGACTATAGATATTGAACAAAAAAAAAATTTATCATGCAAATTGATTGCATGTAAAAGGGGCCAAATATTATTTCATCAACGAAATTTGCCTTCTTAAGATGTTCTTCTTCAATGCCACTGGAGTCCAAAAATGGCAGCTAAACTCTTATTTTTAACTGATTCCAAAAAGAAGAGGGTCATCAATTCGGCGTGATTTTTTGTATGTATGTTCTTCACAAGTTGTGAACGGATCTGCCGGGTATACAAATAAAACGACCTTGGTACTAATTGATTTGAGGAGCCGAAAATACTATGCTTTACTACCTATATGCTTGACAAGTAATAAAGAATTTTCAAATTTGCAATTAAAACTTCCAGTGCCTACTATTATGTTGGAATTAAAATATTTATAAGGGAATGTCCGTTACGTCACTTCGATGAAATTTTTGACAAGAATATTGGAATTTTCCGAGGTTTTATGCAAAGCTACAAGTTGCATATCGCAGAAAAGTATATGAGATCACCTAGGGATCTTCCTTAATAGATTAAACGTTAAACTATACACATCCATAAGGAGTTTTCGAAAAATCGACTAATATGTTAGGAATATTGGTCGATTTCCATGAATGCATGTATTCATTCACAAATTTTATCACTTTATCAATAGAATTCTTTCCCCGAATTTGAAGTTTCACCAATCCGGATATAGAGATACTCGCATAGAGAAATGCACATTTAGTTTAGCCAAAATACAGATGTTTCTCAACTTTAAAAAAATTATAGATCGTTGAGAACTCGCTGAACCTTTCATTAAAAACATAATAAAAAAACAAAATAGCAGCAAAAACCAACAATTTAAAATTTGAACTCCGTTTTTTATATTAATCTATTATGATGTTGAATCAAAAACTGACTCAAATTTATTTACAGGATGTTCTGTGAATTTTTTTTTGTCGGATGTCGGCTACTTGGTATTATTATTTTATTTTTTTTTTGATTAGTAGGGTGAAATTTTAGTTAAAAAGCAGACAACAGGTACCTTAAATCAACGAATATAGACACCAAAAAGAACAAAAATTAATTGCTTTATCAACTTTACAAGTAAACTTAACAGAAATTCGAATATTTCCAAAGTTGGAAAACAGTTAAAAGTTTCTCTACTACTTTCAATCCGGGACCATATAATTTAAAATACATCAACTCGGACAGAATTATCACATTTCTGGATAAACTTATTCCACTATCAAGTTCCTCTAATCCAGATTACAATTATAATCTTTCCTCCAGCACATCGTTCTCCTCCTTTTTGACCAAACCATTTGATTACCTGGAACTTGAAGGTATTTCAAATTATGTTAAAAATAAGAAATCTTCCCCTGGCCTTGACGGCATCACTTATTCGATGCTTATAAATTTAAATTACATAAACAAATTAAAACTTATAGAATATTTTAATCTATTACTATGTAACAAAAGAGAAATTCCAGAAGACTTGTTTCAAATCAAAATAATATAATGCTGCAAGCTACAGACCGAGAGCACTGTCCTCATGCGTGAGAAAATCCTTCGAACATCTGCTGATAAATATGATTGACTGGTGGTTAGAAAGTAACAATGTCCTTAATAATCGCCAGTTGGGTTTCAGGAAAGGGAAAAGTGTTATGGATTGCCATTTTCTGATTTACACTGACATTCTCAAGGGATAAGAGCGGGGGCATACAACCACTTCATCGTTCCTCGACATAGAAAGGGCTTTTGATAACGTTATTCCGGATATATTGAGATCTTCTTTAGCAGAAATCGGAATTCCAGGACAAATTATAAATTTTTTATATATAGTGACCTCAAATACCTTACACAGTGCTCGGTCCTCAGCCATTTATTGTTCAATATTTACTTACATAAAATCGGCGACCCGTTAAAACCGGAAATAAAAATGTTAAATTTTGCCGATGATGTTACAGTATACTTTACAGCGGAGGACTTTCAGCTGGGATAAAACTTATTAAATAAATCTATAGCATCTTTGAAATAGTGGTTAGGAGAATTAGAGTTAAATCTCAACCTGGGTAAATTAAAAAAAAAAAGATCTTTACGAAAAATAGAAATATTCCCCCCATTATTCAATTCCAAAATATTTCAAATTTAGTACAGAATCATAACTTCTTAGGCCTTGTATTTGATAATAAGCTATCTTGGAATGTCCATGTTAAAGAAATCACAAACTCCTGTAACGAAATTATAAATGTTTTGAGATATTTGGCAAAAGTTAGATGGGGCAGTGATCCAAAGACTATAATGATTTGCTTTTATAATGGACTCATTAGGTCTAGGCTTGACTTCGGGTCGTGCTTATATGGCGATTCATCAAAGAACATTGCCAGGAAAATTGAATCCATCCAATCCTCAGCACTCAGAACATGCCTAGGTCTGATGAGAACTTCGCCCATAAAAGCTACTAATATAGAGGCAGGAGTTCCCCCCCTTTCCATTAAAAGACAATACCTTTGCGACAAATACCTGTACAAAGAAACGGCTCTAAATAATAACCCCATACTTAATAACTTAGCAAGGCTAAGAACCTTTATAGATCATTCAAATAAGTCCCATAAAGCTCCCATTATTATTAAGTCCCTAATGAAAGTCTCTCGATACTCTAAAGATATTATTTCCTACAATCATTTTTTCTTGTTATAATCATCAATTTTTGTCTTTGTTTAATAAAACTGTCAAAATTATCTTGGACCTAAATATTGACAAAAGCAATCCCTCGATCGTCAGCAATCTGATTTTGGACTATATACTAAAGACAAAATATCAGAGCCACATATCCATTTTTACCCATTTTTTTAAGGATGGTTCCCTACAATCCCCTCTCTTAATCATAAATCATGTTACAAACTAAATTCAAATTCATCCATATTCTCAGCCGAATTATGGGCAATTAAAAGAAATTTATTATACTAACTGATTCTAAAAGTGCAGTCCTAAAACTTGGTAACGCCCTACCTACAATAGAGGGTGGTCCGGATATTTGGGCTGGATCCCGGGACACAAAGGTATAAAAGGCAATCAGGAGGCAGATGAACAGGCAAGGAAGGAGCATATATTAAACACAGACAATACTAAAACAGCCTACTCAGACTTATACTTCAAAGCACAAGAGGACATAAATGTAGCATGGAAGGATCTTTGGAATACATCCGGTTGTACAAAGGCAAATATTATTATGTCGAGGTAAATAAGTCCTGGAGGATTCCTTGGTTCTACAAAATTGAATATAAATCAAGAGAATTTATTACCACTCTATGCAGAGTTAGACTGGGATATTGTTCAACCCCCTATCACTTATATAAACTAAAATTAACCGACTCTCCACTATGCTCTTGCGGTGAGGAGGGTAATTTGAATCACATAATTTTACAGTGCCACCAGTATGATACTGCTAGATATACGCTTTGGAATATTCTAAATGAATTAAGATTACCTAGACCCTTTTCTATAGCGTGGTTGCTGTTTTTAACTAAAAATTATTCAGTGCATTATTCGATTTCATTAAAAATTGCAGATGAAAACTATAACCCTTTCCTTAATTATTTATCCTCTAATCTTCCTCTGACCCTAATCCTCTCGATATAGCTTCCATTAGTCAACCTCTTTAGTATAACCAAACTAACCTAAGACACAGGTAAACCAATGGTAATGAATAATAAATTTATAAAAACACTTGAGTCTGGTCGAAAAGACGAGGACCATTACAGCCTTTAAGGGCTATCTTGGAAGACGAAGAAAATATTTAAATAAAGTTAAACCGTTCCTGATCGTTGCTAAAGATGCTGATAGCAAAAGTTGAAAAATATTATCAAAAGTACACGAGAGTATGGGAGTCTGATGCATTGTTAAAGGGTATGTATAAGATCTTTAGTTTTATTTTTGTTATTTTGTCTATTCATGGGTTTTCTCTCCTCCAAATTTTTTCCTGTAACAGATAAGTATTTAAAAATTGTATATGTAGAACAAAGTGTAGTAAGGCAATTTCGTAAAATTGCCCGGATTACTGGCTGTCAGTACAGAGATTCTTCCTCACAGTTTTTCTGAGAGAAAGAGATGTCTATAAAATGATCAACCAGTATTCCTGTATATAAGTAATGTATTGTATATTGTGTAATACTTATCTGTGTATGGAGACGTTTCAACTCCGAGTCTGGAGTCGTTGTCAATCGTTTAGTGTTGTTTTCGAGGTTTTTTTCTAAAAAATTTATTGACAAACAATAAATTCAAAATCAAAGCGAAAATTTTTTAGAAAAAAACCTCGAAAACAACACTAAACGATTGACAACGACTCCAGACTCGGAGTTGAAACGTCTCCATACACAGATAAGTATTACACAATATACAATACATTACTTATATACAGGAATACTGGTTGATCATTTTATATTATCTCTTTCTCTCAGAAAAACTGTGAGGAAGAATTTCTGTACAGACAGCCAGTAATCCGGGCAATTTTACGAAATTGCCTTACTACACTTTGTTCTACATATACAATTTTTAAATACTTATCTGTTACAGGAAAAAATTTGGAGGAGAGAAAACCCATGAATAGACAAAACAATTCAAGACCTCCTCAACAATCTTTTCGAAATTATCTATTTTTGTTACCGTTTCATTGTTTGAATAATTAATAAATTAATTCAAATAGGTAATTATAAATATATTTACTAACAATATTTAAATTACAGACTGGATATCACTAGTATTGACAGACGAGAGAGTCTTGCTATGTGTAAATATTGTCAAACAAATTTAAATGCTTACCGAAAAAATTTGGTTGCTCATGGTAATACATTAAAAAGCTGTTGGGACAAATAGAAGTGCAAAACTATGCAGAATATTTTAACTATGTTCACACCCATTAGTTCGGAAAAAAAACAAAATTACAGAATTAAAATTAGTAACTTCCATTACAGAACATTGTTCAGTAGAAGCTGCTAATCTCTTGACAGAACTGTTACCCCAGTTGGATAAAACATCTGAAACCCTGTGTAAAATAAAACTTCATAAGACAAAGTGTGCTATGATAATAAAAAATGTGCTCAGCCCGTGTATTCTAGAAGATCTCATACAAGAACTGGGTGATTCTGTTTACTCCATTATTATTGATGATAGTACCGATGTTTCTGCTTTCAAAATTCTTTGTGTAATAATACGGTTTAAGACGCCAGATGTAAGACCGACATCTAGGATTTTCAAGAGAATCAGTACACAGAGGTTCCGAATCTGGAGCCGTTCCGTGTAATTGCTGTTCTCCCTTAACTCCTAGGACAGAATGTCACGATAACATTTTTCAGGTTACTTCACCTGTCAGAGAATGACACCTCGAAGAGAGTATTCAATACGGTTTAATTCAAAGACTAATAAAAAAATGCTACTACTTTATATAGACTATAAAAGTTCAGTTATTTATAGAAATCTTGTTGAAATAGGTGTGGATGGTGCTAATGTGATGACAGGCAAAAATAAATCTGTGGCTGCAATCTTGAAAAAGATTTGCCTGATCTCTGTATTGTGAAATATGTATCTCACTCATTGCACTTATGTGCAGAAAAGACAACTGAAACACGGCCTAGGTAATTAGAGTTTCTGGTTCGTGAAGTTCACAACTGGTTTGCTTACACTTCGAAACGTACAGAAGACTATACAAATTGTATGAAACGATAAATAATAGCAGTAATGTTAAAAAAGCACATGGACCCAGTGGAACTCGCTGGTTGGCTCGTTTCAGTGCTATAAATACAATATTAGAAAAATTGGTAGAATTAGAACTACTCTTTTCCATTCCCAAAAGTCAAGACAAATGTTACATGACTGATCAGCTACATGAGATTATGAAAAGGGAACCATTCAAGGTTTTTTGATTTTCCTGAGAAACGAATTAAAAACTATTGTTGAATTAAACCTGCTGTTCCAAAATAATCAAGTAGAACCAGCGAAGTTATTTGAAGATTTATTTCTAAATTACAAAAATTTACTTCAAAAGATTGTAGTCCCAACTCAATTAAATAAGATAGTTGATAATGAAATCACCAATTTTGATTTCTATCCATTTTTAAATCACACTTCAATATATTTTGGATATGAATTTGTTTCTGTAGCCCAAAATGTGGATCTAAAAGATTTACCTGATATCAGAGAAAGATGTAAAAATGTCTTAGTTGTTGTGGCTGAACAAATTCAAACAAGATTGCCAGAAAATTTATCAATTTTAAAAATGATCTCAAATATTGATCCAAAACTTCTCAGGTTAAACCTGGTCTACACGAACTACTAACGAACATTTCTCGGACCTGATGTTTATGGTATAAAGCAGAATGTTGAAAAGGAGTCGTTTAAAACAAAAAATAAGAAATGGAGCAATTTGTCTACCACTGAAAAATTCTAAGCTGAAGTCAGTGAGGATACTGATGCACCAGGAAATAAAAGATTTGACAATATAGCCAAATTCGCAACAGCATAGTTCTCCTTACCTTTCTCAAATACAAGTATGGAGTGCGCAGTTTCAATTTATTCAATAATTAAAAATAAGTTGGGAGACAAATTAGCACCATACATGTTGCAGTGCTTAATGATGGTTAGATACAGTGTTTTGTTTAAGTTCTTGAATATCTTTGATATTGAGAACTTATTTTACCTCTTAATTAATGAGTTAAATACTTAACCGACATCTTGTGGTCAAGTTTATTCGCAAACCAACAGTGGCGTGGCTCCGCCAATTGTTTAGTAGGTCGAATTTAAAAAATGTGACTATTTTTTTGAAAATGTTTTGGCGACAATGAGAGTAATATAACATTACATACATATTCTTCATATTGCCATTCCACGACAATAATGCTTTTTGCTTCATTCAGTATTGATAAAATTTTGCATATATTATTTCGAAAAATTGTTGTATAATATTACTTTAAGTTTATAACTATTAAAAGTGTACTTTGTTAAACCATGAGTTTACAAAACTGGCATATTTTATGAAATAAAATGGTACATGCGTGAAATGTGCCCAAAATATGTTAACAATGACAAAGAGATTAATTAAATATTAAATGCAGAGCTTGAAACACTAGTGGATCCAGGGAGGGCTAAGGGTCTGAAGCCCCTCCCCAAATAATCTGAGTTCTATGCGTTTTTAGAATTTATTGTGCTAAAATCAACCTTCAGTGACGTCAAGCCCCCCCCCAAAAAAAAATCCTGGATCCGCCCCTGGCTTGAAACGTTCGTATTTTTAACATATAATAAAAAAACTATAATAAACATTCACTTTGTTCAAATATTTACAGTTGAATAAAAAAATTATCACAAGGTAGCCTAAACTATAATTGTCCTACAGTTCACGGATTCTATGTGGTCAAGATATATAAGAAAATGAATATTGATGGCACATGATTTTTGTAATTGCTTTATTCGTATTTATTTGAAGCATGTTTTTTAAATACTAAAGTTATCTTACTTTTACTACTTTCAATTTTTTAATAACAATCATGGATGAATAATTAAAAACGAATGAAATATAAACTCATTTTGAACATACGTTATCGGTCATTAAAGAAATATGAATAATTATACTTAGAAGGTAGGTACATAAAAAATTGTACTTTTATTCAAATATAGGGTTTCGGATTGTACTTACATTTAAATTTGGCCAGTGCAGTTTACAGTCTCCAAATTACGAAATCACTTTCAATGCTGCTACGAATCACCTTAGGAAACTTAAAAGCTTCTGATTAGACTTTTTTCTAATTAAATATTTTCGATTGCACATTGTAAAATTAAATTCATTGATCTTAACTGTATCATCTCTGAAACTGTATATATCTAGTTTCATTTTTTTGGAGGCTTAGTATTGTTTCTCTGAAAATAATACAAATCGATTCCAATAGTTAAAGACCGCAAGCTGTACACGCATACACTATAACTGTATTAAATTACACAAAATGGACCCCTCAGCGGCCTCGGCCATCACATTCACATATCGCTCGATGTACTCAAGGTCACAGATCACACAAAAGAGAACTCAAGGTAGCCGAGGTGGGCCAAAAGCAGCCAAGGAAAAAGCGCTATAAAGGTTTAGCGACGGCATGGTTGCCAATTCGGTGCATTAAAATTACCGAACCGAGCACTTGAAATTACCGTACCAGCATTAGCCATGTTCATTTCCGTACAGTTAAAAATAATCAATGAAAAAGGTTCAAGCAAACGTATAACTATTAAATTACTTATCTCAAAACTCTTTACATGACTTATTACTGTTAAATGTTATAAGCATAATTTAATGCCACCAAAAATATAAATTAAAATTATTTTATTGAATAAGGGCAACTTCCATTAATACCTAATCACTGTTGGATTATTGGGTATTTCAATATTTTTTGTCATAAATCTAAAGGAACACATTTTTGTCTTTTTAGTTATAGTTAAAATGTTATAGCAGTTTAATTATAAATATTTAAACTGAATACTCGATGTGCCTCAAAAATTGCCAATGAACATCGTTATAATTATAATTCCCTTAAATGTGATAAACAGATGTTTCTTTCAGTTTACTATTAACGTACATACGTGGTACCTACGTCCTCTCGGTATTGCAAAATAGTGTGTCTATTATTTTATTGAAACATGTATTCTACAGAACTGTTTAGCTTCTTTCCTACCATTTTGACTATTGTAGTAATCTATTAAAAAAACAGAAATAACTTAATATGTAAATATACAAACGATCCAGAAATATTATAATTTACCGTTTAGAAATACTGTTACAAAGTAAATTAACAAATATTTTACATAAATAAACTGACATTTTACATAAATAAACTGATATTTTACATAAACAAACATACATTTTACATATTTGTTCTCAATATAATTACATTCTATTAATATAATTGATTATTTTCTGAAAGTTTAGATCTAAAAATATAATATTTTTTATGTACCGTAATGGGTTTGGGCCGGCATAATAAACTTGACCCTACCAAGATCTGTTTTGTTTATTCGTCTTTTCTTTTTCTTTATCTAAAAATAATTGTCATTCTTAAGCTTGCTCCCTTACTAGGAATTTTTATTTTATTATGTCACAAGTCAATGAATTTTTACTAATTATCAATGTTCGATCAGTACTGACAATTATTCGATCATAATTGCTTATTTACTAATTTCGAATTTTTGAAAATGTCATTCACAAACTTGTTTTTTAATCTCTACAGTATTTATATTTCAGAATAATAATTACGTATAGGTACGTGTGCGCAATATATGTCATTTTCATAAATTAACGATATCCATTATTAGTAAATATACATATTTATGATCAAACAGTCGTCAGTAATAATCAATCAAACAATAATTAGTAAAAAAACATCGTTGTGAATACAAAAAATAAAAGTCCCTGTTAAAGAGGCTAGTTTAAGGATGAAAATTTGGAATTATTTATAGACAAACAAAACAAAAACAAATAATTTTTATGATCGAACAGTGAAGAACAAACAACGGACAAATTATTTAAAAGACAAAAACTGAATAAACAATTTTGGGGGTTAAGTTTTATATGCCGTTTGGATCGTATACTATACAAACTGCAAAATTATCGAACGGTTGGCAACACTGAGAGACGATTGTAGTTGATTTCTCCCAGAGTATTGCTAATTGTTACTGTTCGGTAAGCGTATCTCTCTCTCTCTCTCTCTCTCTCTCTTTCGCTGTCCAGTGTCGCCCACACAGAATTAATGTAGAAGACCCCGTTTTAATAATGAGAATTTCCATGAAAGTCCGTAGATGCTCGGTCTTTATTTTTAAGTATTTTAGAAACCCTTGATGATAATAAAACAGTGAATAGAGTTTATATACAATTGCTAGCCCAGCCCAGGTTATTTACAGAAATAATTTTAAAAAAATCGTCTTCAAAAGAATTACAATACACATTTTCAAACACCCAGTGTGATCAATAAATATTTTATTTTTATGTTTCTTTGGGGAATAACACCATAATAGAAATAAAACTACGTATATTGCAGGAATACCAAACGTTTCAAAGTCTATTCTGACTTCGTTGTCAATGGCTTTATATTTATTGATGTAGATTGCAAAATGAAAATTTGATTTATGACAATTAAAATTGACATTGACAACGAAGTCAGAATAGACTTTGAAACGTTTGGTATTCCTGCAATATACGTAGTTTTATTTCTATTGTGGTGTTATTCCCCAAAGAAACATAAAAATAATCAAGAACATGCCACAAACAACGTTTAGAAGACAATAAATATTTTCTTGTCTTGACATTTGTATTTGGAAATTTACACACCTTTATGTGACATTTACTTTGACGTTTCCGGATATTTGCCCTTATTATTCCAATTTTCTGAAATACAATATGTTTTAATGTTACTCTGAAGTTGGTAGACAATGTAACGCGTCTCGAAGTTTCCTTGGACTTCCATCGTCTTGAAGTGGTTGATCTCAAAACGTTTCAATAGCTGTGTGTCTGCTATCGTGATCAAGTGAATGATAGGAAATTCCTAACCTAACCGCTCATGGGCCGCCGGTCATGGTCATTGGGTCTTATCTGGTCCAATCAGCGTCCTCGTACCTGGAGGTTGGTTGCCGGTGTTGTGTAGCGGCAGAGGCCGAAGAAGAGCTCTCCAAATATTTTTAATTTGGACGCTGGGCTCACTAATTATATTTTCGTTCGAGATTATATATGCTGTCTCTATGCATTTTCTTTTGTACCAATGCTCTTCCTTGTTAATTGCTCTAGTCTGGTCCCAGTTGATATTATGGTGTTCGGTCCATGCGTGATTAGCTAGCCTAGACTTCGTTACCTCCGCCCTTTGAGTAGCTGTGCGGTGCTCCTTAATTCTGGTGTCCAGCGGTCGCTTTGTCTCTGCAATGTAAAGATTGCCACATTCACACGGTATGCTGTATATACAGTTCTATGGTATTGCTGGTGCGTCGGGCCTCGTTCTTGTTATCAGGCTCCTCAACGTATTGTTGCTTTTGAAGATCATTCTGATTCCATGGCTGTGTGCAAGTTTCTCCGACAAGCCTTTAGTATACGGTAATATTAGAGTTGCTACCGTGATGTCCTCTTCCTGCCTAGGTGGTTTGTCCAGCCCTTCAAACGCCTTGGTTAATGATCGTTTCCGGATATCCATTCGCCAAAAGGTCTTCCCTAAGATTCACTTGTTCTTCTTTGAGGGCTTCTGGTGTGCTGCAGATATTTTTGGCTCTATGGATTAGTGTTTTGATGATGCCAGTTTTAGTTGCTGTTGGGTGGTTGGAATTGTAGTGAAAGTATAATCTTGTATGCGTAGCCTTCCTGTAGACTGTTGTTTGGATTCCGGTCCTAGTCCTTTGACACTTCTGCTGCTTCTCGTAACTCGTCACTGCATGTTCTTCAAACCATTCCATGTAGATGTTGGCGATGGTTGGTGATAACGGGGAACCCATAGGCAATCCATCTTCTTGCATGAAGAACCGGTCCTTCTCCTCAAAGTAGCAGTTCTTAAGACAACATTCAAGAAAGTTCATGATTGAGTCTATTGGCAGCTCCGTCCTCTCCATCAGGGTTTCGTCTTCAGTAAGTTTCTTTCTCACTATGTTGAGAGATTCGTCTAGTGGTACGTTCGTGAAAAGGTTTTCAACGTCGCAACTTACTAAGCGATGTTCTGGCTCAAGTTCCATGGATCTGATGATTTCGACAAAGTGCTTTGAGTCCTTGACGTGCGATGATGTTTTACCCTCCAAAGGTTGGATGATTGGTAGAAGGAATTTCGATAGTGCTGCCGTTGGTGAGTTGCGCGAACTTGTAATCGGTCTAAGCTTGCCCGTACCGGCTGTACCAGATCCTAAACGAGTGAAAAACGCAATCGCGAACATCAGGGGTAAAAAAAATTGTAAAACTGTGGTAGATTGCACAACCTCCACTAATAAAATAATTTATGTAACAATGCTATATAGGTACCCACTTGCCTAATACGTTATTTTTATTCAAAACCATTTTATTGGAAAGCTTTATATTTGGTTTCACGGTGAACTCAAATTAGTGTCACGAACATAATAAATTGATAATTTTTTTTTTCACTCTAAACACTGACGGTCCATCGGTGACTCCACTAAAAATTAGTTTTTTTATCCCCAGCCAGGCGCAACCTACTCGTTTAGGGCCCCTTTTCGCGCGTTAGACCAAAAAATGGTGGAATTCAATCAATTAACTAAATCCAATCCAGACTTACAATTCTAGCAACCAATTTTGGATATTGCGCAGCGCGAGTGAAAAGATCTAATTTCGCTGCATAACTGTCGCTGTCAGGGGATTCCCTGGAAATAGCAGCTGAAAAATTTCATAGGATTATTTCTGCAATTGAGGAACTATGTGACCAGGAAGCAAATTTAAACACCAGAGGAGATGCACAAAGATTATGCCAGCTGTGTGAAATTTCTCATTTCTTGGTCAAGAATGCTCAGAATGCGTTGCAAAGTAAAGGCGTAAGTATTATTCAAATAACAATGTAATTAGAAGTATTTTCATTAAAGAGAAACGGATGCAACTTGAAGAAGAGGCAATAGATGTTGCTGTACAAAAATCGAAAGAATATAAAATTCATGCATTCTATATCGAACTCGAAACAAGATTAAAGTCCAATCAAGATTCATCGTTTGAGGTTGTGCAGTCAAAGACTTTGCTTTTGGCAAAGACTGAACGGTTTTGCTTTATTAAAATTTACTGACCTTTACGATGAGATATCAGAAACAGAACTTTTAGAAATACCAAGACCGAGAAGATCTCTAAAAGCGGCCAATATTACTGTTTCTAATTGGGTGACTCAAGATTATTTGAAATTCATTGTGGAGTGGGATTTCACAGAATCTCTCTGAATCTAATGCTCGCACTAAAGTTATTTATAATAATATGCGAACCAGTTGCTTCAGGTGAGAGGAGTTTAAGCAAATTAAAATTAATAAAAAATTATTGCGGGCTACAATGACTGAAACCAGATTAAACAATCCTGGAATTGTAACGATAGAACATGAAGTAGTACAAAATAGAAATTTTGTTGACGTCATTTCAAAATAAGTTTTAAAGCTAGAAGGAAAAAAAATATGTCTATACTAACTAAAATTGTTTCACACATCTTTGATTATTCATAAAATATTGGATAAAAATTTGTAATATTTTAATAAAACATAAATTATTATTACTTTTATTTTTTATTTTAACAATTTTGATTGAGTTTTTGGGGTGACACCTTCAATATCCGCAAAGTTGCACTAAGACGCTCGTGATTACTGACAGCTTGTCTCATGTTTGCATCGCTTTTCTGTATTTTAGGTGATACCAGTTTCAATAATTTTAGATACGTGGGTATCATATAATTATGCCAATCTTCTGGATGGAACCTTAATTCCCTTAAACTATTTATATGCGAATACTGGTTTCTCTTTAATAGCCATTTCTTAACCCACATTTTTCTAGGCTTTCTTTTTTTGTTTTGTAGCCGAATCAAAGTTACTGCCACATAGGTAAGGAAAAGAAGTTCATTTTCCATTTTATTAGGCACATATTGAATTATTAGAACACGTGTTTATACTTCAGTTTCAAATAAATAAATGATTGATCGTTACGTACGACCAATCGTTTCGTGTATGAGCGTCAATTTGCGATGCGATCAATCGTCACGATTTTCATCAGATCGATCGTACAGACAAATCGTACCGTATATGGGCCCCATTAGGCTTAGTATAACGAAAGTTGAACAATGTTTATCCATGCGTTTTGGTCAAACAGGTTTATTGTATAGGTAGAGCATGCAAGCTAATATGATAAGTATAAGTAGCAATTAGAGATGTTGAAAAAGTACCTACTCGAGTAGCAATTCAAATGATTACTATGATCACTTTGAATATTTCGGTATTTTCGTACTGTATAGTGATACATATCAATATTAGGTATCGATATTCTAGGGTTCGATACGCGATATTTTGTATCGATTCTCTTCCTTTCGGTATATCGCTGGATCGATCGATTTAAATATCACATAAAGTTAACGAATAGTTGTCATTTAACCGACATATAAAACATTAGGAGGTTTTAATTATAGGGATCTATTTCATGTGAACTTTCGATTGTTATGAGAAACAAAAACAGGAGAATACCAATATTTTCTTGTATAAATATAACAATTCAACTCATAATCGCAAATAGGAGAATGTTTTAATTGTACTCACACATCATCAAATTACACGAAAAGAAAAATTGAATGAAACCACTTTGAGTAACCTCTAGACATCCGAGCAGAAAAGCATCGAGCCTGCTTAAAAAGTTGGGAGCGGATTCCCATAGTGCTACGAACTCGGCAAGTATGACCAAATAGCCAATCATGTAGTTAATCTATCTAGAGCTAAGAAGGATAAAAGCCATTCTATTATAATCAAGAAAGATTTAAAAGCGCTAAACCAATCATCTACACGAGAACAACTATCCGGCCAATTTACTGAAAGGCACTCCAAATCATAAAAAACAGAAAGTCACCTAGTTTCGACAACATATATCCAGAATTCCTTAAACCATCAATATCAATAAATCATTGCCATTCTATAAGTGTCACTAGAAATCGAATAAGTCCACTAACTTCAGGGACCCCATCCTTAGAACAGGCTGGATTCCGGACGAGGCGCAGTTGCAAAGACCAGGTACTTGTGCTAACAATATTTACCGAAAGAGGCTTTGAAGAGTCTTCACAGATCTCAGGGCTGCTTACGATTCGGTCTGGCAAGAGGGGTAAATAAATTTCTTAACGCCACAAGGTGCAACAAGGTAACATTACTGGTAAACAACATGCTTTCCAAAAGAATTCTTCAAATATCCATCACAGCAACGCTGGGCAAACCAAATTTGTTTAATAATGGCCTTACTCAGGGATCAGTGTTGGCGCCACCTCTTCTCAACTTGTATACATTTGACTTCATACTTCAAGTCGTAGATTTATATATGCTGACTACTTAGCTGTCGAAAAACAACATGCCAACATGGGAGACTTAGAAATATCCTTATCTGACGATATGAAAATCCTATCTAGTTCCTTCCATAGATGACGAGTCATACTAAGTATTACGAAAACTGAGGCATGTTGCTTTCACCTTTTCAACGGTAGTATTTTATGCCATAACTAACATCGTACGTACCTTGGTGTTACATTAGATTGCACCCTCTTCTTTAACAAGCATTTAAGAAACTTAGAAGCGAAGCTAAGAAACTGACACAATATCCTGTACAAACAGACGGAATCGACCTGGGCAGCTGAGGCAACACTACGCATACACCAATGAATACAGATATTTAGGTGACATAAAATGCAATAGGAAACCACGTAAGTCATCACGTAAATAATAGTTTATTAAGTCATAACTGAAATAATTTTAACAGGAAACTCGTAGAAGTAAATTGTTTAAGCCTTAAGTAACCGAAAAAATATAGAGTATTTTCAGTTTTAGCTTATAGTGTAAAAAGTAATGATCTGTTCACAATGCTATCAATAGAAAAATTGTAGAGAATCAGCAAATCTTTTTTTGATCGCAGCATTTTTCGTAAAGAAAAGCCGGAAAAACCGATGTAAAGTGAGTGATTTTAAAAAATTCATAACTTGGTTGTAATGACAGCTGGTACCTTAATCTGTCTCCTAGTGATAGCTTATAACGTTGAGATTATTAACGCTTAAGATCGACATTGTACGTTAAATAGATCTTGCAGAATTGCAATGCAAATATTTGTAGAAATATTTTGCAGACGTATCGTATTAACCACGATAGTTCGACAGCGATATGCAAAATATATTTTGAAAGCTTATAAAATGCACTTCACTTCGTATATCTTGGATTTTTGTCATAGTGCCGTAGAATGTATTAATCAATACTGTTTTTTAAATTTGGCTGTTGAGAAAAAAACATATAATACAGTTTACCATAATTTTCATCTCGTGCCACCTTAAGGATCTGTCCATGTGCCTTCACAGCTATTGCCAGTGCACGGCTAGCTGGCTGTCGCATTTAATGCCATGTTTATTATTATTTTAAACCACCTTCTGGGCATTATAGCGAAAATAAGACAGACAAATTGAAGTGAAATTTATAGTAGGGGAGCCCAAGCGGGGATTTCGTAAGTGACTTGAGCTGAGCAGTTTAATATTAAGAGAAATCAAAAAACTCGAGCGCATCAGATTTAAACAATATAAGTTAATTACATGCAGAAAACAAATTCCCTTTAATAATCTGACGGTGTAATCGTGACTTAAACATTTCAGCGAATCACTAAACTGCAAAAAAATCGTTACTTTGAAATACTCGAGCGCAATTTTTTTTTATTTCAAAATAAATAGTGTGAAATTTATAGAAATAGCATAAAATGCCGATTTTCATGAGCCTAAGCATCTAAATTTATCAAAAGAGTGTCGTATGTACAACCGTTAAGAATGATGTATTTCCCGCTAGATGCCTCTCTTGTAGTGGTGGGCACAATCGATTCTAAGAATCGAGTAATCGATTCTTATAAGTAAAATTAATCGTAATCGATTAATAAAAATAATCGAGGTTAGAATCGATTTCTTTCAATAATCGACCCACCTGTTCAGATCTTAGATCATTTACCATCTTGATATAGCCTGTCAAGCATAAAATCGTGGCAACGCTAGAAAGAGAGGGCATTAGAGACAGTAAGAGGCTATTTCACTTAGTGGGTGGAATGAACAACATGCTTTATTGGAAGCAGCTCCCAACCAAGTGAAATAGCCTCTTCCCCCTGTCTCTTAGTCTTACCACGACATTTGTGCACTGCAGGCTATCTCTAGAAAGTAAATGCTCTAAGGTTCAGATAGATTAAAAAAACAGAAAACATAAATAATTGTTAAACATGTGCTCAACAGCTTGTTTATACTTAGAGCATCTAAGGTCTTTTAATAAATCCATAGAAAATATCAGCCTCTAAAATGACAAGTGGCACAGGATAATGTTAAAATATTTGACCTGTGATTGATACAGGGTTTGAAAAATTAAATAGCTGTTTTGTGATCTATGAATTGCACTTTAAATTTAAAATTACGTTAGTAGAACTTGTTAGAACTTATAATACCTTATAATAGAAATTGGGACTAACTGTGAAAATGAGACGGATATTATTATTTTAAATTGTCTTAGGACGTTGAAGCACAATATAATGAAGAGAGTGAAGGTGTCATCCCATGTTTGGAATTATTTCGACTAGAAGCGAAAGCAGAAGACTACGAGAATTATGCGAACCGACCTAAAGAGGGCAGATGTGACTCTGCCGAAACGTCGTCATTTTACCTTCGAACCCGGTAGGGATCAGTTATCAACTACGCGGATGAATTCCCGGAAACCACCTAACACACACACAGATATATATATATATATATATATATATATATATATATATATATATATATATATATATTGCTATATAGTCCGTGGGTTCAATTTTTAAAATTATAACAACTAATATTTACTTTCACTTTTCTAGAACTTTATTTACATTCAAACAGCTGATTCAAAAATACAATAATAATCGGATATAAGCTAGTCGTCGCGGTATCACTCCTGGCGATCGTGGTGTGCTTCTTTTATATCACCAGCGTAGAATTCTCCAGTAGAAATCATCATCGTTCCTTCCGCTGCCGAGTCTTTTCGAGAATCGTATTTTTTATCGTAAAGCGTTTGTTGTCGTGCTGAATGACACAGGGTCGGCTTTGGGTAAATTCCGTAACACTGCTCCCCCTTCAATTCTGATCGTCCCGATCAGAAACATCCCCTCCATGGTAGGGAGCGAGTCGATCTAAGTGAACCACCTTCAATTTAGCCTTGGGGTTTCGACGGATCCGGTAGACGACGTCATTCAGCCTCTTGACCACTTCGTATGGACCATCCCAGGCGGGCGTAAGCTTTGGGGATTTACCCTTGCTCCGTTGGGAATTGTACAGCCAGACTTTGTCCCTCTCCTGGAACCCGACTGAATTGGCCTTGAGGACGTATCGCGTCTTCATCCGGTCACTGGTGGCCAACATCTGCGTTCGGGCTAATTCGTGTATTGCCAGCATGTTATGTCGGAGCTGGTCGGCATAATCGTCGATGTCTTGGGGAGGTTCTTCGGGGGAGCCAAATGCCAAGTCGCATGATAATCGCAGCTCCTTTCCGAATAAGACCCTGGCTTGGGTCAGGCCTGTACTATTATGTACAGCAGAGCGATATGACAACAGGAATAGGGGAATATGCTCATCCCAATCACGCTGGTTATTGCTGACGACCTTGGATAGGTGTTGTTCCAAGGTCCTGTTGAATCTTTCCACCATTCCGTCTGACTGTAGGTGTAATGGTGTTGTTCTCGTTTTCCTGATCCCCAACATCGTGCAGACCTTCTGGAATACATTCGATTCGAAGTTACGCCCCTGGTCTGAATGTAATTCCATCGGGACGCCAAACCGGCTGAATAGTTGTTCTACTAGCACCGTCGCTACCGTGGTTGCCTCTTGGTTGGGTATCGCATATGCCTCAGGCCATTTGCTGAAGTAATCCATTGCGACCAGAATGTATTTGTTCCCCCTCTCAGGCTCGGGAAACGGACCGGCGACATCGATGGCGATTCTCTCAAATGGGACGCCCACATTGTACTGCTGCATTCTGCCCTTGGTCCGGGTCTTCGGGCCCTTACTGGCGGCACATGTGGCACATTTGCGGCACCAAGCTCTGACGTCTTCGAAGTAATTCACCCAGTAGTACCGCTGGCGAACTTTGTCTAGGGTTTTATTCATGCCCAGGTGGCCTCCGGTAATTCCATCATGTACTTCGGTCAGGATGGCTGGTACCTTTTTCTTCGGAACTACCAGTTGGGACTTGATTTCTCGTCCATCAGCGCTTTCCCAAACTCGCTTGAGCATTCCATTGTCTACTCGTAGAGAGTCCCACTGAGCCCATAACGATTTCAGCACGCCGGAGTATCTAGCTACCTCGTCCCATCGTGGCCTGGGTGCCCCTCTCATTTTGAGTGACAAGATTGGTTCGATGTCTGGATCAGCCATTTGGTCCTGAATGCACTGTTCCGTTGTCCAGTCTTCATTGGCCTGCACTCGAATCTGCCTGATGGAGATACCCTCTCGCTGTTCCGTCTTCAGACAATGCTTGCATTCCGCTCTACAGGGTCTTCTGGATAGGGCATCGGTATTATTGTGCAACCGGCCGGCACGGTGTTCCACCTTGAAGTCGTATTGCTGTAATTTCTCCATCCATCTGGCCAGTTGTCCTTCCGGTGTCTTCATGTCCAGCAGCCATTTGAGTGCGGCACGATCTGTTCGGATTAAGAAATGGCGACCATACAGGTATTTATGGAAATGGTCCACAGCCCTTATTATTGCAAGAAGTTCTTTTCTGGTGGCGCAATAATTTCTTTCTGGCTTCGAGAATCCACGGCTGTAGTACTCGATCACCCTCTCTTCACCATCTTGCACCTGGGATAGGACGGTCCCCAAACCTGTGTTGCTGGCGTCGGTGTCTAAGATGAACTTGCCGGACTGTGTAGGAAAGGAAAGATTGGGCTGGAACATAGTGCTGCCTTCAGTCGCCTGAATGATGTTTCGCAATCCTGATTCCAATGGAAGGTCTCTTTATCAGTGGTCTGCCGATGTAGAGGGGCGGCGCTGGTGGCAAATCCCTCAACAAAACGCCGGTAGTATGAACATAGGCCCAAGAAGCTTCGGAGTTCATGTTTGTCTCTTGGAACTGGCCAATCGCGGATGGCTTCTATCTTGTCTTCGTTGGTGCGTATTCTTGACTCGGACACTACGTGGCCCAAAAACTCTACTTCTTTTTGAAACAAGGAACACAATTCTGGAGAATACTTCGCCCAGGTTCTTCAGATGGTCGTCGAATGTCTGGCCCATGACTAGAATGTCGTCGAGGTATACTAAGCACGTCCTCCATGTTAACCTGCTCAGTACATACTCCATTAGCCTCTCAAATGTAGCGGGTGCATTACATAACCCAAAGGGCATGACCGTGAACTGAAACAGCCCTTTATTGGTGGAGAACGCTGTCTTCTCTCTGTCGTTTGCGTGCAGACCAACCTGCCAATATCCACTTTTTAGGTCTAGTGTGGAGAACCAACGGGAGCCTGCTAGTGTGGTCAAAGTGTCATCGATTCGGGGTAGTGGATAGCTGTCTTTCTTCGTGACGTCATTGAGCTTTCTGTAATCCACGCAAAATCGGGTGGTTCCATCCTTCTTTTTAACTAGCACGACGGGAGCAGACCATGGACTGATGGATGGCTCAATAACTCCATTTTGTAACATGGACTCGATGTTTTCCTCGACTGCCTGTTGTTGCCCCAATGGTAGTCGTCTAGGTGGTATTCTGATGGGCTGAGCCTTTCCGGGATCTATTCGATGCTGGATGATGTTGGTGCGACCGGTGGTTCCATTTTTACTGTTAAAAATTTGCCAGTGTTTTGTGATAAATTGCTTGGCTTTTTTCTGGTTCTCTGGTGTCAAGTGTGTTAAGTGGTCAGCAAACTGTTGTAGGAACTCTTTATCGGGCCCTGTCTCCTTCACCGACGTCTGGTACTCTTCTTCGCAATTGATGATGGTCTCTACTGGCTCGAAACAAGCTATCTCTTGACCATTGGTAATTCTGATGTCGTTGTTGGATAAATTCAGAACTCTGATTGGTATATCTCGTCCGGTTTTAACTATAGCCCGTCCAACCAAGTAGTCATGAGCTGAGTGTACGGGCTCCGGGCTCCACCATTCCAACGCAGCTCCCAGGATTGCTGTCTAGCTGCCCATGAATAATCTGTTCCGTTCGACCGGGAATTCTAGCTGAAGACTTTGCCACAATTTTTATGGGCGTGAATGATGTGTTGACGGGCGGTGTCAATACAAATTCCTCATTCAGGAACCGAAGAACATCATATCTCGGGTCGAACATAAATCCATGCTGGCTAATTAGGTCCATTCCCAGTATAAAATCGTCCTCAATATTCGCTACCAGGACCCTATGCCGGATCATGTTGTCCCCTATCTGTAGCACGACATCTGCCTCACCCTGTATGGACATGGACTCGCCGGTGACTGTTCTGAGCTGGATGTTATTGGTAACTGGCCGAATTTCTGATGCTCTCAAAACCCTGGACTTGGCAATGGACACAGCGGCGCCGGTATCGATGGTGATGGTAACTGCTCGCCCGTTGATGGTGCCTCTGATGACTAGGCTGCCGCTATCTCGGCAAAATCCCCGGATGGATAACGTTTTGGGGGCTGGTGGAGGGACAGTCAGCATTCGCCCCCCTATGCTGACTGACTGACGGTCCCTGGACATGTGGCTGTTCTGTTGGTTACCCCTGGTCGGTGATCGTTCAGGTGGCCTCACTCGACAATTACGTTGGAAGTGCCCTGTCCGTCCGCAGCGGTAATATGCCCCTCTGGTGCCAGTTCTTTGTGACCGGTCTAATAATTTGTTCAGACCAGCCAGCAGCGCTTGAAATTGTGACTCTGACTCTTCCTGGTTGAAGGAAACTGCTCGGACCCTCGGCTTGGACATGTTCATGACGGCCTCTACTTCCAAAGCCCGAAGTAGAGCTTCATTACTTTTCTTGACGCCACTCAGTCTTAAATTTCTTTGTACTTCCACATCTCTGATGCCGTTTATGAAACTCTGTGTGGCCAACTGGTCTTTCGTTTCCTCTGGCAGGTCTGGGTAGGACAAGTGAACTAACCGTCTAATTTCTGCTTCGAATTCTTGGAGGCTTTCACCGGATTTTTGGGTTTTTCCACTCAGTTGGACTTGGTATACCTGGCTCAAGCATTGATTGTCGTAACGTTTGTCTAGGATAGCGATGATCTTGTCGAAATTGCCTTGTTCATCGACTGGAATGCTCTGGAGGAGTTCTAGGGCCGGACCTCTTAAGGAAATTACCAGAGATGTGGATTTTTCATGATTATCCCATCCATTAGCTGTAGCCACGGCCTCAAATTGCCGTTTATCCATGGGCCAAGATGAACTGCCGTCGAATGTGGGTGGTTTACTAAAGGAACCTTTGGTACTCACGGTGTTCTGGTATTTTCCTCGCTGTAAGTCCTGTTGCATTTTTTTAATTTCTGTTTCTAGTTTATTTTGGAAGGCACAGATTTTATCTTGTACTTCAGTGTGTACTGTTTGCTTGATGGAACTGATTTGATCTTGAACTGTATCTTGAATTGAACTGATTTCAAATTTTACCTGACTTTGGATGGAATCAAGATCATCTACTTTTGTTTCAAGAGTATTCACGGTATTTTTTATGGTCTTAATGTCATCATTTATCTCTTTTATATCTGACTCAACTATTTGCATTCTTTCATTAACTGTTTCATTAACTTGTTCTACTATTTGCATTAATTGTTCGAATTGCAGTTGTCTTTTCTGTTCAGTTTCGTGTCGATTTAATTCAATTTGATCTTGTTTTTGTTCAAATATTTTAAAATCATTTTGTCGCTGTTCATTCAATTTCGAGAATAATCCCTCTATTAAATTATGTTGTTTTTCTTCCATAGTGGAAACAAGATTTTGTTGTTTTTCTTCCATAGTGGAAACAAGATTTTGTTGTTCGCTTTTCATCGTAGTGACAAGGTTTTCTAATTCTACTTTACGTTTTTCATCAAAAGATTTTACTAACCTTTGTTGAATTTCTTCTTGATGTTGTTTCTTCTTCTTGTCACGTTTTTCTAGAATCTGTGCTATTTTTTCGTCTAGTCCCTCCGTAACCTGTTTGATCATTTTTCTGGTAGTTTCGTCGGTTTTTTCCATACTTCGAGTTTCCATGAATCAAATTACGATTTTAATTGACTTAATCCTTCACTTCTAACACCAAATTGCTATATAGTCCGTGGGTTCAATTTTTAAAATTATAACAACTAATAATTACTTTCACTTTTCTAGAACTTTATTTACATTCAAACAGCTGATTCAAAAATACAATAATAATCCGATATAAGCTAGTCGTCGCGGTATCACTCCTGGCGATCGTGGTGTGCTTCTTTTATATCACCAGCGTAGAATTCTCCAGTAGAAATCATCATCGTTCCTTCCGCTGCCGAGTCTTTTCTTCGAGAATCGTATTTTTTATCGTAAAGCGTTTGTTGTCGTGCTGAATGACACAGGGTCGGCTTTGGGTAAATTCCGTAACAATATATATATATATATATATATATATATATATATATATATATATATGTATGTACGAATTGTTTGAGTAACGGCTGAATTGGCTAACACAATGTAAGAAAGGTTTCGGGAAGCAGCCTTTTTGAGCGATTTTATAAAGAAGTGAAATACACTTTTACTGTGCGAAAGCTTTCGAAATACTTTAATTTCTTCGTCTTTTGACTACAAACAAAATTTATAATTTACTCTAAGTATTTAAGATATTATCTCACATATTATAATTATAAATTTTGTTTGTAGTCAAAAGACTGACGATGAAATTAAAGTATTTCGAAAGCTTTCGCAAAGTAAAACTGTATTTCACTTCTTTATAAAATCGCTCATAAAAGGATGCCTCCCGAAACCTTATATTATATATATATATATATATATATATATATATATATATATATATAATATAGTGGTTAGTTTTAAATTTCTAACTATTCACTCTATGATAATAATCGATTATTACTCGATGCATCGATCTAAACTTAATACATAATCGAGTAATCGATTTGAAAAAATAATCGGTTTTGCCCATCACTACTCTCTTGCCTTCTCACTCTTTCTCTACGTCTTACTCTGTCGCACTACCCCACACTACTTTAGGAGCGGATAATTTTCAGGGTGCTTTCCAACGTTGCCAAACGTTGTTGTTTCACTTCGTGGGTCTGATATTGTATGATCTGTCGGTCTGATGTCTGAGTAGTTAAATTATGACTATGACAACGACATGACATTAGGATTGAGGTTATAGAAATTTACATTAGAGTTGAGAGTTTGAGACTGATCTAGTAATTTGTGAATTATTTCCGTTTTTAAAAGCTATCGAAAATAAATATTAAATTTAAATACTAGTACAGTATGGCTGTCCAGTGTGCTATTTGTAAAAAGGAGTTTTCAACCCAAGGCAATTTGAATAGACATTCTATGGAAGTTCATAATATTAAACTTAAGCCTATTGCCTATCATCAAGCAGTATGGAACTTCAAAGGTTTGGAAAGAAACTGTAGCAGTTCTTTTCAATACAATATAGGGCTTACAGAACATTTGCAGGAGGCCCATCAACTGGTGATTGATACTGAAAATAATTATTTTTCTACATTAAATGGTAAGCGAAAATTTGTAAATATCCCTGGAGGTAATCTAAAGATTGACACAAATAGGGAAAACTTCACACCAGAAATTCAATATGATATGAAGCAAGGCCAAATTTCTTTAAGTGAACACATATCATTAAAAATGTCACAAACATTTTCAAAGTTTCACAATATTGAACAAGATTCAATTGTCAAAGAAGTGCTGCTTACTCAAATTAGTAAACATGTCAATACAATTGATAACCTTATGGAATTAAAAAATAATTCAGCTTTTATTGACGGTACTAATAATAGTGAACCATGCAATAAAAAAATAACAAAACAAGTAAATTTTTTTTCTATCAAGAAAAAAAAGAAATTACACAGTAATGCCATGAAAAAGCCCTCTGTCAGAGAATCCAGAGCCATTGCCAGAAATTTACTAAATCATGGAGCTTCTGGTGTTGATGCAAGACTATATGTGTCAACTTCTGCTTCTGAAGACTATACTTATGTAAAAAAAACTATAGATTAAGACTTCCTTAGAAATTATAGATTTATGGTAAGCTCATGCAATATGTATGTGTGTGTGAAAGAGATGTTATTTCCTGGATTAGATATAATTAAAGTAATTTTTATAGTACAACTGGTATTTTGATTTTTGTTGAAGGTTTTTATATCATTTTAGATAATGTGGCAAACTACAACAGATCTTTGTTTTCATTAAACGTTTGCTTTGTTGAAAAACTGATAGCTTAATTTTAACC
This sequence comes from Octodonta nipae, assembly GCA_034190945.1. NCBI lineage: Eukaryota > Metazoa > Arthropoda > Insecta > Coleoptera > Chrysomelidae > Octodonta > Octodonta nipae. The sequence goes on from CM067217.1 coordinate 31,374,493, forward strand.
ACATACTTGCGATCAAGTTTCTTTTAATTAATAATTCCAAAACTATCAGTTTCTTTTACTTTATAATTCCCAAACTTTAAATATCAGTCAGTCAAGACAAGTTGAATTTCGTTAGTACTATTAGCAAGTTAAAAAATAAGAACATTTGTTGAGCTGCTAGCTAACAAGTACGAAATATGATTCAAATTACCCGCCAAGAGCAAACACGTACATGTGGCAACGTTGGAATAAAGACTAAAAATTATCCGCTCCTCACTACTTTGTGCCGCTATATTGATGCCCTAGCTGATCACAACAATTCGTCCGGTGTTTATCTGCGTACAACGCTCTAGTTTGTTTATTGTATTTTTACAAGTGTTTTATGAAATAAATGTAGTGAATTTGATCTAATTTTTGCGAAAATGAGTGTAGATAATGAAAATAAAAAAATATTTATTTATTTTATTATTATTTATTTATACGGTCTAAGAAAATTATCTGATGTTAATAGAGCTAGAAGTGAAATTTTCAACAGGACATATAAAGTTACTGATACTACACAACCTTTCTCATTACATGTTCGTAATTACGATGCTTGTAACTTACCACCTTGGCAATCAGAGCTTCGACAGCATTTATTACGAACAAAATATATAGCATGTCCGTGGAGAAATGCTCACTATTGTGTTATCAGTGACATGTCACCAATAGACTTTGGGTGGAAAAATGTTGAAGGGAAATTAGAGATGGTTTGGTTTTACTGGAAATCAGCTACCAGAAGCTTATGAAGATATTGTTGTTACACCTGAGATTTTAGGAAATATTCCGGCTTCTGCCGATTCTGGTAAGTTTTTAACGCTGTAATAATATCACGAAAAATAAATAAAAGATTTTTAAGATCATAAATATTTATTGTTACAGATATGCAAGATGTCGATGAAAATGATCAATCTGATTTAAACTTTGGATACGAGGATAATTCAACGGATGACGAAGATTGAATATAAAACGATATGAATATATTTTTTATAACATATTGCCTCTGATTAATGATCTAATTTATAATACATAAAAAAAATTTAAAATTAAAAAAATAATTTATTTTTGTCAGATTAAAAAAAATCCTCCAGCAAATCATCAGATTAAGAGTTTACACTGCTAGAATGTCGAGCTGAACCACCTGTAAAAAATTCTGACGCGCACGAGTATTTCAAGGCCATGATTTTTTTGCCTTTTGAAAAATCGATATATACTTTTGGTCACGTCTAAATCGTCAGTCTTAGTAATAGAATACTTTTTATAGTTAACTTAACCCCTTTTTTAAATAGCTGACGAATCCGAGAAAAAACATTTTTTCCCCAACTTCTACCTCGTAATACGGCTACCTGCAACTAGCAATTCGTCAGACTAATATTTCTCTGTAATCAGGAGTTCGTAATTTTTTTGTAACGAGGTTTTTTACATTTTTAAAAATTTACACACGCTTCCCCCACCACTAAACAGGTATAAATCACATAAACTTTTCATTTCTTTAGCATATAATCTTCGCGATCTGATAGGTTTATAATGCGCTGGAGTAACAACGCATTTAGCCCTCTGGGCTCCCCTACTATTATGAACTTTCAAAATATCTTTAGTATATCCCGGTCGGATTAGTCTCGTTAATACGGTGGGATGTGCAAAATAGCTCTCTAAATTATTCAAAATCTACTTATTTAATAGTATCCATCGTGAGCCCATATAAACTTAATATCATAAACTATCGTTTTGACGATGACTAATATTCCAGTATTAGTTATCAGATAGTTATAAATTTTTGAAAAAAATCCACTTTTGACTTTTTCTGAGTTAACTCGCTGAGTTTAATCAATTTCTTCAACTCTATAAAACTGAATCTATAATCGATTACTCCAAAATTGAAATATTCAACTCTCAACTTTTAGACAAGTCCCATAAGCCGGTAGTTACGTTCTTTTGGCAAAATAAAACTAATGACTTACGCTTTGAAATGATTGAAGTTTTTTTCGAAAAAGAACCCGATTTCTGTAACCGCACTCAACAGTAAAACTGTCAGGCATAAAAAGTAATTAGTTGCACTTTTACCCTATGACCGTGAAACTGTCGTATCACATCTTTTTAAAATAATTTAAAACAATCAAGATCAATTCAACAACTCTGAAACATACTCTATAGAAAATAACGTTGAACTTCCTATTCTTGAAATGTTATCCTTCATTCTCTCAGATAAAGACATCAAACTCAAAATTTGCCCAAACATTGTGACAACCCCTGCAGAAGACGAAATTCCTGTTATAATAGAACAATACCACTGTGGTAACTACAACCTCCATAGTGGCATTAACGAAACCATCAGACGTATTAGGGATAAATATAATTGGACCAGCTTAACAAAGTGCACCTTTTGTTATTACGGAAACACCCAAGACTCCCTTTAAACGTATTAACATTGACATCTTCGAATATCCAACTCGAGATCATGCACTGACTATTAAGGACGAAATCATAAAATTTACGCAAGCTTCAACTGTCGTAAATAGTCTTCTGATTTTTTTTGCAACATTATGGTACTCCACTTCGCATCCATTGTGACTATGGACTTGAATTCGATAACACCTTGATGAGAGATTTATGTTAACTATATGAAAGATTTCATGCGGCAGAAATCATAATAAGCAAATACAGTACAACACCCTGACGAACTTCCATTTAACGTCCTCCTTATGCCATTATCTGTTACAACAATACGAAAAACATAACCACTGGTTTCACGCCCTACGAACTTATATTTAGGCACACTTCTACCCTTCTAGTAAGCCCCCAGAAACCCTGTACATTAAGGAAAAACTTATTTCAAAATATGTGAGAGAGTTTAATAACAGAATGGACTATTATTACAGATTCGCTTGTGCTAAAACTGAACGACAAAAAGAAAGATCTAAACCCGATTACAAAGTGGGCGATAAAGTTTATGTAAAAGAGTCGCAAATCAAAAACAAAATCAACGGAGCATGCTGTGCACATGCCCCAGAAAATGTTCTGTCTGATTATTTCTTGTTTTACATCTGTGAATAATATGCTTAGAATAATTTGCTACGTTTATTACTTAATTAACGTTCTTATTAAGAAAGGAACCATGGTTGCTACTTACGTTAGAAGAACGAACCATGAAGAAATAAAAGCCGCATAAATGCGCACCAAGTCAGCAGAAAAAAACGGCATACCTCACCCCACAATAAAATGTCACTTAAAAGGAAGACGTGGGTCACAATCAAATTCATTTGGCATAATCAATACCTTACCAATCCTATATGAAAAACGGCTAGTCGAATGACTATTAAAAATGGAGAAGTATGGGTTTGAGGTATAGAGGAAAGAGGTGCAAGAATTGGTTGGGCAATTAAAATGAGAATCAAATTAAAACTCAATTCAAAAACGGCGTCACTGGAGAGGAGTTCTTTGAGATTCGCAATGAGGCATAAACTGTCAAAAAAAGCTCAGAGCGTAGAAATCGCTAGAAAAAAAAAATTTTTGCAATCCATTTACAATGAACGAATTCTTTAATTGTTAGAAAATACCATAAAGGAGTTAAGCATAGAAGACGAACCATGGAGAATTTGGAATTTGGATGAATGTAGTTTTTGCATCGATCTTGCAAAAACAAAGGTAGTTGGCGGTATGTTCCTTGCACTCGCACTGTCAGTGCATCAGAAAATAGTGGTCATTCTACTCACTTAACCATCAGATTGATAGAGATAGTTTCTCAAGAAAATGTTACAATTCAAAAATTACCGCTTCATACAAGTCATTTTCTACAACCATTGGATTTAAGAGTTTTTAAATTAAACAGTTGAAAACTTGTTGGAACGCAAAACTAGTAAAATGGCAAATACAAAATATCTGTGTAAGGCTTCTAAAAAAAGAATTTTCTAAGATGATTGGAGAGGTTTGGAGTGATTTGAACCCAAACATAATTATGAATGGATTTAAAAAAGCTGACTCCTATCCATTACCGAGGAATATTGTTCCAAATTCAATTTATAACGCAAAAAAGTTAATTTTCCACAAATAGCTAAAGACCCAATGATAAAAATAATGGAAGAAGATACTTTGCATCCACCCATAATATTAGAAATTGCTCCTCAACATTCAGTGAACGTAGTGCTTGATATTTTTGATGAGCCACCAGAACAAAAAAAGAAACTGAAGAAACATCTTCAGAAAAATTAAATCAATCTTCTACAAATAGAGAACTTGGCTCATCATTGATACCATAAAAAATAAAAACCTTTGAAGAACTACTTTTGGATACTATCTATTATATATATATATATATATATATATATATATATATATATATATATATATATATATATATAGGCAAAGACAAAACGATTAGGTACCATTTTCTCCTCTCTCAACCGATTTTCTTCATTTTTGTTTTGTTTAGTAGCTATTGACGACATTCAGTGCAGAATGCTAATATTAATTTATAATATTGGTTCATTCATTAAATGAAATATAATAAAAATTCATTATTTACGTCCATATTGTCAACGCCAAACAACTGATAGTGCCGCCGCCGACAGACCGTCAAAACTCAAAACATTGAGTAATTATATATAGAGGGACCGATCGTTAGATGCTGTTATATACTTCTGGAAGTGGCATGCAAGCGTTGTTATGGTTTAGTGGTAAAATAGATGTGAATTTAATTATTGGATTAATATATTATCACAACCTTCCCAAAGATATTGTGTAAAAAAACTCTCAGACAGCAGACAATAGAGAATGTATTAAAATTTAAGTTCTCCTAGGGTTGTTGGTCCTCTCTTTACTTTAATTTTCCCGAACTTGATTGAAACCGCAAATGACGAAAACCTTTAGGTTGCAAAGAACAATCTTCCAATTATTATACCGAATATTTTGCCAGGAGCAGTTCCAGCCAAAAATTTGGAAGGTCATTCATTTCTCAAAAATATTTCGAATACCGATATTTGTGATTACATTTTTATTTTCTTTTTATTTCAATAGATTTGTCAATATGAGTGAACAATTTTGGTCATTACATCCACTTCTCCGATTACTCCACAACTTTGTTTCATATAAAAACATACATTTACAATTTCATGAAATAGGGACGAATTTCGACCACTGGGCGACCACTGGTAAAAGCAAATGTGCTCAATGTGCTTAAAAAAAAAGAGAGTCGAAGTCATCACATCAGAAGAGGTGAAGAGCAGATTGGTTGCCGAAAAAAATGGAAAATGACAATACCGTTTTAGAAGAAATTGCCACTAAGAAGAAAGAGTACATCCAGTGCATACCTTGCAACAGTGGGTATGTGGAACATGCAACAAAGGTTCCAAAAAAACAACGATATGAATGTGAACGTTGTCTGAATTGGTATTATTGGGTCACATTTGACCCCGCACACTTTTACGCGCATATATTTCGGTAATTAAACGCAATACATTTTTGAGACTGCTGGTATTCCTCGAGCGTCTGACATACTTACGGTACTGTTCACGCTTCAATTGCCATTTGCTCTTTACCGGGCAAAAATAAATATAAGTAATCAAAGAATCATCCTGCAAGTGCTAGAACAAGTGCTGAAAACAAAGTTCTTCATCTTCCGTGGCTGAAAGAACCTGCTGCTAACAACACACCCACTACACTTTATGAAGCATGGTGACTGATAATATACTTGATTTAATTGAAGTGCACCCTAATCGCAAAATGACCGACGAATCTCATAAGTATGGAGATACTGCTACTTTCGTAGATCATACAGACAAAGTTGAAATAAAAGCATTGTTGGACTTACTGCATCTCCGAAGATGCAGACAATTTGTGAGCTAATGATGGCACGGGACGAGACATCTTTCCTACTTATGGTAATACGTATTGTTGATGCCGATACAAGACAAGTTAGAAAAACTGGTGGCGATAAGTTAGCTCCAATATCAGAAATTTTCCAGAACTTTATAGAAAACTTCAAAAATAATTACAATAGCTATAGATACGTGACTGTTGATGAAATGTTGGTGGGGTTCAGGGGTAAATGTGGCTTCCGTGTATATATAAAAAGCAAGCCACAACGATATGGCCTAAAAATTTTACGCCTCTGTGATTCAAAAACCCACCATCGGCGTTTGTATACACTGGCAAAAATCCAAATGTTTTGAATCCTAGACATCTTTCTATACCTACGCTGACTGTTTTGGAACTGATCACACCTATAGCAGGTACTAATAGAAACGTCCCAGGCGACAACTGGTTTACATCCTTGGAGCTCTACATGAATTGAAAAAATATAAATTGACAAATGTTGGGCCATTAGAAGAAACAAGCGGGAAGTTCTTAAAGAATTCTTGGCTAATCGACTGGGTGGAGTCAATTCGTCAGTATTTGGATTTACGAGAGATAATACCTTAGTTACTTACGTTAAAAATTATTGAATGTTATAATTAAACAAAAAGTGGGGTGGATTCCCTTGATAAAAAATGTGCAGTGTTTTCATGTAATCACAAAACCAGGCGATGACCACTTGAATTATTGAATATAACCAGTGTAAACAGTCATGTTAAGTATTGCAGTGAGAAATTTGAAAATCATTTATTAAACTTGGGCCTGTTTTTAATCGACGAACATATGAGGAGACGATATGACAGTCAACATCTACCTAGGGAGTTAAGGCAAAAAACTAAAGACCAAGCAGTCGAGCACCACTCAGTCTAGCGAGACGAGCCGCCACTGAAAATGATACGATGTAAGAACTGTCCATCTTCAATTGACAAAAAACATTTTACGTAATGTAGAACATGCAAGAAAACATTTTGCAAGCCTCATTTGCATCAAAAAACTGTTTGTATTGAATGTAAAGATTTATAAGTAGTCTTATAGCTATCATATTTGTTCCTGAAAAGCCCTCGTTAAATTTTTGTTCGGGCATTTTTGCAATTTTTTTTATTTTTCCAGTTTGTTTGGATCATGTTTTATTCTCTATTTTGATCGTGTTTATGGCAAGAGAAAAATGATTTTGCAACAAACGTTAAATGATGTTTTTTTAATATATATTTTTTATTCTCAGGTTTATGCATTTAAAAATTTGAATACACTCCAGTAACAAAATAAAATACAGTTAGCCAAAAAAGTGTATTCTCCCCTCTTAAATTAGGGCTGGGTCCAAACTGACCCAACAATACCAGCTATGTAGCCTGGAAATCACCATACCAGTTCAGGGTTAAATTTAATATTGTAGCATTTCGATTAACATATTTTAAATTTTTTTAAATAAGGACTTTATTTCACTAATTCCTTTGTATTTATTTATGAATTTTGTTTATTAGTTTTACTCCAAAGCTAAACAAAATATCTGAATGCGGTAAAAAGCATTTTACAGCAAATATTTCAGTAGTTATGCTCTTGCCTCGTAGGATATAAGGTTTCAAATCAGTTTTAATAGTCCGTAATGCACTTGCCCCATTTTCGGGATTTTTTTACAGTTTTCTTGAAAATAATAAAAGATACAAGTGAGATTGGCGTTATTGTATTCGTTAATTTCAATAAATGTCAATTTATTATAAAGCAAATAAAAGATATTAGGGTTGAATGTCAAACTTACTAAAAACTTACCCCTTAGCGCAATGTTGTATCTTAAAATTGTCCGGCAAATGGGAGACTGTTGGACAATAAAGCAATTATTATTATTATACACTATGGAATGAGTGGTCAGTCAGTCAATGGAAAAAGACTTAAAAATGATATTTTTGAGAAATATTTTGATCGCTGTGCTGCTGCTTTAGTCCCGTACAATATTGATTTATATCAAGTCGTAACCAGCACTGATCGCTCGGTGTTGGCAGATATTAAAAATTGTTTCGCTGCAATAACAGCTACTCAAGTTGATCTAACAGAGATCTTGAAATCCATGAAAGAAACTCCAGATAGGTTTGCTGCTCATTTTATGGGCGAAGTTGGTGAGCAATGCAAATTGACTGTTTAAGCAAATGTATTTAGTCTTAACTGCTAATATATGAGTGAAGCTTTAAGAGTGTAAAAAATAAAGTATAGAGATAATCTCTTTAAAGGTAAAAAATGGTTAATCTTAATTTCCGGCAAAACTACAAGTCCAATGGAAAAAAGTTAAATGGTTGTAGGTAATCAAAATTTCTATAACTTTAAATTAAAATATTTAAATTCATATCTTTTTTATCCATAGTTTTTTAACCATTGACAACGGGGTCTGACCTAGACCCCGAAACGTTTTGAATATACAGCAATTTTCTTAACTGTGGTGTTATTTCCCAAGAAGTACTTAGACAGTGTAACATATCAGTTATCTTTACTTTTAAACCTCTATATTTACGGCTTGTTAGGTTCAAGTATTATTAAAGCTAATAAGGGTAAAATTCCCACAAATAAATGTTATAGGTATTTAATGTCATATATTGTGTCAATAAGGTTTTCGTCATATAGTCACGTCTTACAGTGTGTTATTGTTTTTTAATTATTTTGTCTGTTCGTTTTTCATCAAATAAAACGAAATTTGTGTTATTCCTTAGTTAGTCAAAAGATAATAAAATTGCGAAGATAATCCAACAGTTAAGAGTGTAAATACAACATCTGTACAACACATGTGTCTCCGCCAGTTCTCCACTTAAATTAAGTATTGACTTCTCAGGTGCAACAGGGTAAAAAAATATTTAATAATAAGTTAATAAACAATATCGAGTGAAATTGTAGTGAATATAAACTTCGGACATTACATTGTACACTAATTCATGACATGAGTAAAGATGGACAGGGATGTACAGCCGCCTGATATAAATTCTAACAAATCTCACCAAAGTAAGGGAAATACTAAGAACATTTTGGTTGTGTGCTTGATATGCGAACAAATATTTAAATCAAGTGACAAACATAATAAAATAAAGCCTATTACTCAAACTTTTGCAATATGTAATAATCACAAGAACATAAACCAGAGTAAAGAAGAAATAGATCTAAATGAACACACTAAACTATTAATTGCTGAGATCAAACTAAATGAAAGTAAAAAATATGAGGAAATGTAATGAAATGGAACAGTTTTTATCGAAAACTCAGACAGAAAACTTAACATCTTTGAAAAATAGCGACAAGGATATAACAGCAGTTGTTACAGAAAACAGATTATTAAGGCAAATCAATGACGAACTTAAAGAAAAAAATCAATTACTTAAAAATACTATTGAAATAATGAAAAATAATGGACCGACATATGCACAAATAACTTCAACAGAGCCAAAAAAGCAAATTAAAACACCTGATATAAAGATAATTAAAAACTCAAAATCAATAAGTGATGACGAAGCTATTAAAAATCTCAATAATGTACTACAAAAATATATAGTTGTACCATTTAAGAAAGTTATTAATACCAAAAACAATGTTTCTATAGTAAAATGTTTACATCCTGATGATGTACCTAGAACATGCGACATCCTCAAAAATAAACTGGGAGACAATTATGATGTTAAAATTCAACAACTAACTAAGCCACAGATCAAAATATTAGGAATATCAAGATATCTCGATAAAAAGGATATAGAAGATGACTTAAATGATAGAAACTTCTATAAATATAATACCAAATGTACTTGTATTACATACGTTTAATGGTGCAAATCATAACCAAGGAGCAATAGTTGAACTTACAGCTGATCTCTATACTCATGTTGTGAATAATAAATATAACATATACATTGGATACCAGTGTGTTAGAGCGTTTGATGTCATAAATGTGTCGCTATGTCTACAGTGTGCAAGATATAATCACAGCAGGAAAAAATGTAATAACAAGCCAAAATGTATTCTATGTGCTGGTGACCACAGCTCAGATGAGTGCCATCAGATAATTAAAGCATGCGCGAACTGTATATATGCAAACCAAAAATACGGTACAAATTATAATGTGAATCATACAGCTAGTGACGTCCAAGAATGTGAAATACTTAAAAAGAAAGTTTCTGTATATATTACCAATACTGACTACCCTGTCCAACCAGTATTACCAAAATATATTGGTCCTCACATGTCAACCAAGATGAAAGCAAAGTGTATAGGTGAAGACGATGGAAGAAACCAAGTAAAACCGGTAACTCACAGAAAACCTCCTAGTTTACCAAGACCATCAAATATACAAACAAGAAGTAATAGAGAAGCCAATCAACGTAAATAGTTTATATCTTTATTCTTTTATTAAATTCATGGAGCAAAATATAGACCTAATAGAAAAAAATTTTAGCAAAATTTGTACAAAAAGAAAAATAATTTAACAATCTCGATACTCTCAATAAGTATATTACATCGCACAATGAATTTATTGCTTATGTAAATATTCGAAGCTTAAATGCTAATTATAATAAATTACAAGTATTTATTGAGAGTTTAGAGACTAAGCCATAAATTGTTATTTGTGCTGAAACTCACATACTTGATCATTACATGCACTTTACTTTATCTGGATACAAAATTTATTATAATAAGAGAAAGATCAATAGGAATGATGGAGTTGTGATGTATATAAGGGATGAAGTTAATGAAACTACAGAGATTATAAATATTGGCCAGCTTTGTATTCTTAATTTTATTATACAAATTAATGATACAAATAAATTGATTATTCCATCATTATATAGATCACACGAACTCTCTAAAACTGAGTTCATTACAAATTTAAAAAGTTTTCTTCAAAATATGAAAAAATATAAAAATCACCTTATAATTGGTGACTTTAATATAGATCTAATGAAACTGGACAATATTAGCCAAGAACATCTAAACAGTTTACTTGAAAAAGGTTTTTATCCAGGCTTCCAAACCATCACAAGACCATCAATTGATGATTGTAATATAGGATCATGTATTGACAATATTTTTATCAAAACTAATTCACTTGCAATTACAACTTTCAAACATACAATGTCTTTTACTGACCATTTTCCACTGTTCGTTTCTTTGGACAAAATTGTTAAGGCCTCACCTAATAAACCTTGTAATCGCATAAACTATACCAAACTTGGAAAACTCGCAGAAAATGTAAACTGGTCATCAATAATGTCAATGGATGATCCCAATATTGCTACTAATGAACTTATATGCATGATAAAGAATTGTATTGAATTAACTACATATAATCGAGATAAATCAAAAATTAATTACAAATCTACACCAAGAAGCAACTGGATTACTACTGGAATTATAAATTCTTGCAAAACAAAAGAGTCACTTTACCTGATATATAAGAAAGAACCAAAAAATGAAATAATAAAAGTCACATACAAAAATTATGTTAAATTATTAGGCAAAATAATAAATGAAATTAAGTTAATGTATGATCGTGAACAAATTATAAAAAATAGCAATGATACCAAAAAATTATGGAAATATATCAACCAAAAGCTTGGTAAATGTAGTAACAAACATAACAACGTTAACTACATATATGATGAAAACAAACGTAAAATTAAAGATCCAGATGAAAGAGCAAATACCATGAATTCATATTTTTGTAATGTTGGATCTAGCCTTAGCAAAAGAAATCAAAATTCCACAAAATGAGGACATTAAATTACCCACAACGATCACCAATACTGTTTTTTTAGCACCCACAAACTATTATGAAGTAACAAATATTATAGGAAATTTGAAATTAATAAAATGATGGGGTTGATAATATAGATGCAAAAACTCTAATAGTGTTATCTATACATATAGCACTACCACTTGCTCACATCATAATTTAAGTATACAGAAAGCAATTTGGCCTGGGGCACTCAAACTAGCTGATGTTACACCAATCTATAAGGTTAATAATAGGGACAATATTGCAAATTATAGACCAATATCCTTGATATCAAACCTAGCAAAAATTTTTGAAAAAATTATCTACCACAGACTACTCGATTTCATTAAAAAGAATAAAATCTTATCAAAAATGCAATATGGCTTCATGAAAAATACTGGTACAAAAGATGCTCTAAATTTTATTACCAACACAATTTATGAAAAATTGATAAAAGTGAACCTATTGCTATTACATTCCTTGACCTAGCCAAAGCTTTTGATACTGTTAACCATTCAATATTATTAGATAAATTATACAGATATGGAATTAGAGGAAGTGCGTTCAAACTCATTTCTAGCTACCTGACAAGTAGATATCAGTGAGTAAAAATAAATGACACTGTAAGTGGTTTCAGTGAAATTATAACAGGTGTTCCACAAGGTACCATCTTGGGTCCCCTACTATTTATTTTATATATAAATGACCTACTAGTTGATATACCAGAGGGAATTATATTATCTTTTGCTGATGATACGGCTGTGATATCAACAGGAAAAACATGGAATGCAGTCGAAACGCAAATGAATTACTACCTTAATTTGATAAATAAATGGCTTGCTTTAAACAAATTGTCTCTAAATGTTGATAAAACGGTTTTCATGACATTCGGAAACTACTGCAATAGTGTACCCCGCCATATAAATATTAAGATAAATACCAAAAAAATAAGAAGGGTGGAAAGTTGTAAATACTTAGGAATTTGTTTTGACTATAGAATGAGATGGGAGACGCATGTTGAATATTTAATAAATAAAACAAAATACTTAGTCTTGATATTTAGGAAAATGGCCAAAATTATGTTGAGAGACTCGCTGATAATGTTATAGTATGCACTTTTTCATAGTATTTTCAGCTATGGTAACATAGCTTGGGGAAGGATTTATTCAACTAAACAAGTTTTATTACAACGTTTACAAAATAAACTGCTGAAAATTATAGATAAAAAAACAAACGTTTATGGAAAAAAAAACACTAAATCTGAATCAAATCTTTGCTTTTGAGTCTCTTAAATACTATTATGACACGTTTAAAAATAAATTTATAAAATCCAACAGTTCTACAAGAAATAGAAGTATTATGATTCCAAAAAGAAATACAACTATAAGCAGTAAAAATAGTTATGTTAAAGCTATTAATGTTTTCAACAGCCTACCAAATGATTTGAAAACTCTAGAAAACCTTAACACTGTCAAAAAGAAAATAAAACCATGGATCTTGGCTAATATTTAAAATTTCAAATAGCAGGATAGTAAATTATATAGGGAGAAATCGATATAAGTTCTAATTCTTTAAAGTATGTATTAGTATCACATAATTATTTCAACAACACTAAATTTATAGGATATTAGTAATAAGATTTTATAGGAAATTAAGGTTAGAGTTAAGATTATCAGACCGGCGAACAGGTAACTGAGTTTACCTCTGCAGGGTTTATTATATTATACCTAATGTATAAGTATTGTAAACATTCTGATGAATAAAATAAATCCTAAGTGATAAGATATGTACTTTTTAATGTTACTAGTTTCCGGGAAAAATATTTACACATTACAGTTAGAATTGATATTATTTTCAGTTGTTAAATTTTTGTAACATCGGGCACTTATGTACACTTTTTATATTATTTAATTTTCACAACTTTACATTAGATTTCAAATTATTTTCTTTATAACGTATTATTGTTAAATATTTATTGTAATATTTGATTTTTTTTGTTATTAAATAGAAAGTACTGCAACGAAAAGAACGAAAAATGACTAACCCAGCACGAGTTCAGATCAGAAATTGGTCAGTGCTTATGTAATGAGTGTAATTATTCAAAAAGAAAAAGACGACCATCGAATGAAAGTATAGAAAAACTTGTTCAAGGAGAAAAGAGAAAAACAGCACTACAAGCTATATCCCACCAAAAGACCTCAGAATTGACTCAGTTGCTCACTGGCCTATATATGATACGGCGAGACAAAGATGTAAATTTCCTACATGTAAATCTGTATTCTTTTGTCAAATTTCATTGTAATTAAAATATCAACCATAAGTGCGCAATGTAACAGATATGTTACAATATTATTTTTTGTCAAATTAACGTTTTTTTAAATACATAATTTTTTAAATCATTTTATTCTTAATCTACAATAAATTTTACATGAAAAAACATTTTTTTCAGTGAAAAATGGCGCAGTCTAGGGTTAAAATAAATAAGCATTCACGCATATAATTTAAAGAAGAATTTAATACATTTGATATCATGTCCGCGACCCGGCCATCGGGCTATACTTGTGATGAAATGAATACATTGGTGGTTATAGCGTGGTAAGAGAAGATGATATAGCAATCAGACACGTGGTGGTGGCGTTCTTTTATATGTGCACATTTCTATCGAATTTCGAGTTTTGCGTAATGCTGATTATTCTTGACAACCTAGGATAGAATTTAGTTTAAATGGGATTCTAAATATTATAGTGGTAGCCTACAGGCCACCTGAATACGTCAATTTGCGTGAATTTGTGCATGAATTCCAACAGAACATGCGTTAAGCACCTGCTAGTCTGTGATAATCTGGTATACTTTTCTGACTTTTCGTAATGTTAACAGTTTCTTGCACTTTTAAATACATATAACCTTAATTATAACCAGACGTGGACCTTATATTGGTTCTCTTACAGATACTTATTACATTCTCAAACTCGCTTTAGCCATTACTAGTATTATAAACTCAAATATTATGCTATAGGATCATCTTTTTCTACACTGTTGTTATTTGTAATTTCTGTTTAACTATTTTGTGTATCTTTCTCTTGAATTCGACCTATGACTAGGTTTTTTTCGACTTCTTCTTCCGATGAAACGAAGCTAAATATTGACGTTGTATGTATAAGATTAGTTGTAATCCATTGACATAAACATTTAAAAGATAAACAGCGCCATCTATAATATTTTTGAGTAACAACATTACAGAACTTATCTGTTCATGTAAGTCCGGCGCTAGTTATTCCTGCGATAAAATGTAGCCTATATTTTAAGTTAGACCTCTAGCAATACATCCGTGAAAACTGCATTCAATTCTATGGTATATTTGTTATGTGATGCCTGTACAAATGTACAGACCGACAGACAGACAAAATATTGAAAAACTGGTGTTTGGGATTCTATTGCTATAATAATCTCCAAATTAGTTTTTCTTCAATCTCTAGAATATGCAGATATCAGGCTGTTACAATTTTATGACTTGTATATGTAGAAGAATTTTATAAGCATTGGTGTCAAAGTTCGGTACGACTATCATTTCTTAACTAAGTCAGGAATAGGTAAGCTACACCCATTTTTTGTCATATACCATGACTAGAACTATGATATCACGTGAAGATATATACAGGGTGTAAACGATTTGCGTGCATAAATTTTGAGGAATGACAGTTAAGGTAAAAACAAATCACAAATCTTAGAGCATTTTTACAAAAAGCTATAGTTTTGTCAAAAAAATGGAAAAGTAGCAAATTTTACTCCCCTTTTTTACAGTCAACTACACATAATTTTGCTTGCAAAATGCTTGTAAAGCTTGATATATAAATTCTAAACAGTTTCTATGCCTTCACTAATCTCAATTTCATTAAAAAAACATTTTTTCAGTTTTAAAATTAAATGAAAACTCGACCTAAATCTACCAAGAAGATATGGCAACGTGGCTCATCGCATAAGCAGCTGTTTATAAAGTTTGACCGTAGTTTTTTCAATTTTCAACGTCGTGTTTGTTTCCCAATATGTTATACAGAAAAACTGGCTAAAGACGTGTAGTTTGTGCATTTGTGCAGTAATGCATTTGAATATCTGTTGTGATAATTTTGAAATTTATTTGTTGTGTATGTAGGTACTTTATTATGCAACACAAAAAATATGAATTAATTAATTAGTTTGAAAATATGCAATTTAAAATAGGTACTCAAGAGATCTTTTGAATTATTTTGTGAAATGTTATTTCTAAATGACAAGCAAAATGCTTTTTGTTCCTGTGTTCTTTAACTTAATACATGTAAGAATTACGCAAATTTTAGATTACCTTCAAACATTAGTTTGAAGAATGATAATGTTTTGAAAACGTTTATTTTTTTAAATATTTCATTTACAGAAATCAAGCAAATCGTCGACAAAACATTATTATTAAATACAAAACTCTGCAGTGCAATTTTCGTAGTCAAGGTCTTTTTTTACTAGTAAGAGAAAAGATTAAGAGTGAAAGTGTATCGTCCGAAAAGCGATATCGCGTTGACAATAATTTACTTAACATATATATTGTCATAACTTGGTTATTAAAGGCCACAGACCATTAATTTTTAAGAGTTTTTTTGTTTGATTTAGTGTGAACTATCTCCACCTAAAATATATGCACTCATACTGTTTACACCCTGTATAGTCATTGGTATACCTAGTCATAAAAGCTTCCCAAAAGTTTGCTGACTTGCCTTCTGATTTGTCCCTCTCTCCAGGACAACTTTTTTCCCGATTTGCTCCCTCTAGGAAAATTGTTTGTCAAGTTTGCCCCTCACAAAACCCAAACGCCCCTGTATATAGTAGTACAGCCAATCGATTGGTGCGAGTGTGATAACAGCATAAGTATAATTTGGCACATAAATACATACATTTAGTTGTAGCCGAAGACGAAGAAAAATGATAATTTTGGAAATACGCATAATACAATGTTAGATAACATAAATACAGAATTGCAAACTGAAGTTATTTTGATATAGAATGCTTTATAAAATCTAACAAAGAAGGCTACATTTTCAAAAATTGTTAAGCCCTTTTTAATTAAATTGAGGCCTTGTGTCAAATTTCCAACCATCATTCTTCTGATTGAATTGGGTCTTAACGACTCAAAAAATTCGGTGCTCTTGCTCATGGTTGATTGGAATTTACCGTAAAATAAAATGAGCCAATATAATATTTGTGAACCGGAGTATAAATTAACTCAATTACGCCTAATAATCTCTGAAAATGTTTCTACCAAACAGTTTCATAAATTCTTGTGGAGTTGCAACTGATCTAAAAAGTATTTATTCATTGTGCACTTAAAGAATAAATTAAAAGGTTGCGCTTCGCAACTACCAGTGACCTATTCAAATATGAAGAATATCTTTCAATTAAAAATGACAAATCTATAAAAATAAACCTACTTTACCTACATGATTTTTGAAACTTGCAAAATCCATAAAATGAAAGATAACAATAAATAAACTGAAAACTAGGTCGGTTGTTATCGTCATTTATAATCATGTAAACAATTATTAAAAAAAAACTGTAAACTCAACCTTACCTATGTAAAATGTTTCCGAAGATCTTGCGCAACCAAATATGGAATTCGAAATTATTTTAGTTAAAAGTGCCAGACACAATATCATCGGATCAGTCAACTGTAATACTCTAGTGAATAAATGTATACCCATTGCATTACCTGGATAAAAAGAAATTTTCTTTTGTTAGTAAACATCTATCCGGCCAATGTCGCTGAAATGAATGTTTAAATATCCGTTATATCTAACGTCTTCTCTTTATACAATAATTTCTGAAAAAGCGATTAGTTAAATAATCTAAAATCAGTGTTTCGGGGCAATTTGTGGATTGGAACACTAGTTGCTTTCTTACAGAACAACTCTGTCGCAGGATAAATTTAAAGTAAGCAGGTCTATGGATCTATCAACCTGTTTTGCTGTGTATTATCATGTGTGATGGATATCATTGTGTTTATCTGGTTAATATAACGTGACGTTATGATTGCTTCTCAGCAATCGTTGTCGAACAACATTTCTGAAGCAATTTAGTAATATTGAGTTCGCACTGGTATAGGAACATTTAGAGAATGGAAGTGAAAATCTTACTTTATTTATATACATTTCATCATTAATGGCGTTATTGTTTTAGGTAGGCTCAATTTGTGGATGGTGAAAATAAACGGTTGTAAACTTCACTACTAATTGAAACAGATGACATATCAGTAATTGATGACGTCCCATGGTCACTGTGGACATTAAATAGGACATTATATCAAGTGCTAGCTCATTTGGATTGTATTGACAATATCTACTCAGTCACATTCATTTTGTTTGGGTTTAGACCAATTTTGATGGAAAAATTAAATAAATACTAAATTATTATTTCACATTTAATTCCAGTAGATTATTGCGTTTGGTTAGTTTCCTAGTACTTTGCAAAGTTTTAGTCGCCCTTAAATATTTACTATTGTTATTGTTTAACGAGACGTCTAGAAAGAATCTCCATGAATGTTAGGTTTATTTAATGAGACGTACGGAGAGAGTACTATACCGAGGACTTCTTGCTTCTTCAGAAGCAGCAGGTAGTGTTAAAGATGCCAAACGGTATGGTTGACCAGCAGTTAGTGATGACAAAAAAATTATATAATTGCCCCATTGGTGGTAAATCTTACTTCATCTACAGCTAAAGTTGCTCTTATCTGTGAAGTTAGTCAAAGTAGAGTACTTAGGGTGTTGGTAAAAATAAATTTCATACAAATTAAAAATAGTGCACCAACTTTCAGATGACAACCCCGACAGAAAACAGGAATTCTGGGAAATTGGAGAAATAAAATTAATCGAAACCTACACTAAACAAAAGCCATTTTGTATTAGTGTAGAAAGTAGTTTTTTCCCTTAATGTGAACACACAAAATGTACGGTATTGGAGTGACACAAGTCCACACATCTTTTCCAGAAAAAGTGAATGTTTGTGCAGGCATTTTGGGAAACTACGTAGTTGGACCTGTTTTCCTCAATAAAAATTTAACCGGGGAGCTGTATCTGGAGATGTTCTAAATGCAAGTAAGTCACTAATTCTTGAAATTCTGGAAGATAATCCAGATAAATTCGGCAATTTGTATATAACATTTCAACAATTTCCTGCGCATTATTATGATTAGTAAGACGTTACCTGGATAAAGAATATCGTTATAGATGGATTGGACTGCGATTTCCCACAGAATGGCCAGCTCGGTCACCGTTCCTGACACGATTAGATTTTTTCTGTGGCGATATTTGAAATCCAAGGGTTACGCTACGGAACCCAATAATATTTACGTTTTAAAACAACGAATTATTGAAGAATACCGGGCAATTTCAACTGACCTATTCAGACTAGTACGACAAGAATCTACTAATAGGAGTACGATGCATTTATGTATGCAAGTAGACGGAGCACATTTTGAACACTTGTTGTAAGAGTTCATTTAATTAATTAAAATGTAAATGTGTAATAATAATTTTAATATATTTATTAATATTATTATCATAAGTTGGAATATTGTGTGGTTACTAGTTCCTATGTGACTGAGTCACCGAAAAAGTGAGTAAATATCAAAATATATTGATGTAGTTTAAATTTGCATAGAAAAGGATTAATCACACCACCACCAAATATTAATAGAAACGATAAAAACGTTTTCTTTTTCTTCGTTCTTTAAAAAGGACAGAACAGTACTTAAAATTCTTTAAGTATTATTAGAGTTTGTTAATTGCAATTCTTCAGTATTTTATTTCGATGTCGGACAATCTCGTGAAGTGTTTTTTATGTCCAAGTAAACCAACTACACTACATGCGAAAAACTCTAGACAGTGTGCTAATTGTAATGTACGATATCATCCATCGTGTACCAGTCGCGCTACTGATAAATCAAGAAAGGGATGTTATATTGCCTGTTGTGAAGAAAATGCAGGCAATGCACATGTTGCATTGTTCAATGACGATGATACTGATGATGATGGGTTGCATAAGTTCCAAAGCTCACTTTATGCTATTAGACAAAAGATTTAATAGCTTTGAATCGAAATTTTCGGTGGCTGCTAACGCATTATATACAAAAATTAGTGTCATTGAAGATAGGATTGCTATACTGGAGAATACTGCAACTAATGTTGTGGAAACCACCCTATCTGGAATTCTTAATAGACAACTCCGGGTAAAGAATATTGTTATTTTGCATGAAAGACACCGTAGACTCTGCAAGATGGGATCGCCAACGTATGTCAGCACTGTTTTCTTCACGTGACGAACCTCTACCATTTAACATCAATGATATTTAATATCAGCGTCTAGGCACAAAAAAGGAGTATTGGTTATAACTCTGATATAACTACAGGAGATCTCACTAAAAACCAAAGAGTAGGATCTCCAACAATTGTAATAAAGAATACTCTCTTCGAGGTGTCATTCCCCGAAAATCCTAGATGTCGGTCTTTATATCTAGCGTCTTCAAATTGTAATAAAGGTTTCTGGTGTATCGGGTCAATCTCAAATTACATAGGACAACGCTAGCCCCATAACTGGGAGTGCATTATATCAAAATGTGCATAGTATTAAAGTCGTCTTGACAGGATGCAAGCCTTTATTGTATTACCCTAAACATGGCTAAATATAATAATATAGTGGGCTGCGATAGGTCTATTTTCTCTAGTCACAAACTAGATGGTGGTGCGGTATTGATAGCAATTAATAAAAGATTTAGATTTATAATTACTCCAGTTCATGTCATTTCTATGGAGTTAATTTTAGTAAAAATATTTATTAACAATACTTATCTTATTGTGTTTGTTATGTACCACTTGACTTACCATCACATCATTATATTGATTTTGTAAGTAATATACAAGCCTCTATAAGCTATAGTCTATCCGATTTAGAGAATTGTTAATTTTGTTTATGGGGTAATTTTAATCTTCCCGGTTACAGATGGTCAAAAACCAGTCGATGTTATAATTGTTATCATGTTCATCACAGGGACGTAAATATTAGTACAAATTCTATAATATTTTTCATTTGAATGATCTAAAAAATACTGCCAATAATATATTGGACTTAGCTTTCTCTATCCATGTTGAGTTAAGTGATGAATATATTATTGAATGCGACAAATTAAAGGTTCGTTTATATTATTCAATTGAGTTCCTAGGTAGTTGAAATAAGTTTGAAAATTGGTGTACTGATTGGGTTACTGTTGAATACCAAAAAATGCTTTGGTATATCGTTCATTCCATTTACGCCCCAGGTTCTAAATAATAAAATTCTAGAACGTGTTGAGTTTATAAAAGCTATCAGGAACTGGACAAGCACTTCACTACACCGACCACAATTACACTCCCATATGAGACTCACTTCGAATATCGAATTCACAATCAGCAAGAGTCAGGACTGACTTATTTGCGTTTAAAATTTTAACTAATTGTATTGTCTGTCCTGAAATACTTTCTAAATTAGATATTCATGTTCCTTTCAGACTGGTCAGGAATAGGCAGTTATTTGAAATTCCATTAATTAGGTTGGGACAAAAACAAACTATTATTGCGAGACTTTGCAATGAAAATATTGACTGGTAAGTTTAACGCAAACTTATATTTAGCTATTAAGAAATTAAGAAGGTAGTTAGATATGAATAATCATCTTATTATTATGTATTGTTGTATAATTGTACTTTTCAAATGAACTGTCACTTGGCATTAGGTGTTAAGAAAGTAACACCGGTCAAAAGATATGAGGGGGAGGGAACTTTTGACTGGCACTGTACAATATATCATTTAAAATTGAAATAAACTTGACATTTACAAGAACTGGTTCACTAATTTTCGGAAATCCGGCATGTCATTTTGTGTTAGTAGTTGCCGGCATTTGTAACCATACAAATGCAAAAAAACGAGCTTGAATAGTTTGGTGTCAATATGCACCAAATGTTTAGAAGAATCAAGAACAGTTTTAGAATAGATTTGAAAAAAGTAAAAACAAGAACAAAACGTCGTCGTCATCAATAAAATGTATGTGTTTTCGATTCAAACACGACCTGATATCAAGAATAAAATCGCTCAACAATTATATCCAGGAAAAAATCTTAAATACTCTATAATATAATTCGTTATCGTTTTGCCAACAAAATAATGGTTTGTCAAGATTCAAACATTGTTTTTGAGCTATACTGACACTGAAATTTTCATCTCTAACTAGATTTGATGTTTAAATCATTCTATGCGAGCATATATTTAAAACTACTAATTCTTTACTTTATAATGAGAGGATAGTGGTAGAATATTTTAATAAACATAAAAAATATGCTCACCAGCTAGAACGACTATACCATTTACCATCAAGAAATAACTAAAGTGAACTGCTGTCCAATGAAACATGAATTGAGTATATAAATATAGAAGACTTGTCTCCCCTGAAATAAAATTTAAGTTAAATAATTCTTGTAATATTAAACTCTAGCAATTTACCGTCATACGCAGCACGATAAAGAAATGTAATAATAATCATTAACAGAAAACGACTTCGTGTAGTTCCTCTATTTTTCTTGAATAACATCTTAAAAGTTTCTAAAGAGTATTTTAAATCCAACACATCTAAAACTATTTTATTTAAAGGCTTATCACATTTTGTATCATGGTCTTTCACTAAAAATATTCCATAGACAAATGCTATAAACAGAAATAACATTGAGATATATAATGTTCCCAAATATCCTGTATGTACAAATAAAATGCCACTTAAAAAATTCGCAAAAGGCGTACCAACACTTATAGCTAAATGTAAGATACCTAAACGTAACGTCCTCATTTTTACAGAACTCACGTCCGCTATATATGCAGTTGTAGCCATGATTATCATAGGGTTACCTCCAAAAAATGATGGAAAAACACTCTGAGAAA
The DNA here is from genome assembly GCA_034190945.1 of Octodonta nipae. NCBI lineage: Eukaryota > Metazoa > Arthropoda > Insecta > Coleoptera > Chrysomelidae > Octodonta > Octodonta nipae. Next base: position 31,397,080 of record CM067217.1, read on the forward strand.
TACCCTGTATGTTCAGTGACCACAACTTCATATATATAACACATAAAAGACAACTGAGTTTTGAAACTAATTCTCCTAAAACGGGTAAAAGAAAAAACGGTTTTCTTAACTTATAACGATCACTAAAAGAACCGAAAATTAAACAAAACAGTAAAGGCACAAAACATTGTATAGGTTGTTGCCAGGAGTGCATTTGACTTATCATTACCTGAATGGCGTGATTTTCAGTTCTATAATTACTGTGATTGCCTATTATGATAGCGTCACAAACCGAATCACTAAAGTTCAGATCAACACGACATGCTTTTTCGATTTCCAGGTTATATAAAGCTGGTTTAGGTATAGAATATCCAATCTGGTAAAACACTGTTAGTGGTTCTACAGTAACGACCTTCTTCAGAGTTGCAACCTTTTGCAGCCAACTGGAGTTTTCTTTGATATTTATACTTGATGTTTTTCCTTCCTGGTCGTCTTTCATTGTTTCGCTATCTGCAAAATATAAAATTAAAATTTTATGATTTAATTTTAACATTTTTTAGTAAAAAAAGTATTTGCTAAAAAAGCGTTTGCGATTTAAATGTGAGTTTATATCGATTGTTTGACTTCAAATAATATCATGTTTTCTATTGGGAGATGTTACTTTAAATTTTTGTGTTGACTGTTGTGAGTAAAAAAAGTGAATATTTCGATTCGCAAAGGTTGCAGATTTTTACTCGAAAAGGTGACCAAATTTTGATTCTGTATGTTGCCAGATAACAAATTGAGTAAAAACTGTTTAAACATTTTTTGATGTGAAACATCTATTGGCATCCCTTGGCAGTAAATTGAGCTGATTTGCCATCACGGCAACCGGCATGACACTCTGATGCCATAGCTTACGGCTTCCTTGTATGTGTGTGCCCGTGAATGTTACAAGCTTCGTTGCTTCACTGTATAAGCTGTCTACTATTTCTATCGGACTTATTATTTAATCGAAATATGAGTGACAGTCACGATCAAGTGATCAAAAAGAAAAAAACGTCAAGGATGCTCGAAGTACAGTTTCCAATAAAATGTCTAACGATTGCTTTATGAAACACAATTTGCCGATTCAAACCTAAGGTTGGTAAATTATCTGTTAATATATTTATTATTTCTTTTTCGATTTTATTAATCATCGTCCAATCATTTCTTTAATACCGTCTAATACTCCTCCAACAGCTACAGAAATTACAGAGAATACGTCAAATAATATTCAGCAGATGGATTGTACACCAGGACCCTTGGTTACCTAGCTACGCCACTTGTCCTATTCAAATAGTTTAGCATTAATCTGGAAAAATTATTTATGAGATGGGAATTAGTAAGTCAGAGCATATAGAAAAACCTTCAGTTTAACTAAACCCGCGAAAATAAACTTGAAACTCTCTTAAAAATTTCAGTTCGTCGTATTTACTGCTTTTTTCTGTTTACTATAACATCTCATATATAAATATTGATCGACAAGTGTTAAATATTATTTCGAGATAGCATTTCTTTCTACGAAGCGCAACGGATGACCGTTTCCTGACCAGAAACGATATATATATATATATATATATATATATATATATATATTATACAATAATTAAAGTAAGTTTAAACTATGGAAATTAAGAATAAATATTAATTTATGGTCTTACCAGAGTTATTTGCAGATTTTAACGTTTTTATCTTCAACATTACACATATCAATACTCAATATCATCAAAATAAATACTGCGTCTGTTAAAAGTTTGTTTTACAATAAAACGAAACGAGTCGGTTGAAAGGTATGAACAAAATCTCTGAACAATACATAATTTGTATACATTGTTAAAGGACAATATAACTTCCTAATAGTGCGAACCTATTAAAAATAAAAATAGGTTTTAAAATTAACGCTGAATTATATTCTGGTATGTCATGGATTTATTAACTTTCATGACAACGTAGTATTATCAAATAAGCAGGAATAAATGTGATCTCGAAACATGGCTCTGCGATAAAGGTTGTAGTTAGAAGTATGCTCGGTTATTAGCATTAACTTTATATGAGGTAACACACCATATACTTCAATAATTTCACACATGTTCTCAATTCTTCTTCTTCGTTGACTATGGTCTTCGAGGATGTCTCAAGATAGAGCAGCTGTACAATATAATGCCTCTGAAATTGATTCATCACCTTCTAATTGTCTTAGTAAATCTGGCACAGTTTCTATTTGGACTTCCATACTACACCTAAATATTTTATTTATTTAACAATAATTACTTCATAAGGCCCACACACTTCACTGTTGAAAGCAAGAATGACGACAAAAATAAAAGTATTAATTGCAGCAGTATTTGCAAGTTTCTCTCACCTCGAACAATGTCTATTAGGACAGGCAAAAACCGTGTCTGATAATATAGCAGGCGACTTATCTAACGCTGACTTAATTAATTCAATAATTTCATTACGAATTATCTTATTTAATTTTTTATATTATTCAATTGGATGTCCGATGTTAACCAAGCGTGCAATCAATAATTGAAGGTCGTAAATGAATCGTTGTAGAGGACTTGATTTTATCTTTATGTTAAATTCAAAAATTGAATGAATTACTGGTGTTTTAAACATATTTGCTGAACTACCTTGGCAATTCACTGTAAGCAAATATGAGTACTAGCTCTAAATCACACTCTATCAAAAGCTTACAATACTTCCAAGATATTAATGACTATTAATATTCGTGTCATTCTTAGAAAACTATCGTAATAAGCATCGTTATTTTAAAGAACCAAATATTTGCAGTTCTATACCACATCTGAAGTTCTTGTGTATCTAACCTTGCCACTTTGTCTAAAATCATCCGCCCGATATCTTCCTCAGTTATACTTCGTGTAATATGGATTGATATCTTGACATATATCTTAAACAAGTAAAGCCGAAATGGACAAAGTATATGTCTTTTAAGTTATATCATAACTCCAAATTTATTATTTGAATAACTTTGAAATAGAATTTATTGTTCTAATCTCTACCAACAAATAATGACTACGCCGGTTTAAACAAAAGTTTCCACATCTGTAGCTATACCTCTGCAACGAACATTCCTATTAGGATGACCTTACGGTTGTATTCTATTGCTAATTAATTGCGACTGTATGGTAGCAGAGCAGGTACTGAAAACTGACCCATGTATTCCCTAGTTCTTTTCGTACCCTCTCAAAACTTTTTCCTACATTTTGCGTAGTGATCAGAAGAATATGTAGAAAAATTATATTTAAGGAATAATGATCTTGGAGTTATATCTTAATGCCTGATATCACTCTTATGTGAAATTATTCTGCTGTTGAGGCTTCTAGATGTTTGCCCAACATAGGTAGCTTGACAGTCTTTGCAATTAATAGAGTACACTACATTAAGATTATTATTACGATGCTTTCAGTTAGATTTTTCTCGAATCATATCCCTTTCAAATAACTTCAAAACAAACTAATGTCAGTCAATCATGAAATATCTAACAAGAATTTTATTAAAACATCAATAGGCAATTTAACGAACAAGACGCGTTTTATATTAGTATGGCCTTTTTTTCCTCTAGTAATGTTAGTGTGAATAAGAACCTCGCATTTCGTAAGTTTATATTCAAAAAATTTTCAACAATTCTTACTGTCATTTTATATGTAATTTTTAGTTTAACTGACGAAGGAATAAACATATTCTGAAAGCTTTTCAAAGTAATAAAGAGTATTTCTTTTTAACACCCTAGTGAACTGGCTGCTTCCCAATTAATTGATTATATATATATATATATATATATATATATATATATATGTTTATATCTGTATTTTAACTGTAATTAAGTTTCTTTTGTTATGACGTGTATATCCATTTGTAATGGCTGAAGTACGAAATAAATAAATAAATGAAAAAGCAGTAAACTTATAACATTATTGTCAAAAACACAATAATAAAAAAGCGGGACAAAAATATGGTTGAGGAATAAAATAAATTCGAAGCATACTTTCAGATATTGAGGTTCTTTAAGAAAATATCCATTGACCAAATCCAATAAACATCCCCTTGAAATAACAATAGATATCTCATGGTATATGGAAAAAGTTATTAAAAAGATTTATTGCAGTCTACCGCATTTTAAAAAGGTTGTGATGACATATTTTACGACGGTTTCAAATTTATTTGTAGTACTCTTTATTTCCCTCCGGGCAAAGATGCATTTTATTTCATTTACAAATTCATATTTAAGTCTATAAAACTTTTGCATGTAAAATTTAATGGTAATTGGTATTAATAGAGATTACTTAGAAATAAAAGAGTTTGAAATGTACTCTTAGTAATTACATACATCATATAAAAAGTAAAGTAATACCTATGCACCTATTCATAGATGTGTTGTTTGAGCGGGATCAAAACTATCTAGAGGTATAGACTTTTCACCATTTGTTTCTGGTTGCTGATCTGGTTCAACTTTCTTTTTCCTTCTTTCATGTATATACATCCAGCTGAAATAAAATAAAACAGGAATAAATTTCAGAAATTAAAAGAATTGAATAAAATATCATTTTTTTGAAAGAAATATATTTATTACATAAATGAGACATTCCTACTTAAAAAAATGTGTTATGTAAATAAAGAGATTATTGGTTTTAAGGCTTGGTGTTTAAAGTGAGTAGGTCGTGTAGGCTCTTATCGTTTTTATTCAGTAAGTCTTTTTTATTTCCTTTTTATGTTGTTTTGCTTTTACCTTTGCTTAGGTCAGAAAAAACTTTAATTTCTAAATTTGAGATTCGATTTGATTTTTTCTGTTCTAACCCCTTTTATTGTTTGGGTATATTTTTATATAAGTAAAAAGGTGTTAATAGACTGCCCGAATAATTCCGAAGAGTTTACAAATAGTGATTATGATGACGGTTGTCTTATTATTAAGAAAGTATATGATTTAATTCACTTTGCCTGCCACGGTTTATGGATCTTACATCGATTGTACCTGCCGAAGTATAACTAAATACTGTCTATACACAAAATGTTGATAATCAAATCAGACATAATATCAACAAATCGGACCATTTCATTGTCATGATTGAAAAGAAGTCCTTTAGTTACCAATTAGTACTATGTAAAACAATCCCAGCCATTAATGAATTTGAAGTTATAAGAGTTGAAAGGTAAGGCAGGAGCAAAATTTATATAAATAACACCACATTTAAAGAAATTGCTGTATATTCCAAACATTTCGGGGTCTAGATCAGACCCCGTTGTCCATGGTTAAGAAACTACGGATAAAAAAGGGGCACAATTCTGAGATGCAAATTAAAATATTTGACAATACTAATATTTGATTTCTGACGTAACTAAGAGAATTTTATTTGTAATATACAGGGTAGCACAGAAATTTCTAAAGATCATATAATCATAAAGATCCTTTCAAATTGGAAGAATTTGAAAGGGGGATCTTCAGAATTTGATGTGGCGCTCCTAGGTGCGACTAGGTGCATTCGCCAAAAATGCGACCAAAGAAATTTGTTGATTCAGCGATCCCATTAAAATCATAAGGGAAAATCTAGAAAAAACCTTATGAACTATCCCGATATTAGGTTGTTCACAAGGACATGACGATTATCAATTTCTTCCTTAATCATCGGCAACCAGGAACGACTGAATTCTACGGAGGTAGTAGCGATACAATCGTTTTCGTTTAACAAAATTAAAGCAGACTCTTTTAGTTTTCTTTTTGTGGTGTGTTCTTCATTGTGTAATATAACTGAATTTTGAAACTGTATTTTATGACCAAGTTCCCAAGCATGTTCACAAATTTGGATTTTTCAAATTGTCGTTTTTTTATGTAATTTTTGTGTTCGTTTATTCGAACATTCAGAGGTCTAGAGGTTTCTCCAATATAGAATTTATTACATTCACACGGGATTTTATAAATGCAATTTTTTGTATTTTGAGTTGTGTTATTTGGTTTGGTTTTTGATATAATTGATTTTAGTGTATTTCTTGTTTTAAATGATGTTTCCCACTCTTTTTAGTCTTTCTGATAGACCCTGTATGTATGGTATAGTTATTGTATTAATGTGATTATCTTGGGAGTCAGTGTTGCTTGGTGAAGTTTGATGTTGGTTGTTAGGGATAGCTTGGTATTCCATTTCGTTTAACTCGTTATTAATAAATTTATTTGGGTATTGATTGGCAGAAAGTATATTTTTTATAAACGTTTTTTCTTCATTGAATTTGTTGATATTAGAACAGTTGGTTTTTGCTCTGTCATATAGAGATTTAATGATACCTCTTTTTACTGAACTTGGATGATTAGAGTTAAAGTTGAGATACCTGTTAGTATGAGTCGGTTTTCTGTAAATTTCTGTTTCAAATGTCGATTGTGTTTTGGTTATTAAAATGTCTAAGAATGGTAATTTGTTATTCTGTTCAAGTTCCAATGTAAACTGAATAGTTTGTTCTAGACCCCGAAACGTTTGGAATATACAGCAATTTCTTTAAATGTCGTGTTATTTCCCAAGAAGTACTTAGACATTGAAAAATATGCCACAAATATCATTCAGAAAACAAAATTTAATAGTTTAAAAATCCCAAAACTTCTTAGATAATCGTGATTAGCGGGTTGCAATATTTAAATAAACAAAACAGTGTAGATAAAAATGATTTAATGAATACTACCCTAGTTGTTTTTACAGTCAGAGGGAAGGTCATTCCAGAAAAGATTGAGGTTTGAGGTGTGGCCATACTAAAACCCAGGGCCAAGGTCAAGTATGAGAGATGTGGGGAAAATTTAACAATCCTGCTACTTCTCACTATGACACGATGATTTAGTCGGGCCGTTGGGCTAATTTGGTCAGGCCGGGGCAGAAATCAGGAGATGTGTAATGGAAGACCAACCTGAATTGGTTGGTTGCCTTAGTAGGCTGTTGAGTAGACACTCCTGCCCGACTAATTTAGGTCGGACCCACTAACTGTAAAGACGTGTGTAAAATATTCTATGTCAAGTTTGGTTATGATCTTATCGAGAACCCATTAATTCAACCTGTCAAGCGATGGGTTAATAAATACTCATGTCTGCAAAATGTGGTACAGCCCTTTTATTTTAGTGAAGGCATTTTTATATTACAGATGCCAAAATCACGCACAAAACGGCTTATAGACTACCAAATCTTTGCAACGTGAATTCGGTTCATCAAGACTTTAAAAGACCTTTTAAGAAAGAATGACGTACTTCAACCCTAAATGAGGCGACACGAGGCTAATTTCAACGAAGACAAGGACCGGAATTGTTGAGCACTGCATATATTTGGCGAAAATGTGCTGTGAGCTGATCTAATCAGAGATATACATGGATGACACTGTTCAGATCCCCACTAAAATAGATGAAATAACTTGGAAAAGCAAAGCGCTACTAACGTGGAGAAAACATTCTTGTAGTAAGAACACTTTATCTCACCTATGTTCATATATAGAAAAACAAGAATAACTGAACAACTTAGGCGAAATGATTCAATGGGAGCAGTTTATTTCTGCTCGCAAAATGACTGGATAATAATACAAGAATTATTTGTACAATGTTTGAAACATTTTAAATTCCGTTTGGGAAGTTCTGAGATTAATCCAGTTTTGCTGCCCATATTGTTCTCTATCTGCATATAACTTTTTTTAGTCGATTGTTTCTTTTCTAACACACACTAGTCAAATGCTGCAGCCGTTGAATTTAATATTTTTGGTCTTTTGAATAAGTCTATTCCATCAAGAGATCTACGTTTATGATGAAGCTCAGTTTTAATCAAGATAAATTTCGACCAGCGATTAACAGTAACCAATATGATAATTTTACTGATTCTCAAAAGGCTCAAACTGTTGATAGGTATGTCCAAAATGATTCCATAAACAGTATCAATAAAATCAATTTTTGGAAAAGCTTCATAGATGAGTGATCTGCCAATTGTACTGATATTAAAAAAGGTCATTTTTAGGAACTGACGCGCTGGGATGTCCAAACAAAGAAAATATGATCAAAAAGATAGGACAAGCAAAAAAAATGGGATTGAAATTTTAAGTGCCACCCTGGAAAAAAATATTTGGAACAATAAATAAAATAATTTTAAAACAAAATCTGTTTGCTCAACTTTGGAAAAAAGTTGTTGACGGTGTCAAAAAGGTGCAAACATTTGATACATTAAGCAGCAGTGCCGAATTAGAGCGAGAAATATATCACGATAAAACCTCTGCAAAAATGAAAAACGAAATTAGAATTATCTGCAATGAATTTGGTAAAATGGAAAATTGGTTTCAACGCACATCTGTACGAAATGGACACAGAATGGTTGTACTGGTAACGTTGGTACAACGCCCAGTATTTTCGGTTATTGTAGGTAAAACGTATCTTTGTAAAAAACAAATGATATGAGAATTACTTTATTTTATTTTTCAACAAATTTTGTTTTTGTGTTATGGGGCAGTGTTATCAGCTAAAATGGATGGAGTTTTACTCCTTTCAGGTAACCTAGCCCGTCACAAACTTCTCAAAAACATGAAGAATTTTGGTAAAATCATTTTATTAAAAGAAATTAAATATATAGTCATAAAGACAACAGACAAAAGTATGACAAGACGTGTTGGGAACAGCCGTATAGTTTCTTTTGATAATAACTGAGAATTTCTGGTTCTGGATGATATACCGTTTGAAATGTACTGTTTACTCTTTAATTGCGGATATTTATTGTATATATTTATATTCCTTATTTTGTTCAAATATTTTTGAATGTCTTGAACTATTTTACTAACTTTCATAGTTCTTTACAAAGGACAACATTGTTTATATTTAAAGTTATGTAATAACATTATACATTTACCAAAGTATTCACAAGCACTTTTAATGTAATTTATAAATTTAAAAGTAGTAAGGTTTAACAACAATCACTTTGTTAACGTTCACTATTTGAGAATATTTTCACCATCAAATATATTTAATAAGTACACCAATTATTTGTATTTAAAAACGATATAATAGCGAATATATTCAAAATAGTAAAAAAGTTCCAAAAAGTTATCTAGTTGACACGTTTTTAATATCCCTATTTGTTATTTAAGTTAAATCCATAAAATTAACGCAAGGTTAAAGCATTATTTGAAGCTTATTAATTAAACAGATCCTTAATGAAACTTACCCAATTATAATACAACAAAGTAAATATAACAGGATTCCAAAAGTGAAAAACGCTGCTGGAAAAGTCGTTAAGGTATTATTGTAAATTCCTTTGCTATAGACTGGAATGAATATGGCCGGAGCAATGGCCTCGCATATTCCAAAGAGTGACTGTGCCTTGCCTAAGTCATTTTCTGATACAATTTTTGTAGCAAGAGATCTTATTCCCACAGCGGTAACCCCAGTTATGAAGCTGACAACTACAGCTGTAAAAGAAATCATGATTAATTATTATATGCTTTAATACGTATGTTATATATTTATTACTATTATCACTATTTAAGTTTGAGACTTTTTTGTGGTTTCCAATTCACCATTTAAAACATGTTTGAAATCCTTAACGATACAAATTCACAATGGATATCGCCAATTTCAGTTGTACCAAAAAGAGTTAGCAACGAATAGTTAATAGTACCGCAGATAAATGAAAAAAATATAGATGAAAAATATCCTAGTCCGAAAATCATTGAAATGTTCGATAAATTAGGGTGCCACTACTTTACTGCCACTTTGGACCTATTCAGTAGATTTCATCAGATTGAAATGATATAAGGTTTCGCAAAACCCACATTTTTAATATAGGAACTTAGATATGGTAGGATTATGTTTGACTTAAAAAACGGATCTGCGATTTTCCACCACGTTGTAAATTAAGTATTCAGAGGAATTCAAAATTCATGTTAAAAAATTATGGATGGATGACATTACTATTGTAGCTTATTACTCTAAGAACAGTTAACAAAAAAGTATAGAGAGAAGATATTGATGTTACTGGAAATTTTAAAGAACTTGTTTATCGCAATTCTCGAACGATTAGAAGAATAAATTCAACGGGGTAGGATTTTTATAAAACATTATTAAATTTGATTGGAAATGCTAGGATTTTTTTAAATTAAAGCCTGTGATTGTCTCAGATTTTTATTAGAAGTTACTCGACATATACTCGTATGGTTCGCTTATTTAGGGTTTCATCACGAGTCTTGATGATCGGAATAACAAAACGAGATACAGATAATAGATGTCATCCACAATGGTAAATATCTGAAGTAACAACGGGCGGGGCATTTGGCAAGACGACGAGATGCTAGGTGGACAACAAAAATCACTTAATGGTAACCCAGAAGTGTGAAAAGAAGGAAATGCCCTAATATTAGATAGGACTACGCTGTCATAAAAGTAAGAGACATTGTCTAAGAGCAGAGTGGCATTTTTGAACAGGTATTTGATGCACCTTGAATCTTTGTGAAATAATTTTTCTGTGGCAGCTAAATACCCAATGAACTACTGAACTGAAGGGTTGCGGAAGTTGACCGAGCCCCATATTTAAAAAAATATGATTTTTTTTGCTTTTTAAAAAATTCGTTTTTAAATTTTCGTACACTCGAATTTAATACAGAACCAGATTATTTTATCGGATTTAATATCCAGCGAGCTGTTTGCAAAATTCAAAATAAAAAATATTTTTTGAAATTTTGCCATAATATTTTTTGTCATAAAAATTAATAGTTATAGAAAAGCCGGATTATTTTTTTATTCATGAGTGCGAGTGAGCAGCTCTATATAGCCAGGTGAAAGTGGTCGCGGGACGCTGCAAGTAGTTTTTATTAATTTTTATGGACTATAGCTAATTGAAAAATAAAATTAGTATAAATATTACAAAAATTTTTGATATGTTTTCTTAAAATTAATATATAAAAAGTATAATAAAATTTTTAGGAAAATCTTTTTTTGTTAATCAAGGTCAGAATGTACTTCTTCATCTACCACCAGATAAATAATCTGAGCTTTATTTTGCCTCATCTGAACTAACTAACTCAAAATTGACCTGCCGTTACATTTTCAACGTTTTTATTGATGTTATAAGGACAGATGTGACATACACTCCCCATTAAACCAATAGAATTCTAAACTATTTGCATTTTGTCGTCATCCATTTATGTCTGTTTTTAATGAACTCACATTTTGCTTTACTGGAAGGCAGAAATAAGGGACCACATTTTTGTTTAGCTTTATATGTCGCACACATTATATGAATTCTTGGAGGATTAATATCTTTAATATTTTTAAAACCATAAATTTCATGTCTTTTTTGTAACTATTAACCTTTAACGAAAAAGAAGTTATGTCAAAACCTGAACGTGCCCAAATATATTTTTTGGATTTCTTAAAAAAATAAGTTCGATATTAAATCCAATTGTTCATCAATCAGTGTTTTGCATTTTTCAACTTCTCAAATATTAAATTCGAGGCTATGAAAATTTCCCAACACCCGAAAATATGGGGGTCGGCCAGGTTGCACAACTCTCTGCCAGAGGTCCAGTGTGTATAGAAAAAATATTTGACAAACTTTGAAGGTGCCTCAAATATCTGTTCAGAAATGTCACTCAGCTATCTGACTCTATCCTGCGCTCAAAAAAGTGCATGGAAAGTAATGAGAAACAGCTATGTGAGGAACGCTACAGTCTGAATTATTGGCAGAAAGTAGTTGAATACGATGATGAAAATGATGATATACATATGTGACATATTAATAGATTTATAGTGTAAGATGGAAAATATGAAATAATTTTAATCAGATATGCCAGTATCTACATTAAGAAATAAACATTAGTAATGTAAGATACAGGTGATTTAATTGTGTTATCAATTTTTGGTATACCCTTCAAACAAAGAAAACTTTGAAGGCCACGTTTGTATCATTGATCTAAAATTTAGATCAATGATACAAACGTGGCCTTCAAAATTTAGATTCTAAATGTAGTAAAATTAATGTTCCATACATTCTGAGCTTAATAGATAATTAAACATTATCTCAATGAAAACATGAGAAAATGTGATATTTCTTTAGTTTATTTGACCTATGATAAAGGTAAAAATCAGCTTATAAGAGATTATAGATATGTGTCTAATTTTTGGTAGTCTTCTAATTCTTTCCGTATGTCAAATCTGTAATTAACTCTCAGTACATCTTTTGTAAAATACAATATTAACAGTGATGATGACAAATAGTTAGGTACTATAAAAGACAAATTATCTTCTAAATGAATTCTAAATGAGAATTAATTGTTGTCAAACTAATCATTATGCAAGTGGCATTTGAATAAAAATACCAACGTGTAGATTCGAGAAGGTTGTAAATCAAGTAATTTTCCATATAAAACAGGTGTTCTATGAAAACAAGTATTTTTTGCTATCTATTAGACGAGTACCGCATATAGACATTCAAAAAGAAAATCCAATGTGAAAAATCAAAAGGTACAGATGAGATTGAAAATGTATAATATTAGTCAAAAATAGGTATTAGAATAGTGTGGAAAATGAAGGGTTTGAATTTTTTTTGAGATATCACCCTTGAAAATTAGATTCTTATTTAAGCCTAGAATATAACTCTAGATGTGAACGTTAAAACTACCAATTTTATGATTAGTAATTTTTAATAATTTCTATAAATAGAAAATGTGGCAATCAATTTAATTCATTTTTAAAACAGCATATACTTACCAGCATAAAGAAGTGTGTTCGTAGTGGCAAACTGAAATATTAGATTGCAAAGAATCTTGTCGATGAACGTCAAGAGTAGAATAGTAGTGTCACTTAGCTTCAACACTTTAGTAAATAGTGGTACAGCTACAGCAGTGCCTGCAACAAATATAATGCAATTGCATTATCTAGAGCTATGATTTGTAACAAATGTTAATAAAGTACTAGTGAGTGCAATAGCCAGGTCTCCTTCATAAAGTAAATTTTGTTTTATTGCGAACACGTCAGCAAAAAAATTCAGTCCTGGGGTTTGTGAATTTTAAATATTTCAATTTTAAGGCAAGTGGAAATGTTTAACAGCGAGATCCCAGGTAAGTATACCTTCGAATAATAAAGGACCCAACATCGCAATCGCACGTGATGGGACCTCGATCATAAGAAAGTACGCATGCTCGCTATTTATACGACAGGAAATGACAGCGATACACTAGTAATCAGTGAGCAATATTTTGGAGCAACTGACATTTAGTTAGTACAACTTCATGATCTTTAATTTTTTTTACGAAAAGCTAACTTTAACGAACAATTATTAAAAGTTTCATCAATAAAATCAATTAAATATTCGTCCCTGCCACACAAAAAACACTTTGTAACCATTTTTTAACACAAGTATCATCGCTGTCATTCCGTCGTATAATCGATGGTGGGTCCTCCATTATTACACGGTATACTTACCTCGGATCTCTCTTTCATACATTTCCACTCGCGTTAAAATGAGATCATAAAAATCATTTTTTAAAAAATAATTAAAAATAGTCTATCCAGAAGTTCTTCAGGCAACCCATTTTTAAAGTATTTTTTAATATACTAAATTTAATATAAAATATGTTTCATTCTATTATCAGCTCGGTGAAGGTCGACCTAGGTTTGGATCTTAGACTATAATGTCAAATGGTGGTGAGGTTTTTTTAAATTTGTCATCTAGTTTTCAGAAGAAGATTTATCACATCAACTGATGAAGAACGAAGATGTTTATACTCGGCATGTGGGACAACAGGACTCAAAAATATGACAGCTAGTGTAAATATGTACTGTTGTGTATAATTCCTCGAGTTGCAGAAGCTTATGCTAAGATTGAAATCATTTTTCCAAACAATATGTATATCCCGTAAGAATAATAAGTATCGTATTGATAACCCATTGTCAATAAGAACTTATGGAAATCTGTAAAAAGCCTACCAGGTTGTGATATAGGCAAGAATAAAGTGGAATAGTACCGAAAATTCCCCACTTTTTAATGAAAAAGATGATCTTTACGTTATTCAAAACTTACTCTTTACCTCTACATATTTTACACGATTATGTTAATCTTGTATTGGGATGGTTTAATTACTGTCTTAAGTCGCAAAATGCCACGTAAACTCAAATTGGTTGCAAAAAATGACCAAGGAAAATTTTTTGAACGCAATGCGTGTAGAAAATTGTTGAAACAAGCATACAAACTTATGGACGCAAAGATTTACCCCGATTGTGGAGCATTAACACTAGTTCCTTAGATTTCAGCATTTAAAGCAATCGACGACAAAAAAGTTAATGCGACAAATTCTAAAATTTATAGATGCCAAAGTAAACTAAGAAAAGCTTTTGAAGGTACAGGTGTTTAAAAATTTTGACAATCCACGTAGTTGTGAATCATTTAGCAGACTGTCTTCGAAATGGAATAGGTTGTTGGTCTGAACAAGAAGGGGAATCTATTCACAAAAAATGTTTGAATTACTGGGATAAAAATAAAATAAATATGAGAGATGAGGAATCATATTTAAGAAGATTGAAAAAACAGTGGTTGAATTTTCTTTGTAGCGCATCATCGGATTATATTATATTATTTTCAAATATAACTATGATGTTTTATTCATAATAATGTATAATATTACCGTTATTGTGTTGTATTATAATCATATAATAGAATAATTTCCTGATAACATAGAGAAAATAATATATATCGAAGTAAATTAAATATGTATATATTTATATATTTAGCTATTTTTTACAAAAGGAAACCGATACGATACGACTTTAATTCGAACGGCGTTTTCATCAACTATATATCAAACTCCACATGCAGATTCCTTCTAATTTTTTTTAACTTCTCTTATCCAGAGCCCGAGAGCAGTAAATAGAAATATGGGCACCTTAGATTTCTTCGAAGGCGACAAATACTTTTGTGGTTGATTAAGATCATGAGTATTGACATTTTTATTATTTTATATCATTATTTAAGTAAGTAGACTATACCTGATCTTACTAATTTGTATTTGTGAACTTTTAAGTGCAATGGTAATTGAGTGAATTTTTTACGCTACTGAACCAAGCTAACGCTGATTAATTAATTAATGAAGATCTTATTACATTTTATAGTTCTTTATAATAATATTCTACCACTGTTCGATTTTACGCATTAGCATGAATTTAGCATTATAAGTGAACATTTTAAATAAAATTTTTGTTTGGTGTTTAAAAAAAACTCTTTTGTCAATTGAAAACATGTAACTAGTGTACAACCCGTAAATAAGTAAATATGTAGCCAACGAAATTGTAGTTAATTAAGAACAAAAGTTTGAAAAAACTTTGCAGCAAATTTTTTATTGGACATAAATAAAGTTTTATGAGTTTTGTAGTTTTATTAGGAATACAGTTTTTGTCGATATCGTTTAGGTTGTAACCTTTGGTGACAAAACTCTGGTACTCGGATTTAAAGATATTTGTTTACCATTGCGAAAGAAAGAGCTTTACAACTAGCTTTTCTAGATGCTTTTGTTTCGAAAAATAATGTGTGCACCCTTAGTCACAATTTGTTGACTGTAATCAAGGCTTAGCGGGGGATCATCTGCAAATTACCTTATCTAAAAGATGAACTACTCTATTTAGATCGTGCATTATAGGCGAATGATTAAATGACCTATGAGATGAGGAGACGAAATATTAACAATCACTTCAAACTTTAGGGACATCTTACTTAAAAACCCGTAAAACCGATAAGCAACCGGTAATCACCTAACATTATTGTAAACGGTAACTCGTCACCGCACTCGAAGATTATCGGTTGTGAATCGGTAATTCGTTCTGTTGGAACGAACCTTTAACTTATCTTAAAAACACAAGGTATGGCTGTGTGAAGCTGTTCAGAAAAGACAAACGGTTTTCTAACACAGTCAACCACTTCGCGACATACTCCGATCACCTAAAGTGACCCACGTTAACATCAGTAGTTTACGGATATCCTGTTCATCTGGTACCATTCAGCAGGTATTTCTGATCACAGGCGAAATTGCTGATTGTTACAACCCAATAAATAGGCTGTCGCAAAATATGCCCTACTTTAAGGCGATCACATTATAAACTCACCGCTGTACTGTCAACCACATTCCACTAGCATTTTTGCCTTCAACAGGAAGCCATAGAAATGCATAAATATCAAGACAATTTCAGTAGAAAGAATCAAGGTCTAAATAGCAATAAAGTATGGTATCCAGCTTGCTGACTTGCGAAAGAAATCTATTGCAGCACGTCATAATATTCAGGAAAACCACAGTTTAGCCATTGACACTGGCCATAAAAACCAACATATGTGTTTGATATCTGGATATCGTTAGAACAAAGTATTCTGAGATATTGATGTAAAATATCTTTTAAAAGTGAGAAATATTTCATGTTAACTATAATAGTTATCGCAGAGCTAGTTAGTTACTTATTAGATCTTTTTGATGACAAAAGCAACGACCAAATTAGATTGTAGATATTTGGATTACTACAAAAGTTAAAATGTGGAATTAAAGAATGAAGAAATTAATACAATTAATATGAAAAAGAACTGATCAACAATTAAAATGAAAAATAAATTTGTAAAATTAGATTTTTCATACACTTTGTAGAAAATATAATAAAATGTTTGACCCATC